>PVLA01000946.1:0-217601 GCA_004027455.1 Hydrochoerus hydrochaeris
AAAAAAACAAAAAACAAAAAACAAAAAACCCAAACCAAAACAAAAAAACCCAAAAACCTAAACAAACACAAAGGTATCTCCTCTGTGGCTGGGTCCTGGGGTATGGGGAGGGAGACTTGGACATTGCAACGGCGCCTACCCCTTTCCCCCTCCGATGCCTGATGTTACAATGGTGCTGAGCTCTATATGATAATGAAGGCTGCAAAATGACTACTGGGCCGCCAGTGTAAAGGTGGCTGTGCTGAGCACAGTGATAGTTTACATGGGTAGTCAAGAGATTTCTCCATGATATTCGAATAGCATGCAATGTAAACTGTTTAGTTCTGGAATCCCACATGTAATATTTTGGGGCCATGGTGGTGCATCTCTGTAAATCCCAGCACTCAGGAGGCTGAGTCTGGAGGACTATAGTGAGTTCGAGGCCCAGGTAGGGCTACACTGAGTTCTAAGCCAGCCTGAATCACATAGTGACAAAAAAACCTCCCCAAACCAAAAAACTAAAAACAAACAAAAAAGAAAATAAATAAATGTGGGGCTGTGGGTAACCAAAGCCATAGAAAGCAAACCTGTTTATGGGGAGGGGAGTATACTGTAAGGACAGGCAATACTAACTGGGTCAGGCATAGTTCAGGTACTTACATTAATTCCTTTTATCCTCAAACCACCCCCAAGTGGCTTTTATCTCACCCCTTTACCAAAAAACAATTTTAAAAATTTTGATAATCTAGCTGGGCGTGGTGGCTCACGCCTGTAATCCCAGCACTCGGGAGGCTGAAGCAGGAGGATTGTTGCGAGTTTGAGACCAGCCTGGGCTACAAAGTGAGCTCAGGACCAGCCTGAACTGCATAAAGACCCTGTCTCAAAAAGACAAAAAAAAAAAAAAATTTTTTTTTTGATAATTTGAGACAGGGTCTAAGTTGCTAAATTGCCCAGACCAGGTATCAATTTAGAATTTTCCTGACTCAGCCTCCTAGACTGGAATCATAGATATGTACTATCACATCCAGCTTTTAGTCCCCTCCCTCCCAGGTCTAAGCCATCTCTAGTCCTTTTTGAGACAGGATCTTGCTAAGTTGTCCAGGCTGGGCTTGGACAAGGCAATCCTCCTGCCTTGACCTCCTGAGCAGCTGGACTGTAGCATGGGCCAGCATGCTGGTCCTATTCTGTTTTTATGAATGACCTAGGAAAGCAAGTGTCATTGTGACAACCTGCTCATACTCTCAACAGAGCGGATGGGGCTCCTTCCACCCCATGCTGCCTCTTCCATGGCTGAGCCTGACCCAGGCCTGGTCATATTTGCCATGTGGCTGAGCTCCGGATTCCTCACCATTCACAGGAACCCTTGTGCGCAGAGCCAGCAAGCTCCGGCCTGCAGGAGCTGAGCCTGTCTGCTCTGCTGCCCTCTCCTGGCCATAGCTGTGGCAGCTCGGAACCCAGGCCCAGGCAGCAGGCTTGTGGCCTGCCCCACAGTACAGGGGAAGGGAGGCTCCGAGGTGGTATCACTCCCTGTGTGTGGATGGTAGGCTGAAACATCCAATACCCAGTCCGTCCTGCTCCACCTGCTTCCACTACTGAGCCTGGAAGCCGAGCCTCTTCTCCAGGCTCTCTGCTCCCTGTGCCCAGGTGACTAGCCAGGTGACACTGATCTATTGGGCTCCTAAGATGCAGGCAAAAACTTGCTGCAAAGATTCTGGGAAAGCTCCCATATTCTGGATGAAGGGAAGAGTATCACTGCTGTGCTTTTTTCTCCTTGCTCTGGTATGCCTGTGTCACCTGGAGCACTGGCAGTCACCTTGTAACCTCCAGTGCAAGGCAGGACAATCAGACATGGTTGCCCTGATGCTATGGGGAACAGCTGCCTCTGACTGCCTGTGTGACAGATAAACCCTCTGTAAGAGGCTTCTGTGGTGAAGCCTTTCTGATGTGCCACATATGTTCTGCTCACCTGGGCGTGTTTGAAGATGTGCATGATGAAGATGGTAAGGCCCAGGCCGAAGATGTAGGCTGCAAAGCTGGTATAGAAGTAGGTATGGGTGTTCTTCTTCAAGCTGCAGGGATGGCAAGGGAAGAAAGAGGAGGGTTAGATGGAGGGCCTGGAGTAGCAGCAGCAGCAGCCTTCTAAGGAGGGAGCTGGGAAAAGCCTGCAGGAAAGGGGCAGGGATGAAGGAGCCTGGTGGCTGGGAGTCTGAGGTGGGAGTGCACTGCTACTGCCCCAGCTGTGACTCTTTGTCACTCCTGTCACCTTACTTGTCTCAACCTCAGTTTACACATCTGCAAGACTGGGAAACTAAGTCCACGTTGTGGATGGCTGTGAATATCAAATGCTTTAATTAGAACAGGGGCTGTAAGACTTTGGACAGCACAGAAATCATCTGGAAAGCTTGTGTATGTGAGGAGGAAAAAAGCATCCCCAGAGAGAGTGATAAAGGTAAGTCTGGGGAAAGGTGTAGGGACAGAAATGAATCTGATAGAGGTCAAAGATGTTCTGAGAAACAAGACAGGAACTGCAAACGCAGGTTATTCCTTTAAACACAGTGGCTGCAGCAGTTCAGTAGCTCTGTGTGGGTACAAATGCCTGCATGCTTGTAGCTTCCTGGAGGTGACTCATCGAAGACCAGCTTCAGAACACATGTATCACACACAAGCTGGCAATGCCATGACCTGATTTCCCTTTATGATGTCATCTACACAACCTCTGTGAGCCCCTGGTCTTACAATGCCACTGAGCACTATAGCTCTGTTAACACTTGTGGAATGACTGAGGACTTCTGACCCTCTTCTCTCCATGCCCTGGCTGCTTCCAAGGCTCGAGAGCTGGCCTCTTGTGAGGGCTCAGGTGCAGCGACATCCCTTTGGGAACATGGCATGGATTCTGGAACATTCCAAAGGGCCCATTTATCCCGTGAATCCCTTTCAGGAAGGAGTTCTGTCTTTGGGGACCTGGCAATGCTGAATCTGCCTGCAGCTAAAGAGCCTGGGGACTTTTGTGGGTTGTCTTAATGGGTCAATAGCCAGGAGTAGAGCTGGCTGGTTCAGAGGCACCTCTACTGACAAAGTGCCCAGGACTTCCAAAGGCTGGTTATAGGCTCGTGTGTTCATAAGGTACAAACTGTCACTACACAAATAACCTAGATATCTGTGAGTGGGGAAAAGGTGTTTCCCCTGAAGATTGCATTTCTTTTTTTGTGGTGCTGGACATGGAACCTGGGCCCTGTGCCAGCTAGGTGCATGATCTACCAATGGGAGCTGCTGCTCTACACCCCCAGTCCTTAATCTGGACTTCAACAATACTAGTACTGAGATCCTTATCGCTCTCAATACTATACTCTTTTTGCAATTATTGGGCATGAAAAAGTTCAAAGACCACATCAAAGTTAGGTGCAATTCCACGAAAAGTCCTGGCAGGGAGGACAAAGCATTAACAAGGGCACAGCCACAGTGCCTTCATCCAATGCCATCTTTTCTGAACGGGGACTGAAGCTAACTTCCTCTCACTTGTGGTCTATTTTTACAATACATCAAAAAAGTCCGAGCAAAGAAAGGGCAGGGCTTGGCTGTGCTCTGCCCACTCTCTGCAATTCCAAGGGGGGAGCTCTTTCTGGCCACGGGTTTAAGGAAGAGAAACACAAGTCTCACAAGGGCCAGTTCATTTGGCAAAGGCACAGAGAATACTGCAAGTACCACCAGCACTTCTTAGGGTTCATTCTCTTGCTACTGATTCTCAACTTTTTTTGGCCACAGGCTCTTAGCCTTTCTGAATGGAGACAAGATGAGACGAAGTGGTTTTGGCTGCTATGAGGGGGAGTGTCTGGTCCCTGAGGCAGCTCTGCTGGGGAACTGAAGGCTGCTGGAGAACCCAGAAGAAGCCCTGCCAGGGCAATGCCTCGCTTGCTTACCTGATGTCAAAACGCAGCAGCAAGGCAATGAAGATCCCTGTGTAGAAAGAGGTGGGTTAGCAAGGACAGCGAAGAACAGGTTGGTGAACTCTGTGAGCCTGGTTCTGCCCCAGCTGGTAATCCTATTCGCAGAGGAACCATTTGGGCTCTGGGTGTGGCCCATGCTGCCAAGTGACAGCAGAAATTCTGGTTCTCTACCTTTGACCCTCACAGTGCCATGACTAGGCATCTCAGCACCATACTGAATCATACTGGGTCTTAGCCTGCCAAGCACTAGGTTGCTAAGTACAGATGACACAGGGTAAGCAGATTCACTGCTCAGGGCTCAGCAGAAAGGGCAAGCTATTGGGACATTGGCAAAAATCAATGATTCTAACTGTGAAAGGTGCCTCCTGATCATAGAAGGCGCACTGGACTGGGGTAGGGTAGACAGCTTCTCTAAGGTGACACTTGCCAGGGATAGGAAACAGCTGGTGCAAAGGTCCTGTGGAAAGAGACCTCCAGGTATAGTAATTGAGGGGCCTGTTATGGTTGATACATTGTATCTACTTTAGAAGTTTCAAGTTTAACTAAGAGATTCAGCAGGAAGCCAGGGTTCTTACTTTGTTAACATCCCCATTCTGTGCAAGAGGACAAGGAGATTCTGTAAATGCTACACTGGTCCTGGGGGTAGTGGTGGTGGTCTGTGTACAATATAAAAGAGGAAAAGACTTGCTCTCCCCTCTTATTCTGACTGCTTTTGCTGGTTGCTGCCTTGAAGTGTTGTCCCAGTGCCATGCCACCTTACATTGGAGCCAACTGATTATGGACTGAAACCTCCACAACCAGTGAGCTAAATAAGCCTTTCCTTCCTTCATTTTGGGTGTCAGGTATTTTGTCCCAGCAACAATAAAAAAGTAACCAAGACAGGATCCAAGAGGCTACAGCCTACAGGAGGAGATACCAGGGTGGATCAGCCATGCAGGGCCCCAAGAGCCACGGGGAAGAGATGGGTCCACATTCTGACTATAGGATACACTGAAGGATTTCTAGGTAGAACAGCTTGAACACTTTGTAGTTAACTGTCTATCCTTAGGACTCCTATTCACACTTCAAAACCAAGCCCAGATGGTCCAGAAGCCTAAGAGTCCCTAAGACATAGAGAGTCAGTCCAGCTCTGGTGTACAGCACACACCATGTCCTCTAGGGGTCTATGTCCCTCTCCAGTCTTCAGGCTCATACAGGACAGATATGTTCCATGTGGTCAGAAGCACCAACTGGTGACTCACATGTATGTATCACACATTTTCTTGTGAGAGTATCAAACCCAGTCTTGTGTGCAAGCTAGATGAGCAACTATCCCTGAGCTATGCCCCAGCCTCATATAATTAACTTCAAACAGGGAAATGGGCCTGTCCTCAGTGAAGACTTGGGCAGAGAGATGGCCTAAAGTTGCCCTTCAGGAATCACAGTGGGAAATGTCAGTGCTCCCTGGTGGCTGCATTCCATAGCTGTTCTCCAGTCACCTAGGGACTGAACATCTGACAGGAGCGTCTGGCTCAATAGGTCCTCAAACCAGTGGTGCCTTGGGGCTCTGTGAGGGTGCAGGCAGCCGGTGTTTATTGGGACTGCAGAAGACTCAGATATCCAGAAATACGAAGCGACAGTTATGCGGGGATGTTCTGTGCATACCTCAAGCCCAGAACTACACCCAGTAAGGACATTGGGCCTATGTGGGTGCCTGTGACAGACCACGTACTTTAGAGGACTACGATTCTGCCTGATGGCACTGCCTTCTCCTGGAAAGTCGTCTTGCCTCACAGCACAGAAAGTTGGAACCAAGCCTGTACCCCTGGCAAGTGGAACCATTTCTCCAAACTGGTTTCCTCAGACTGAGGGTGGAGATACTCTTCACATCATGAGGTTGCTGGCGCATAGCAGGTGACTGTTCAATGGTGTTGACGAAAGTGGTCTCTGTCATCATTACTACTGTAAGAACAGTTTCCAAGTGCAGCCTTATTTTGTTGTTGCTGGTGCTGAGAACTGAACCCAGGGCCTGCTGTCTGCTAAGCATGCATTCCATCACTAAGGTGTACACCAGGCCCCTAGAGTACAGATTTCACAGCCAGGCAAACTAGGTCTGTGGCCTGGCCCTGTTAGTTTTGGGTGAATTTCTACCAGATACTTCACTTCTGAGTGTGTTTCCTCACTGGAAAAAGGGAAAGTCAAACTGCTTCCCCAACATGCATCCCAAGGGGAAAACATCATGAGCAAAAGCATCACTATGGAGTACTACAATTGCTACTGCTTCCTATGCTGGAAAGACTTGGCTTTTAATGAGCTCTACTTTGAATTCCCGACTGAACCTGAGACTAGGAGAACAAGCGCATCCTGGTGTGCTCCCTATGCCCAGGTCTGCAGATACTTTAGCTGCCCAAGATCAGCACATGGTGACACCTGTGTTGGGACTGTAGGCAGAGCTCCTGTGCAGAGAGCAGGTGTGAACACATCCCTCTGCTGCTCAGATTACACACACAACTGCCACATGTTGTGTGCTCTCCCTGAGCCCTCAGCACGGGGGTGTGGGAAGGGAAGGATGATGATGACATGGGACTGTAGCAGTTCTAGGAGACTTGTAACCCCTAGAAACACTGGGAAGCTGGGTATGTATGAGTGTGTGTGTGCTTTTCAAGAATGTCATGGAATGGGCTCCCCCACCCCACCCCCCAGTGTGTCAGTTTGTCATCGAACTGTTGCTCTTAGGTGTTGTTAGCTCCGTAGACTGGAAGCCTGGTGGGAGTGCTCTTGCTTACTGCTGTCTGTCCAGGGCCCAGCACCAAGGCCTGGCACATGACTGGTGCTCCACATATGTACCGAGGCAGAATCATTCACCAAACCCTGGGCTGACCTTTTCTCTTTCCTTTTCCCAGTGGGTAAGGCCCACTGTTTCACACTACCACATGCTTCCAGAAAATATCATTTCCACCCCTTGCACCAGTCTCCCCTCCCAGCTGAATCACCTGGAATGACGACATCTCCAAGTCCCAGCATGGCAAAGTTGTCCGCTTCGAGGCCCTTCTCCAGCAGATCCTGGGGAAACACCACTGCACAGGAAGGCAGGATGGGGGAGTTAGCTGAGTCTACCACCTCAGGCTCCCAGCCTTACCCTGTGCCACAACTCACATGTGTTTATCTGGGAGGACAGGGCTCATGTTCACCAGCTGCTGCAGAAATCACAACTGACTAGAGTGGGGAGCAGTTAGGGTCATGTGGGCCTCAGGCTTACTGCCTTATGTGATCTAGAACTCATAGCATTTATCTCAGTGACTTTATACTGTAGCTACATACAGAGCCCTCTGTATATACTAAAGTGCAGTATGTATAAGAGAACAGAGCTACATAGTGACATGCTTGCAAGGCAGGCACTTAGGCCACTGAGTTAAATCCCTAGCAACACAGTGACATGCAAAAGTTTCCCATCTCCCTATACCTGCATGGACAATGGCACCTCCATTCTGAAGCAGGGTGAGCCAGGGCTGTGGGCACTTTTTGTACATGCTGTGGAGAAAAGGCCACATGCCAGCAAGCTCCTTACTTAAAAGCCCTCATGTGAAATTCCTTTTTTTTGGGGGTAGTTATGGTGGTTTGGGACAGGGTCTGGCTATGTAGTTAAGACCTTGAACTACGTAGCCCAGGCTGGCCTTGAACTCATTGTGATCCTCCTGTCTCAGCCTTCCCAAGTACTGGGATTACAGGCGTGTGCCAACCCACCCAGCCCTCATGTGAAATTTTGCTGCACAATCTGTTCGGACAGGGCCGGGGGTTTAGCGCACCAGGCGTAAAGGCCTGCTTGGCAAATGTGAGGTCGTGTGTTTGATCCCTGGTACAAAAAAAAAAAAAATATGTTGGGACAAATATAGATCAAGTAGAAACACCTTCCTGTGTTTCAGAGAGAGCAAGAGGTGGCTATAACCAGATTTTATCATGTGGTCTGTGAGGAGGACAGCAGTTACATGTCGGCTATAGGGTCTGAAGCCTGGCTCTACTATGTGACTCTGCACTGGTCACTCGCCTGCTTTTTCTTACCTGTGGAATTTGTACACTGACAGAAGAGGCCCCAGGGCTGAGGTGCACATGTGATGACTTGCATGCATGGCTAACAGCTGTCCCATGCTTTCATTCTGAGCCCTGTCCTGAAAATGTGGGGCAGCTTTCCTCGGATAGTTCCAGGGAGGTATGTGACTGCCAACCAGGACGATCCTGACCCCTACTGCCCGCCTTCCCCTGCAGCCCAGGGCGTTTTGTGGCTCTGCTCTGGCCAGCAGCAGCACACACACGGAGGTACAGGGAAGCCTGTGCTCCTGATACGATACAGATGGCCCTACTCGCCTGCTTCTTCTCACCTCAAATGTATGACGGTTGGGACTTAGAGACTTCTGCTGTCCCTCTCAATCCTGGTACCATTAAATTCGGAGCAGCACAGCCTATTGTCTACACTGCGAATCTGTGGAAACCAACCTTCAGAGAGGTTAAGTCTCCTTCCTGAGCTCACATAACAGGTGGCAGAACTTTGGATTCAAGCCCTCACAGGTAGACTTTCACATACGCAGTTACTTTATTTTTAAAGGCAGGATCGTACTGTTTCCCAGGCTGGCCATCAACTCCTGGCCCAAATCATCCTTTTGCTTCTACTTTCTGAACAGCTGAACCGATCAGTGCCCAGCTCCATGTGGGCTCTTGTTTTGCTTTTTTGAGACAGGATCTTGCTTTGTACCTTAGGGTGGGCTCAAACTCAATGCAATCCTGTCTCAGCCTCTTGAATGCTGGGATTACTGGCATGCGCCACCACGCCGAGCCCATGTATGCTCTTAATTATTTTGCTTCTGGGGCTGGGGATTTAGCTCATAAGTGGCATTGTGTCTGCCTGGCAAGTGCAAGGTTGTTTGATCCCCAGTACAAAAACAAACAAACAAACAAACAATTATTTTGCTTCTGCACCCCAGTTCTAGCAGAAGGGAGTGACTTCTTCCCAATCTAGAAAATCAGCTTTTATGCACCAGAAACAAGCAAGTCAGCATCACTACCCTGTTCAGAGCTTTATAATAGCTCATCTGCTGCTTGCTGGGCAGTGCCCAAGCTCCCAGGCATGGCATCCTTTGCTTTTCTAATCTGGCCTCTGCTCCCTTAACTCTGCCCCCGCTGCCATGCATTTCCTGCCCTGGACTTTTTTTTTTTTGTACCAGGGATCGAACTCACGACCTCACATTTGCCAGGCAAGCACTTATGCCGCTGAGCTAAATCCCTGGCCCTGAGCTTTTTGTTGAAGCTATATGCTCCCCAGCACTCACCCTACCCTGTGTGCCACTTAGGTTCTTCATGACTCAGGAAGGTCTGGCCACCTGGCTGGGCTCTCTAGACTCCCAACCCCCCCAGTTCATCCATCAAAGCTCATGGGATATCACTGTTATTTAGCTTGTGCAGTATCTGTTTCCTTGCTCTAGTGAGCAGCCCTCACTCTTGTAGCTCTGGGGGATCCCATGTCACACTCTGTTCTTTATCCCTGGAGAGAAGAGGCAGTGGGCTGAGCCATGCCAGGCCCTGGACATTTACTCAGGACAAAGCTGGGAGAAACTTGTCTTCCTATGGGCTCACTCTGAGATCACAGAACTGTGGAACAGTCTGCGCCTATGAACCCCTCCCAAATTCATGCCTGGTAAGCGCCAGGTCATGAGTTTGATCCCTGGAAACGTAAGAATGAGACCACAAGAAAAACAGCTATTTCTTGACTAGAGTCCATTTCCCTGACTGTCCACTGCTGTGGGCGATGCTGACATAGCACAAACTCACTGCCTACTGCCTTTCCAATGCTAGCCTCTTCTTCCTTGCTGTCATGCCTGACTTTTCTGTCCCCTTCTGAGCCTTGGTACCCTAGGAATAAGCTGTGATAGGTCCAGGGCTGACACTAAGATGATAACACTTTCCCTATCTTTCTTGCCGATGCATGGTTTGGTCCCAATTGGGCCAATGAGACATTGGGAAGGCTGTAGGGGCACTCGGGGAAAACATAACTTCCTGAGAGCACCACTGCTTTGTACTGCTGAACAAAGCTGTGCTGATGAGCCAGGGTCCCACTTAAGTACCAGGAAGGGGTGGGCTAAGGGACAGGTAGACAAGCTGGGAATGGTGGGGTGGAAGCTTTGAAGTAATCTCAGCTCCACTGAGGGTCATTAACACATCTCTGAGCTGTTCTACTCTTGGTCTGCTGTAGACAGACAACAAAATTTCTCCCTTATTTAAAGATAATTTATTTTCTTTCTCTCCTTCCTTTTTCTGCACTGGGATCAAAACCAAGGTCCATTACCACTGAGCTACATCTCCAATCCTTTTTATTTGGAGACAGGGTCTTCCCACATTTCTTCCTTCCATTTTTTGTGTAGTTTCCTTTTTTCTTTGCAGTGCTGGGGATAGAATGCAGTGCCTCTTGCATGCTAGCCAACTGAGCTATACCCCAATAGCTGAATTTTTAAAAAGTATTTTTGTGTAATGGCTACACTGAAGAACAAGATCAAGGCAGGATGAAAGATGTGCAACAAGGAACACCTGCTATTCAGGTGCCAAGGGGTCCCAGGAAGGGCGCATCAGCTCTCAGCATGAAACTTTCCTCTTCTTGGGAGCCCCTTCATGGTCCGCACAGGCTGTTTACACTCTTCCCTCTGTGCTTGTTCCCATTCCTGCTCAATTCACTCCATAATGCATTGTGATCAAAGCCCTAGACAGAGGGCAGCAGTGCAGATAAATCAATGAACAACAGGAAGCCAGGCTGGAGAGATATATGACAGCTTGGAGAAGAGGTATATGGGGAAGAGGGACCATGGGACTGCTAGGTAGGCAGGGAGTTCCCATGGTGGGGGGGGTGATCACTCACATTTTATTGGTGCCTCAAAGGACTTGGCCACTGTCACCATAACATTGGTGCCAAATACCTGGAAAGAGAAAAGAGGAGTTTGGTGGGAAATGAGGGGCTGGGTGGAGAAGCATGCTGAGACCCAGGCAGAAATGAGTTCAGGAAAGGTGGCTATTGATGCTAGTTCCATGTAACAGAGGAACTTCTAAAGAATCCTCTAGGGGAGAAGAGGCCAGCATTGGCTATGGAAAAGGTTCAGTGATGCTTCAGCATGAGTGCACTAGGTTCCTTAGCCCAGAAATGGTGTGCAACCAGAGCACAGGTGGCCTCTGTCCTCCAGTTCAGTGCCTGTGTAGGACTCATCAGCATCTTACCACCCCTTTCAGAATGTCCTTGGGTCTCCACTCATTTACTAGAGACATGGGCCTAACTAACACCCTGGCCAGGGCTGCTCCAAGGGAGACACAAGGGTGGGCAGCAGGCACCAGGCACTGAGGGAGCTCTGCTCCCTTTACCTGTTTCACACATGGGCCCAGACTACTGTCACACTGGGAGGGGTGTTGGAAGATGGGGCACCCAAAACTGGACATCCTGGATATCCATCTGACTCACCCAGAAGACATCGTAGACGAAGAGTCCACCCAGCAGGATGCAGCCAGTGCTGACATTGTTCAGATGCAGCAGTTCCACCCCATTCAGGGAGAAGGCCAGGCCAAAAAGGTTGTTGGCAATCCAGTGCTGGAGAAATGTGGGAGTGAGACCTGCATGCTGGGTCCATACCTATCACCCCAGCTTCCCCCCTGCTCGGGCCTTGGCTACTTACCTTCCTCAGTAGGTACCAGACGCCAACAATGCTGCTTAGGGCCAGGCACACCAGGTCCTTAGCATCAAACTCATAATTGACGATCTCTGGGCAGAGAGGCCAGGTAAGCCCACTCCCCGGACTGGGGCTGCCCCTCCCACCTGTCAGCCCCTGGACGGAGGAGGGCATGGCTTTGGGCACTGTCAGTGGCCCACAGGCCCAGGGGTTCAGGCTCTGTTGTTCCACTGATGGGCTTACAGGGACAGAGAGCTTGTTGGAGCCACCCCCAACCCCTCCAACTTTCTAGAGAAGGAAACAGGTCTAAAGAGAATACAGGATCAGTGGGAGATGGTCCTTGGTGTTGGAGACACTGGCCTGGGGGAGGCAGTTCCCTTTGAGCTTCAGTTTTCTCGTGTATAACATTGGCAACAGTACCTCCCTCACAGGGGTATAGGGGCAGGGAGGTGGTCCTTACGATGAAAGCAGCACAATGCCTGGCATACCGCAGGTGCTTAATGAATGTCAGCTGCCATTGAGCTCTGCCCTTTAGCAAGGTCCTAGTTAGTGTGGAATCTTCCTACTGTGACACCACAGGAATCAAGAAGGCTGCTGGTAGCCCTAGTCACTAGTAGTACAAGAAGGTAAGAGATGGAGGCCTGAGGAAAAGGCAGGAGGAATCTGAGGCTCCCCATAAGAGGAGCCCTCTGGTAGCCATCCCATCAGACTCATTTTCCAGTTTCCAAGCTTCCAAATAAAGAAGCCCAGTGAGGTGGCAGAGGCTGCCTGGTCCAGTCGCTCCCTTCAGATTCCAGAGTGCAGCAAATTGCTGCCCCAATCTGTTCTGTTCTCTATGATAATAGCACCCTGGTTTAAATTTTTTAAAAAAGAATCTATTAATTTATACACCCTAAACATAGACACTGTCATAATGTTATCACAGACACAAACACGTATACAACATAATATCCCTATTTAGCCTAAGTACATTTAAGTCTTATTTATATGTCTTCATGTGCCACAGCCCATCATTTAAATAATGGATATTTTCAATGCCGATTCCTCTGTTAATTTTCCCAATGTCTCCTCCAGACATCTTCATGACTCCAATACCCAGCGCGTGCTGTTTTCCTTCTGCCATGACTGCAACAATTGTATCGACTGCGGCAGGATAAAGCTTTGCTCCTGGAGAAGTTAAACCTGGGCACATGATATTTGCACCACTGAGCACAAATTTGATGGCTCCTTTATCAACTTGCTGGTGTGGCAGGATAAAAGGGTATTTGTGAAGTAACCTTAGAGTTGGATAAAAAGGTCCTTTCCTTTGTCTAAAAAATATTAATTCTCCATTTACCGTAAGGATTTCCGTATGTTCATGGCATCGAACTATTTTGACAGGCTCTTTCTTAGGCATGATTTGGTTAAGCCATGGCTCAATATCTGGAAATTGCTGTATCAGTTGGTTCTTAATACCCTTTATAACTGAAGTTTTCAACTGGATGCAATTGGACACATTTTCCTTTTCGTCAAATTTCTTGAACATGATCCAAGATGAAGCCAGTGCCAACAGAGAAAGCTGAATCGGCAAAGGTCGGGTAGATCTCCGGGATTAAATGAAGACTGTCCCAACAGCCGCGGCCGTTGTCCTTAACCGGAAGTCCCGTTAGCCGGAACCAGGCGTGCTTTACGGCTAGGCGAAACAGGACTACTTCCGCTCTCCTGAACCCATGTGGGTGCCCGGCCAGCTCTTCCGACTTTCGGTTCTTCTCCAGTGGGGGTGGCGGAAAGGGCGGGGCGCGGGCAGGGAGAAGGACTGAAGGACCCACTCTGAGGATGCCTAGCTGGACTGGGGCGATTTGCTCGCGGCCACATTTTCTCATTTTACTTGTAGCTAAATGAATCGTTTTCTCTCTTTTTCTCTGGCAGGGCCATGGAGTTAGAGTCACTGTCCTGGACCTGAGGGCTACCCTGAGTATGGTGAAGCTCGTGACATACCGGGCCTGGAACCCTGGTACAGGTTTGACATTTTTTTTTTTCTTTTTGGTTAGCCTTGTTTTAAACAATCATTTATTTTGGTCTAGAGATGCAAAGGAAAGTTATAAAACCGGTGTTTTGTGCTATATTAAGAGGTTTTATGCATTCCATAGCCTAAAATTTTACTGTTTTTTTGTTTTGGAAGACAAGGTCTCCCTTTGTAGTCCAAGCTGGCTTTGAACAATGTGGCCTAGGCTGGCTTCAAAATCCTCCTGCCCCAGCCTCCCCGGTGGTGGGATTACAGCTGTGTACCACAACTGGCTAGAATTTTGCATAAGAAAAAAATTTCTATTTGGTGAAACTACTGATAATCTTGGTACTTTTTTTTTTGTACCGAGAATTGAACTCAGACCTTGCACTTGCCAGGCAGGCTCAGCCCTCCTTGTACGTATTTGAACCTGTATGCTGTAACTATTACTTCCAGGCTCCATTCAAGTCTTCATGGTTTTTATTTTTTTAAAAAAGTGGATTTTTTTTTCAAACCTTAGGTGGGAATGTAATTACACTAGAAATAAAACATGATAAAAACTCACTAGTAACAGACTTTACTAAGTGCTTATATGAGCCAGGAAGTGTGCTACTTTCCACTTGTTTACTCCTGGTTCTAACAACTATGTTTATAAAGGAGGTTCTAGGTTATTGTTTTCATTTTACAGATGCTACTCCTCCAAACACAAACAAAACAGAAAAATCTGCTCTATGCTCAGAGAGATAAGGCATTCACCCAGAGTCCTGTGTTAATGTTGTGGCAGAGCTGGGATATGAACCTGGCTATGATATTCCACAGCCCATCTCTTCCCTCACTTATTCTACGGGAGAACCCGGCACTGGAGAGACAAAGGGGAGTGGTAGGGAGGACGCCCTAGATACCCCGCAAGGGAAAGTGAGAAGCACCAACCTTCCTTGTTCTCCCCAGAGCCCTGAGTGAAGAGCAGCTGATACTGTCGATTTGGGAAGTTGGCTGGAAAAAACTTATTCATGAAGGGGCTGGAAAAAAAGACAAAGTAGGTTGGCAAACAGCCCCTAAGGGCAATCACAGCTCTAACAATCCTGCTAATGCCCATTTACAGCTGATATCTACTGGTATTCTCACAGCTGCACTCATAGGTAGGTGTAACTGTTCCTAGTCTAGAGATATTGAAAGAGGCCCTTAGAGGGCTGTCTGCTTTCACATCTTCACACAACCCGTTGAGACAGCTGTCATTGTTTTCCCTACATCCAGAGACTGAGGGCCAGGGAGACTTGTCCAGGGTCACAAAAGGAGCCAATATCTGAGCTGAGCTATGTTTCTGGACTCCTACTGATTTCATACTGCCTCCCCATTACCATCAAAAAAATGCAAAGCAGAAGCAGATATTTTGGTGATAAAACATAGTTTTGGGGAGTCAGGGATTCCCTAGTTTGACCCATGTTCTACTTGGATGAGTCTCTTGAAGCAATTCTTGGACTCCTTTCCAGGCTCATCAAATCAGACAATCTGACAGTTACCCCCACCCAACTCCATGAGTTCCACTGACAGGATTTTACAAAGGAAGCTGGAATTGGTCAGCTAGATGAATCCCAGCCCCAAGGCAGATTGTCCTCACATTTACTCCTTACACTTGCTTAGAACTGGCTTGGCCTCATCTCTAGAAGCATTCTCTCTGGTAAGCATTCTGTCTGGTTAAGCAGCACACCCCACTTCTAGGTCAGGAAGGGAACAGAGATATTCTTTTCTAGACTATCTTCAGAACAAGATTAGCAAACCAAGGCATCTTGGTCCATCCGGGTTGGGGGTGGCAGTAGGGGAGTACTGGAGAGAAGCTACCACCCCCCTAGCAGCCCAATGCTGAAACCTGGTTTTGCCATGTATCAGCTGTACGGGTCTGGGATAGCCACTTACATGGCAGAGTCTCCCTGGGCTTCAGACTCCTCACTGTATGTAGGGATAACAATACCATCTGTCTCAAAGGCTTATGTGAGGATATAAAAGCAGGCATGTAAGACACTGAGCCTAGCACTGGGCTTGCAGAAAGAATGTTGAAGAACCATGGACTTCTCTTGTGGCACATTATTTTTCAGCCTGAACTCTAAATTGTGTGATGTCAATGAGGTATGAGCTCAGAGATGGCAAGGCAGGCATAGCCCCTGCTTTCCCTTATAACCTGAACTGTGGTCTATTTTCAAAGACACTTGAGGGCTCAGAAGGATGGTAGTAGACTGGGGTGGACAGATGGAATTAGGGTGACCTATAAGAATTCAGCCTGGGATGACTTGGCTTGGAGCTCAGTACCTACAGCTCTGGCCAGGCCTCTACTCTGCCAACTCTTGAGACCACAGATCCTACCCACCTGTCACCTCCTCTCTGGTCCAAACTGCAAAGAACACTGGCTTTGGAGTCAGCACACCGAGGCTCAAGACCTCATTCTGCCTTTACCAGCTGTGAATCCTGGTAGTTGCATAACCTTTTTGAGCCTCAATGTCCCTGTTTTGAAGTTTTAAGACTGTATATGAATCTTGAGGAAGCTCTGCTTCTAAGTTTGTGGATATTAACAGCTCATTGAAATTTTAATAATGTTATGTTCTTTGAAGATTATTTAAGAAACTCGATTTAATTGAAGAAGAGTTGGGCTGGCATGGTGGTGCATACTGGAGTCCGAGCACTTAGGAGGCTGAGGCAGGAGTACTGCCATGAGCTTGAGGCTAGCCTAGGTTACAGTGAGACCTGTCTCAAAAAAATAAAACAAAAATTTAGGAGAGTCAATTTAATTTTTGGATCAGCTCTCTAACATACAAGATGAAATTATCCCCCTTTACTAAAATAATAATAATTATTATTTTGGTTTGAGACAAGGTCTTGCTATATAGCCCAGACTGGCCTTGAACTTGAGGTCCTCCTGTCTCAGCCTCCTGAGAGCTAGGATTACAGGTGTGTGCCTCCATGCCTTGGTACTAAAATTATTTTAATTCATTTCTTTTCTATGTAAATTTTATAACTATTTCATTCATCTTACAGTTTTTTGTCCCTATCTGACTTTTCAGTGGACAACTTTGACTCTGAATGGTCACTCCTCTACCAACAGCTATCTATTATTTTTAGAAGATCTAATTTTCCCAGGTCAATTTCTATTGCTCTAAATTTTATTAAGAAAAGTTTCTAGTCATTAACAACTCTTATCATGTATGGTTTTAGCTGCTGTTGGTTTTCTTTCCTTTTTCTTTTTCTGAAGTGCTGGGGACTAAGCCTAGGGCCTAATGTTTACTAAGCATGTGCTTTAACACTGACCTATTACCCCAGCCCACTATAGTTTTTTTTTTTGTTAATAATATTTATAAATGTCATTTATGAATTGAGGATAGATGCTAACTGTTTCTTGGCTAATCTGTGGGAAACCTGGGATAATGTGTGTTAGCTATTCTAAGTAGAAAAAAAAAGTTTGGCGTCAAAATGATAGAGGTTTAAAAATCCCTTTTATCAGGCAGCTGGATGAAAATCTTGTGCTCTTCTTTTTGAAGGTTTTTTTTTTTTTTTTTTTTTTTGTACCAGGGATTGAACTCACAACCTTGCACTTGCCAGGCAGGCGCTTACACCACTGAGCTAAATCCTCAGCCCTCTTGTGCTCTTTTTTGTTTTTTTGAGTTGGTGGGGGGGTCTCCTTATGTAGTTCAGGCTGGCCCTGAACAGATTATGTAGCCCAGGCTGGCCTCAAATTTTGGGTGATCCTCCTGCCTTAGCTTCCCCAGTTCTGAGATTATAGGCATGTGCCACCACACTTGGTTTAAGCTCTCTCCTGCAGTGCTGTTGAGATAAAGTGAAACAGTCACTCCTCAGCACATGGCCTAGCAATGGCTTTCAACATACACTGGATTCTCTGTGGGGAGGCTGGGCTTGGGGCTTGGGGTGTCCCAGATGCTGGAGTGGGAAAGGCTCACTATGAGAAGGGAAAGGAGCGGAGCCAGTGCCTAGAAGTGACTGCTTCAGCCTTATTCAGGTGCTCATGAATGCAGGGGAGTGTGCTGTAAGTAGGGGGCTGTGCTGCTACTGTTTGGCCACGTGTTACCAGTTTCTTTGGGCTCTCAGTTTTTGTGGGGTGGGACAGGGCAGTGTTAGTTTCTCCCCTGGTTGGCAGAATAAGTTTGTGGGTGAAGGGTCAGTGTAGGAGAAGGCAACACTGAGTTCTGACCAAAGCCCACAGCTTTGTCACCCTGGGCAGGGGCCACTGCCCCCGTGTGCTCTGGCTGTAGGCACACTGCAGACAGCAGCTTGGCTGCTTCCATTTTTTAGGTGGAAAAACTGATGTTCAAAAAGCTTGAGTAATCGATGCAGATTACAAAGCTGCAGATCCAGGCCTTATCCCTGGACTGCCTCTCAAGCCACTGTCCTGCCAGCATGCCTAGGGACTGAGGCTACACTCACGTCAAGGCATTTGTGGCCTTGAGGCAGATCCTGCTTTCTCTCTAGCTGTTTGGCAGCTCTGGGAAGATCCCAACCTGTACACAGCCCTTCCCACTCCTGGCCTGGTCTTGCTCTCTTTTATACCTCTACCTGGCTTTCTGCCCTTTACAGCTGAACTCAAATCCAGTTCCTTCTGAGAATTTTTTCTGCACTACTGGTCAGCTTAGTCTCTCAGTGGCTCTTAGCCTGAGGTTGTACCACCACAAGGGGTCAGATGCAAATGCCTTGGGACATCTGCAGGCACAAGCTGGGGTAAACTCCCATGTGGAAGTGGGACAATGATGCCAGGTGTTTGCTGTGCACAGGATTACAGGATAGCTCTAGCAGTACAGGGTGCCAACAGCCAAGGAATAGTGGCTTCACTCATATATTCCCCCTGAATTGACATCAGTGTGGTGATCTGAGCAGGGTGGCAGTGGGAAGATGGGCTCTGGGACCACAAAGACCTGGGTTTGAATCCTGGCTCTGTTGCTTATCAGCTGTATGATCCAAGTAATTTATTAACCTCTCTGAGTTTCAGATTCCTGGACTGAAAGCAAAAGCTAACCATATAAGGTTGCCTGGCAGGTTAACAGGATACCACTACTACTACTACTAGTACTACTACTACTACTAACAGCAAAGTTAAAAGCTATTAAGTACAAGACACCAGGCTAAAATCTTTGCATACAACCAACCACACGAGTAAACTACTATTATTGTCCACCACGTTTGTGGTGAAATTGAGGCCCACGGTCATGGGGTGATTAAGTGGCAGTCTGGATTCCAGAGCCCCACTCCTAGAATCTCTCTCTAGAAAAAGATGAGATGAGCTGAGTGCTCGGCAGGCCATAGCAGCTGACAGCACTGGATTACTCTTCCTAGCACTGTGACAATTAGTGGACATTACTTCATAACAAATACTCCCAACAACAGTGATGGTAGGGAATAACTACTGGATATCTTTATCAGTCCTGGTAAGGAACTCTGGCCCCAAGATGCTGTGCTTCTCAACCTATGCTGTGGCACAAAGGAAAGATTCTTTTGGGTTTTATAGCCAGGATTCAGACTTGGCTCTGAATGACACCAAAGGTCATGTTCATGGCCAAGAGCCTGTCCTGGCTCCTGAGAAAGCTGCTTTAAGTGCTGCACAGAGACGCCTTCTGACCTGATGGTGTGGGACAGGGCCAGGATTCCCAGCACGAAGAAATACATGGACAGCAAGAGGTTGATGTACTCCTGGGAGAATATCTGAGGCAGAAATACAAAAAGAAACAGGAGTCAGGGTTGCCAGTGGCCATGACAAAGCAAGTCCTTACTCCTCTTCTGGAGCTGATGATCTCACCCCTCAAGTTAGGGGACAGTGGGGAAGAGTCTCAGACAATCCTAGGGGCCTTCCATTTACAGCTGTGGGAACTTCATGGCTCCAGATGCACCTCCCAAGAGTCTGGAGATCTATGCATGGAGCTTTGTTATCTAGAGATAAGCAATTATATTTGTGCCCAGAGTCATGCATGGGGGATGAGGGAGTCTGAAGTTCAAGACCTAAGAGAGCTGACTGAACCTCAGAACTTGCTCTTCCACATTTCCTTCTCTAAAGATCTAGAGCCCAGGGGAGCTGGGGATTTAGCTCATTGGCATAAGTGTGTGGTCATGAGTTCGATCCCTGGTACCAAAAAAAAAAAAAAAAAAAAAAATCTAGAACACTCAGCAAGTGCCAAGCATGCTGGTTACAAGGTATCAGGGGGCTCCTGCCACCCTCCATACCAGCTCTTCTGATGGACTTCTCTCCCTCTTGATGACAGCAGGAAATCAGGACAGCAGACCCTGATAGCCACTTGGTTCCTGGTCTTATTATTGTCAGATAAAACCAAGAAATATTCTCCATCACAATGCTCCAAAGCCACTGTCACTACTTGTTATGTAGTTCAGACTGGCCTTGGACTTACTATATTTCCCAGGCTGGTCTTGAACTTACGGTGATCCTCCTGCCTCAGTCACCTGAGTGCTGGGCTCATAAGCATGTGCCACATCTAGCTCACATGTTAATTTTAGACCTTGAGAAGGCCCTGCTACATCCACTCAATTTGCTGTACTCTGCTGAATTTGCTACTGTGAAGGTCTTTAACTAGGATGGAAGAACATGCTCCTGTGTGAGGTGCAGATATATTGGCTGCTGCAAGTTTCTTGTTTCACTACAAGTTTGATCAGGTTAGTGTTCTGCTTAGACCCCTGCAGTGGCTCCCCTCTGCTCCTGTGAGCTGAAAGCCCAGACCCATGTGCTGTAGGGACTGCTGCAGATTACCTCTGCTTCAGTTCACACTGCTCGCCTTCTTCAGGTTGTAGCTACTGTGGCCTTTCACAGTGCCTGGCCTGGGCTCCTGCTTCATCTTGGCTTACGTACTCTTTTTTTCCTGAGCTCTCAGGTAGTTTTCTTAACACCCCTTCCTGAGGTATTTAGTAGATAACTCCCAGTTGCTTCCTATGCATAGGCCATTGTGCTAAACAGCAAGGATATAGTGGGGAATAAGGCAAAGTCTCTGTTCTCAGAATTAATGTACCAGGGAAGGAGAAAGAATGATACCTCAAATACCACCAGGTGGTGTGGGGGCTCACAAGCAAAGTGGGGCAAGGAGTTACAGGGGGAGGTAAACTCAGACAGGCACAGAGGGAAGGCCTCTAGAAAAGAACCCTACACCAAGCCAGGGAGCAAGCTATGGAGAGGCTCAGGAAGAGTATCTGAGGTAGAACAAAGGACAAATACAAAGGTCCTGAAGTGAGTGCTTGTGGGTGTGGTGCTGTGAGCCTGGAGCAGACAGTCAGGAGATAAGGCTGGGGAAGCAAGATGGAGCCAGACTCTGCAGTGCCATAGACTTCAGATGCACTGGGGTGGGCAGGCCAGCACTGGAGGTGCAGGCTATGACATGATCTGATGGCCTGTGAGCACCCCTCTGCTGCTGCAGAAGAGCCTGTAGGGTAAGAGTGGAAGCAGAATGCTTGGAGGGCACTGTGCAGTCCAGAGAGGCACAATGCCCTGGATGGGGGGGTGGGGAGGTGGTGGGCAGCAGCAGAACTCCCCATCTGTGCTGCAGTGTGAGTGCAGGATACATTGAGGGCTGGGTACGAGGACTCCAAGAGCAGGAAGGCTTGCTGAGCAGCTCTGTGGGTACAGTGCTGCTGAGATGGGGGCTGGACAGGAGGGGTTTCCCCCTCAGCTGGTTCTTCTGTGCTTTCCTGGCTTCATCCTTTCTTACACCAGGACTTCACCTTTATCTATGTGATTGCTTGTCTGTTTCTAGCACTGAACAAGATGCTCCAGTGCAGGGATGTCAGCTGTTTTTCTCTCCAGTCTTCCCACTACAGGGTACCGGGTAGCAGGCATTCAATAAATGCAGAATAAATGGATGAGCAAATCAGTGCTTGATTACATGTGTCTACAAGAAAGACTTACAAACACACTTCCTCGCTGTGGGGATCCTCTGTGCCCGGCACCCTGGGGAGAAAATCTCTCTGACCACACCTGTGGGCTCTGGGTGCTCTGCCTACCTGGATTTGTGAAGCGAGCACCAAGTCTCACTTTTCTTAGGGCTTTGGCAGCTCCAGTCAGGGCCACAATCAGCTTTCAAGGCTGATTTCTGGAGAGAATACCAGTTAGAACATTGTTATGGGTAAAGTCCTTACCCAAGGTTTACTTTTTTTTCTTTCATTCCCAAGACTTGTTTTATCCTATTTTTCTTTTTTTCCTACCCTTGAGGGATTCTTCTGCCTCAGCCTCTTAAGTGATGATACTATAAGTGCATGCCACTATGCTTGGCTTATTTTATCCTGCTGAAAATTTCTTCACTTTAATTTCTTCCTGTTTTTCTTATGACATTGGTTTAATTTTTATAAGCTGCACTGAAGTGATCAGTTTGGAGTCTTTTTTTTTTCCTTCCATACTCAAAATCGAACTCAGGACCTTGCATTTGTCAGGCAGGCACCTGTGGCACTGAGCTACATCCTTGGCCCTGAGGTGATCAGTTCTAAATGAGGTGAGATAAAGTGAAGGCTATCATGTTGAAAAGTGCTTTGTAAATTTTTAAAACATTGTCTTTCTGATGGCTCACACCCCCAAATAGGCTGTGAGCCCCCCTGCTCAGCTGAGACAGCATGTGTGTGCTGTAAATCCCCTTCTGGCCCGTTCTCCCCAGGATTCAGTGACATCAAACCCACCAATAAAATCTGCTCCTGCCTTTCTGTCCTTCGCTTGTGCTCTGTGTACTGACCTCAGCTCAGCACAGCACTTGCTCAGGGGTCCTCCCTGCCACCTGGTTGGCTGTATGTGTATTCACTTGTCTCTGTGAGTGTGAGCTCCTTGGCTGTGTTATAATGATGTTTAAAGGCTCCACATCTACAATACAACTAGTGATGACAGGATCATTCTATACTAGGCAAAAATTCCCTCTGAAAGGCATATGAAACAAAAGGATTAAAAAGAAAAAGGAGCCGCCCTGGTAAGTGGTTGTGGCCTGGCAAACCGAGGCTGCCCCAGGGTGAGAACCATCAGTGTCTCCTGAGATACGAGCCATGTTGGAACTTAGGGCACTCAGAAACTAAAAAGAAAAAGAAATAAAAGGACTTATCCTCACAGGTATGGGAAGGGACCTACAGCCAGTGCCTTTACTGGGACCATGTGTAGTACACAAACACTAGACTTGAGGGGGGTTCCCAGTTATGTTGGAATGTTAGTAAGTCAAAGACAAGGGCAGATGGGAGAACTTGTAGCAGAGACCAGGTTTACCACACTGGTGCACCTAAGTGACTGGGCAGGATGTTAGAGCCATTTATAAGGATGCTAAGCATCAAAAAACAAGTTTTAAAAATGTACCACACAGTTACAAACTCCAGTGTCCCAGCTAGGAAGAGGGAGGACAGGGGCTAAGTAAAAGCCACAAAGGTCAGCCTTTACTGTTAAGCAAACCAGTCAACCAGCTGTCAGGCTGAGGCTCTAGAGGAGCCTGGTGGCTGTGGTGTCCACAGCTGCCTTTTGGAAATCTCATGGCAGACATTGAGGCACAGGGCTGAGCTATGCACAGTGCTTCTGGCACTCAGCAGGTTGGGGCTCACTTGGCCAGAGGACAGGCCAGGCGACAGGGAGATAGTGCTTCGAAAAAAGCTTCACATCTTCTGTTGCCAAGAAGTTCCTTTTTTTGGGTCACTGTTCTGAGGACTGAAGATATCAGAATGTCTTGAGGCAAGGAACTGGATGTACATTTTTTAGTACATTAGGTGAGAAATACTCACCAATGACAAAGTCTGAAGCAGTGGGCTAGCTGTACAGGCTTTGGAGAGATCTCATCAGTACAGAGAGGAAAAGGAAGCAGAAGGAGTTGCACTGCTGCCACCAGACTCACGCACACACAGACACTGACATGCTAAGTACATCAGAGCACGCAGACACTGACACACTGAGTACATCAGAGCACACAGACACTGACACACTGAGTACATCAGAGCAGGCACCTTGGATGAAGGGGAACAGAGGTGGGCATTAGAGGATGGTATGCTGTGAACTGAGGAACTGGTATGTTCAGTTCACTAGAGACCAGGGGAAGAAAAATCAGTAAATACTCAATGCTGTTTGTATTTTTTTTTTTTTTTTTTGAGACAGGCTCTCACTAGGTTGCCCAGGCGGCTGGCCTTGAATTTTCAGTGATCCTCCTGCCTCATCTCCCAAGTGCTGGGATTACAGGCATGTGCCACCACATCCAGTAAGTGCATTCTTATTTTTAAAAGTGAAAGCCAGAATAATATTTTTTGTTTAAAATGAAGGGAGTGGGCTGAGGATGTAGCTCAGTGGTAGTGCTTGCTTAGCATGCACAAGGCTGAGTTCAATCCCCAGTACCAAAAAAAAAAAAAAAAAATGAAAGCAGTTTGCCAGGCATGGTGGTACATACCTGTAATCCCAGCACTTGGAGGCTGAGGCAGGAAGATGGCCAGAAGTTTGAGACCTGCCTGGGCTATAAAGTGAGCTCAAGGCTGAACCACATAGTGAAACCCTGTCTGAAAAAGAAAGAAAGAAAAAAAGAAAGAAGAAAAGTGAAGGGAGCTGGGCATGGTGGTACATACACCTGTAATCCCAGCTCTTGGGAGGCTGAGGCACAAGGACTGCGGTGAGCCAATCTCAGCTACATAGTAAGCTGAAGGCCAGCCTGAATAGCCTGAATTGCATAGCAAGACCTTATCTCAGACAAACAAAACAAAACAAAACGAACAAAACAAAAAAACCAACCAAAAAGCAAAGGGAATGCTGTAAAACAAATGTGGCATATCTATTTGAAGGAACATTCTACAGCCATCAAAAAGAATACCTTTGACCCAACAATGAGGGAGCATTGCAACAGGAAACAGGTATTAAAAGTTATGTTTGGCTTCATTCAAAGATTGATAAAAAACTAAAAATTTGGGTAGAGCCTATGCAGTTGAGAATATGGGGATGCCAGTATACATGTAGCTCTCAGGGGAATGTGAATTGTTATAATCTTACTGGATGGCAATTTGGCATTCTTTGTCCAGTTACAAATTGAGACTATTTGACAGCATAGGCTGCTGCAGACATACTTGAAGAAAATATGTACGTCCATGCTAAGATATATGCATAAGGATGTTCACTGCAGTGCTGCTGACACCCAGCACTGGACATACCTAATGCCCTCAGCATGAGCAGCTATTAAAAAGCCATGCACCTACTTAGGTGAATTTGACTGTGCTGACACAAAAATATCTCTATGGTTAGGAGACGCAGGTTTCCATAACATAAGTTTTTTGTTTGTTCGTTTTTGAGACAGGGTGTCAAAGTATAGTTAAAATTGGCCTTGAACTCATAATTCTCCTGCCTCAGCCTCTCAAGTACTAGGATTACAGATGTATGTCACCATACCCAGGTTAAAATTTCTTTAAATAAATAAACCTAGGTTATGCATCACATATTCATAAGAAAATACACTGGAGAGAGAATTGATGCTTATTGGCAAACTTCTTTAAGTTGAAAAAAAGAGTTTTTGAGGAGTCTGGTGATTAAATCCAGGATCTTGTGTATACTGGCAAGTGCTCTATCACTGAGCTGCATCCCCAGACCTGAAAAAACTTTTAAAACCTTATACATGTAATTTTAAAATGTAATTAAAGTCATCCTTGAATAATTTTCGATGATCAGGAAAGGAATGTTTGTGATGTACTACTAAAAAGGAAAAAACAGGGCTGGGGGTATAGCTCAGCAGTAGAGCACTTGCTTAATATGCCTGAGGGCCTTGATTTGATTTCCAGTACTCCTCTTGAAAAGAAGCTAAAATTATAACACTGTATTTATAATATAATGCTAATTATGTTAAAAATATGCTTATAGCCAGGTGTGGTGATACATATCTCTAATCCTACCCCTCAGGTGGCTGAGGCAAGAAGACCCAAGTTTGAGCCCAGCCTGGACAACTTAGTGCCTTAGCAAAATCATGTCTCAAAATAGAAATAAAGAATAAAAATAAAAAAATAAAAAGGACTGGGGTTGTAGCTCAATGTAAAGACCGTGAGCTCAATCCCCAGGATAGCAAAAAAGAAAAACAAAACAAATCTTATTAAGGGTGCCAGAGATGTTGCTCAGTGGTAGAATGCTCGCCCAACTTTTGAGAGACCCTGTGTTCCATCCCCAGTACTGAAAAACAAAACAAAACAAGCTTTTTCCGAGCCTGCAAGGAGATATCAAATGGTTAGTACCGATGATTTATGTGTTTTGGGGTTTGTTTTTCTTTCTTAACATACTTTTTGGTGTAACACAAAAGTTTTCTGTATGTATCATTTGTATAACCAGAAAAATAGTGGAGTTAGACTTTAAAAACCAGAACAGTTACAGAGTATTTGTGGTTATGTGAGAAAATGCTCATGATGGCATCAGGTGAGGGATAAAGCAGCCACAGACGGAGGACACCACGTGGCCACAGCCAGGAAGAAACCATGCAATGGACACCACGAAGGACACACCTCCAAGGGGAATCTGTGATTTTCTGTGGAAGTGCGATTTTGGATGACTGCTGTTTTCCCCTTTTTACTTTTCTGTGTTTTCCAGGTTTTCAACACTGAGCTTGTATAACTTTTATTGGGAAAATAAACCTCGATAAAATTAAAAAACAAAAAGGTGATTAATATAGTAGAGGCAAGCCTGAGACACAAGCTGTTCCCCAAGCCCAACAGAAACAGTACAATGAAACCAGACTGGTAGCATAAAGCAGAATCAAAAACTACATGGAGAAAAGAGACTAGTTGCAAAGGTCCCTAACACCAACAGCAGTTGTCTCTGGGTGGTGGGTCACGGGTGAATTATTCACTTTTCTCTGATTTGTTTTCTATAAATGAACACGCATGTCTCCTATGATGGGAAAAATAAAACAAAATAAAATACAGTTATTTAAACCAAATGACACCATAGAGGGCAAGACTTACTTTGAAAAAGAGGTAGAGTCCCAGGAGCGTGCAGCTGGCTATGATGGGGAAGCGGGCGGCATCCCGGCTGGTGATAGTTTCAGGCATGTCTGAGGCATTCTGGAGGAGAGAGGAGAGGCTGCTGACATAGGGCTACAGGCCTGTACCACAGCTGCACACTGGTGGGAATATGCATGGCTTTAACAGCTTGTTCATCTCTTTCCCTCCCGGCTCCAGTCCAGTTAGGTGCCTCAGGGGTTCCTACCAGCTTCCTGCCTTTTAGCTTTCACTAATGCTGGTCCTGCTCTTCTCTTTACCCCACATCTCCCCACCCCAGGCAGATGCTGTGATCTCAGCACCTTGCCACTGAGGAGAGCTGGGCTAGGGTACAGATTGTCCAAGAAGAACCCAGGACGTGTCTGTGTACAGCTGAGACAGTTACAGCATGTGACAACCAAGAGGAAAAAAACCTGCAGACTGATGACATGAGCTGAGCAGCTCATGTGGCAGCCACTGTATATAGCATTCTTATGTGCCAGCTGAGAAGGAAATAAAATTGGTATTTACACAGCAGGTAATGGGTATGATGAGTTGAAATAAACAAAACTGATAATGGCTAAAACTGTACCCGGGAAGATACAAACCGCAAGAAGCAGATTTTAAGATTGGTGACTGGGAGACATGAATATGACAGAAATGAAAGCCACAATTATACTTACAATGGCAGATGCTATAGTTGGCAAAACTGATGTGGGGTAAAGGGCTGATGAAGAATAAATATTTACATGAAAAAGAACTCAAAGTGATGGAACTGAAAATAAAGCAACATAACAGGAATTATATCAGCTTCATAGAGCTTCTAATGAACGCTCACTAATGTAGTGTAATCCTGGTTTAAATGTTTATTCACAAGCTTCTGGATTCACCACACTTGCCATCTCTCTGCTAGGCAGAAGCCTTAGTCCTTAGTCCTCCAGGGGTCAGTGAACCTCACTGCCATCAAAGCCTTCCATGTTTCCAAGTGTTTTATGTCACAGCTACTGAAAACCCTAGCAAGGCCAGATAAGACTTCTGCTCAAGCCACCATAGCCACAGGCTGGATGCAGTGGCTGAGACTGCACCATCACCTGTCTGTCTGTGAAAATGGTGTCAGTGTCTCTGGGAGAAGGGATCACATTAGGGTGCTGAGTCTCACCAATACTTTGGCTCATATCTGGTTCTCAAACAACAGGAAAAATATGCTAAGAAAGGAGCTATGCAGTGGCTCTAGTGGCCCCAGGTAAAGACTGCAGAGGGGGAGGAGATGGGAGCAGAGGGCATCAGGTCTATGACATGGTCACTAAGAGATAGAGGTGTGGGGAACCAGGATGTGTATATACCACTGGCTTGAGGACAAACCTGTTCAGACCTTTGAGAATATAAATGTGTCAGATTCATTAAATCATAATTTGCACATGCCCAAGGACACAGAAGATTCACAGGACAGGAATTACAATGGTCTTAAAGAAAAAATGTTCACTCCGTTGTTCACTCCTGTTTTTCCCTCCGATACTGTAGATCAGACCGGGGAGCTCATGCAGGCTAGATGAGGGCGCTACCTCTGAGTTACATTCCTAGCCCCTTACCTGTTTTTGAGACAGGGTTTCATAATGTAGTCCAGGCTGACCTTGAACTTGTGAATCCTCTGTCTGCCTCAGGGTCCTGAGGTGTGAGATTATAGGTGTTGTCACTAGCCTGGCTTGCCTAGTGCTTTTTTTTTTTTTTTCCCTCCTCCTCATTATTAAGAGAAGCTCAAATTAAAGAAATTCCACTTTTCACTTATTATAAAGGTAAGACTATACAGTTTTGGCAACATACTGAGTTAGTGAGCTGTGGGGCAAGAGAGAGCAAGTCAGTCTTCCTGTAGAGATAATACCATATGGCAATATACGTTAAAACCACAGTGCATATTCTGTTTGATGAAGCAATTATACTTCCGGGAATTTTTCCTACAGACATAACTAATCAAAGTGATGTGTATACAACAGTGATGGTGAACATTTTAGAGCTTTTAGTAATAACTTGCTGCAACACGCACCACTGATACAGGATATATCCATGGCATTCACTGCTCTGTGAGTGGCTTATTGGGTGCCAGAGGAAGTCATTTGCTCTCTGAACCTCAGCATACTCATCTGCCAAAATGGATGGCAACATCTAGCTTCATTCACCTCTAAAAAGGACCAAGAAGCTTAAACCAAATGAGATATGGACATGAAAGAGCTGGCAAGCTGTAAGTCATAGTCACAGGAGTGGCTATGACTATCAGAGAGAGGGAGTGAGAAAGCCCTTAACCAACGCCCCCCAATGGAAGGCTGAGGCCAGGGCTGGAAGGTTCACAGCAGTTTGGTGTGAATCACTCCACTACGGCAGCTCTGCCAAGAGGTAGGGGTGAGGAGGGTGAGCAATACTCATACCCAGGGGCCCAGTTTCCTTCCTTTCCTCTTCTCTGCTAGTTCCTGGCTTTTGCTTCTGACAGCAGTGTGTGGTGGTGGCCAAATGCCTCACATGCTCTGTGCACCTTTGCAAATTTAGTACAGGTCCTGTGTAGCAGCAGTGTGGATAAAAAGTAAGTCAGACAGCTTCTAACCATGAAGAGTTCCCAGGCTGGTAGGCTAAGCTCCTGCCAGATAAACAGAATATTACAGTGTGGTGTGACAAGTGGCAAAACAGACCAACACGCTGACACAATGTGTAGCATGAATGCCAAGCAGTTAAAGAAGTTTCTGAGGTCAGCAGGCCCAGGCAGACCTCCTGGTACTTTCTTGCTAGCTGTGGGCTTTGGGAAAGTGATTTTCTTTGAGTCTTGATTTCCTTGGCTGTAAAATGTCTTGTAAGGATTCCCAATGTGCATTGGAAGCACTCAGCATGGTGACTGAGTAATCACTCAAGCTGTACTCACTATGGGTGTCACTGTGAAGTAGAAGGGAACTATGAGGAAGTAGGCAAGATGGTTTCTGCAGGAAATAAGTGTCACAGGTGGGTTAGAGCAGATGCCACTTACACAAGGCCCTGGAAGCCAGGTACAGGGTCTGGTAATGCAGTAGGAACTACATAATGCTAGTTGAAGAGCCTGCTTGTGTATGAAGAAGTGAAGGCAGGGGCCTGCACACATACAAGCTCAGGGATGTGAAAGCACACATAGGATTCTGCGGCTTTCTTGACAAACAAGTGTGATGCCTCATTTTCACATATTCCTTTCAATTCTGCCCAGTAACGGTCAAGAAGCAACTTAATACTATATGATGACAAAACAAGGCTGGACAGATGCTGCACCAAACAAAGAAATCTTGTCTGTTCTGCAGGTGACTTATGAATACCTCATGCTGCAATGTAAGTCAGAAGGGGAGACTTGAAATCTGACTGGCAACAATAGTAGTAAGAGTAACATTTACTGAAAATTTTCTACATGCCAAGCAGCCTTCCAGTTGCTTTACAAACCCCTATATGACAGGTATGTTTATAGACAAGGAAAATGAGGCTCAAAGAGGTGAAGCAACTTGCTTAGCAGAACACAGATGGTGCGTGGCAGAGCCAGGTTTCACAGAAGTGGTCTAGTTGCAGAACCGAAAATCCTGGATACTCTTTACAGGTTGACTTCTATTTTCCCTATCTGGAAATATCTGTTAGAAAGTTGTGACTAGAAGATGCTCAAGAAGCCTGTGACCTTCCTGAAGAACAGAATCTTAAAGGTAGATGGTAATCTTTACAGTTACAAAAATATTAAAAGTTGTAGGATTCTTTACCAATTTGGATTTTTTTCTTTTTCAAATCCATTTTACTCAAACATAAAAAGAAAAAAAAAACTACAATAAAATTTCAAAGCATGTCAATCAGTGGTGGATTTTTTAAAAAACCGAACACATTTATGCAAACCTAATAGCTCCTGGATCACAAAACATAAAGAATGGAGAAAAAGACTAACACAAACAGCACAAATAAATTTAGCTGACAAACATATTCTAGACATTCAGTTATCAGAGCAGAGCAAAAGGAGTAAGGGAAGACAGATGCCTGGGTTCAAGCCACTGGCACAGTGACTGCTTCCAGACCATGCCCTAGAAATACCCTGGAAGACTTGGACCATTCTGTTACTGTCACCCCAGCCAGAGACCTCAGGGTCTCTTGTGCTCATGCCTACACCCACTCATCTCACCCACAGCTGTCTTCAAGATGATTGCACCTGTTTTTCACCCTTCTGCCTGCCTCCCCTGACCACCTGGCATGCTGTGGCCTCTCTCTAAAGCTCACATCTGATTGTAGCATTAATCTGCCTAAAAGTCTCTGAGGAGTAGACTAGTATGCAGCCATTAAACAAGAAGGGAGAACAGAATGGATAAAGAAAATGTTGTATTTATACACAATGGAGAACTAGTGTGCTGCAAAGAAGGGTAAGTTTGAGTCATTTGTAGGAAAATGAATGTGCCTTGAGGCCATAATGTTGGGTGAAATAAATCAGACATATTAGCTTAAGTATCACTTAACTTTTTATATGAGAAACTCAAAAGTATAAGTAATTTAAACAGGAAAAGAAAGACAATAGGAAATAGGTAAATGGTACATGGGTAATTGGGAAGGGGATTCTGAGATGGAGGAAAGGAAGGGGGAAGGGAATAAAAAGAATCAACATGTGTCATATACATGTACTACTTCCTACAATGAATGTAATCACTGTGTACTACAAATGCACTGGTAAAATGGATACCATCTCTATGGGGATCATTTTGTAAAATCTAAGTAAAAAATACATATGGCCTCTGACCCAGTAAATTCATTTTGAGTCATTTACAAAAAATGTGAAATAGTAAACGATCAAGGACATTAATTTCAGTATGAGTTGCAACAGCTGAGGACCAAAACACCTAAATGACTGCCTCTAAGTCAGTGCTTCTTAGTCCGCATCAGAGCACTGGAGGCCGGAGATTTAGCTCAGAGCCATAAGTGCCTGCCTGGCAAGAACTCAGAACCACTGGAAGCCTGTGAAACACATTGCTGGGCCCCTCGAGTTTCTAATTCTGAGTGTGTACTTCTCCCAAGACCCCAGGTGAGGCTGTGCCACAAGTTCAGGGGGCCACCAGTTTTAAACAAGCTAGGGGTACGGGTGGGATGCTACACAGCTGTTAAGAGAAAACACAACAACACACAATACTGACACAACCGATCTCCATAGGGTTAAAAAAAGCAATGTGCAAAATACACACACACACATATATATATTTACTTTATATATATGTTATATAACTGATATATATATACATATATATATATCAGTTATATAACAAAAGTTGAGGAAATCATATGCTTATTTATTTGTAAAGGCACAGAATCTCCTTGGATGGATGTTTAAGAAACAGGTGACTAGGACTGTGCTGTGAGAGGAAATCAGCAGCTGGAATGGGAGGAAATTTTCACAGTACAATGCTATGTACCTTTTGCATTCTGTACCAGGGACACACATTACCTGCCTTCCCTGCCATAAAAGGGTGAAGTAGATCTAACACAGAAAAATGACCAAAACATAGTTACAGAAAAAAAAAAAAAATCAGCTTGCAGAATAACATGCACTACATAACCTCATTTTTATAAAATACTTACCTGTATGTATCTGTGTGTATGCATGCACATATACATTTGTATATACACAAAAAAGTTCTGGAAGGTGGGTTGGGGCTGTAATTCAGTAGCAGAGTGTGTGTTAGCACGTGCAAAGCCCTGGATTTGATCCTTAGCACCACACACATACACACAGTGAAGTGGGTTTCTTCTGAGGAATAGTGCTGAAGAGGTTTTTTCCTTTATATCTCTGCACTGCTTGAATTTTGTACAAGTATGTAGTATTTTGGTGACCCCCACGATTTAAGTGTTATATTGCCTGTGTGAGCCTGTTCCTCAGAAGGTTGCAAACTCCCCGAGCATCTTGTCACAGCATCTAGCCCCTGTGCTACGCTCACTTCTCCTTACCCCTACTCCTATCCTGCCCATTGAACTCTCATCGACTGTGCTGCTAGCTCCCCCGGGGAGGCATAGCAGAATTCAATCTTGTTGGTAGCCACACTTCTGGATCTTGCTGGTGACGGTTCTGGAAGGAGGGCTTGCCCTTCTCTATCTGGGCACTCCTGGTACCCATGACCAGTTCTGTTGGCTGAGGGGATCATCTGCAGTACAGGACAAAGGCTGCTGAGCCAATCTGATGTGCAGCTACTGGCTGGGCCTGACTCACTCCCTTCTGCGGACACAGCTCTCAGACAGGCCAGGCGCTGCACAGGCAGTGCTCCTGGCAGACTACATCCCAACACTCTTACTTGTTCTACCTTCTTTTCCCCAGGATTTCACAATGTACCCTGCCTGCTGTGGTCATTTTGACCCTATGGGGATTCTGTCCTTACCTACCCTTGCTCAGTTGGTTCTGGGATCTATCGCTAGTGTGAATCTAAACTGGGTGTGGTGGCACATGTTTATAATCCCAGTACTCAGGGGGCCAAGGCAGGAGGATCACCTTAAATTTGAGGGCAACCTGGGCTACACAATGAAGTTCAAGGCCAGCCTGAACTGCATAGTGAGACTGTTTCAAACAGACACATAAGCAAACAAACCAAACCAAAACCAACCACAAAACCAGTGGGAATCTAAAACTTTAAGGTCCTCACACTAATTTTCTCTCTCCTTGCCAAATGATAAGGGAAATACTCAGGGTGGAAAAGGGAGTTGTTTGGCTTGTCTGTTCTCAAGTCAAAAGGCTCTTTCTGTAGGTTCAGGGACACCTGTACCAGTGGGAGCCATGGTCTAGGATTCAGCACCTGATTCAGCCCTTAAAACAGGAGAGTGAATTTTGACTGATCCTGTTTCTTTTTCTATACAACAAAGAGAATACTGTCAATGCCTTAAAAGATTCAGGTAATGTGTTCATCCGGGTAAAGGCTTTGTACGCTTTAAGTACCCTGATTATTGGTGGTAGGAGGCTGCCAGTGGACCATCAGTTGGTAATTTCAGTCTTTACACTCTGGTAACCTGCAGGAGATGCTTGGGGGTTGTTATCAGAGTCTAAAGATTTTTTCTCTCCACATGCTCTGTTCCAGCCACACTAGACCATCTGCTGCTTCCTAGACTGCCTTGTACTTTCTGTCCTTCATTACCTCTCCTTTCCTGGTTCTCCTGTTTGGAATGCCCTCATCTGGTTAGAATTGTTCCTCATCACCAAGCCTCTAGCTCTTCTCACCTGCAATCCCTGCCCTGCTACATGAGTGCTCAGCGTTCCTTTGTGAAGTCTGAAGCACAGCTTGCATTATAGTCACAGACTAGTTTCCCTTCCCTCATCCACACTCTTGAACTCCTTGGGGACAGGGCTTTGATCTACTCATCTCTGCAGCATGCCCACACACTAGACTGTGGTGGAAATGCTGTTTCCTAGTAGGTGCTCTCTGAAGAGATCAGTGATTCACATGCAGAAGATGACAAGGAAGGTTACTTGGGTAGAATGAGAGTCTCTCAGATCAAGCCCCCATCCTCGTGGCAAGCTGCTCTTTGGCTCACCTGCCTTGGTCTACTTCACAACTCTTTGCACCAAGTGTCTGGCTGACATCTCTTGAAAAGAGGCTAAGGTCACCTGTACTCTTCTACAAGAGGCAGAACAGAAAGGAAAACAGGATCATACCAGAGCCTCTCAGCCTAAGCCCCACCTGACTACTACTCTTCACATCTCACCACAGAGAGCCAGAGGTGGCTTCTCTGCTTTTTGGAAAAGGAGGCAGTCCTCAATCACTGCCTGAGTTGGATAGCATTTTGAGAACCTGAGATGTGGCAGTTTCAAAAGTGACAGCTGCTTTGTTTCTGCCCTCTACTTGGGCCCATCTTCAAGACTGGTGGGGGAGGAGCAGCAGGTTAAGAGGCTGTCAAGAAAGAAAAAGGGTGCCAGGAAGTGAGGAAGCATTGCTCCAAAGAGTGGACAGGGTTAATATAGGGAAGATGTGAAAGTGGGGAGGGTGGAAGAGCGGGAGGCAGAAGGTGGAAGCCGCTGGAGTCCTCTTAAGTATCATCAAAGGGATAGATGTAGAGGAAGGTCAAGGAAGGAATCCGGCTCAGTCTCAAAGGGATGCCAACACTGGCTTACTCCCCAGATAGGCCCAATTTGGTGGGGGGGACCATTTTAGAGGAATGGGGAGAAAGGCTATCTGAGGGAGGGGTGAGGGCAGGAGTGGGAACAGTGTTAGAGATTAGGAGCAGGATCTGGGCTTTGGCTAGGCCAGATCCAAGGCTCGGTAGCAGTTACGCAGGATACCAATATAGAGGTGTCTCTTCGTGGTTAAAAAGCAGAGGGATCAATGTGCCACTGTTCTGAGGAGCTGGCTGACTGGAACTGGATCAAGCAAAAAAAAAAAAAAAAAAAAGTGAAGCAAAAAAAGTGAAGCAAAAGACTGGAGGCTGAGCTGGGACTGTATTCCTGGATTCACTGTTTCAGGCAGGGGCCTTATGTGGGAGCTCTAGGTGAGGACACAGCTCGCCCTCAGCATGGTAAGACAAGAGTCAGCCTAGGGATGGGTCTGAATTGGCCCGGGGTGATGGCAGGCCTCCTAACCCAGAGATGTCAAGGGACCCTATCACTGAGCTCTGAGGACCAGCACTCTTCAGGTACAGGCCGGGGCTGGTCTGAGGGGGCCCCGGAGGCCCGAAATAATCAGTGACCGAATCGCAGTGTAAGAGGGTCGGTTGACAGGGTTCTTAGCTGCGGCATGATGCACAGACAGGGTTGTGTCTGGGTCCGGGTGGCGGTAGAAACTAGTCCCTATTTGAGGAAAGTGTCAGTACCCAGATCCCAGGACGCCACAGGCCAGCCCCGGGCGCGGACGCAGGATGGCGACCCATGCTGGGAAGGGTCGATGACGGAGAAAGGGGGCGTCTGCCTCGCCAGGGAGGGCTCCGCCGGGGAGCGCCCGAGCCCGCCGCGTCTAGGACCGGGATGGGAAGCGCCGGGCTCCCCGCGCCGACCTTACCTTGCCGCGGGCACAGCGCACGGAGCGCAGGGCGCCGAAGAAGATGGGAAGGAGCGCCATGAGCAGCAGGCTGCCGTAGGCCAGCGCGATGCCCTCGGGAGTGGAGGGCGGCCGCGTCGTGCCGTTGGCCGCGCCGCTGGTCTCGGCGCTGCCGTTGTGCTGGTCGCTGAGTGCCGAGTCCATGGCGAGGCTGCGCTCGGATTCCGACTTCAGCGTCAGCCGCTGCAGGAACTCAGAGGCAGGAACGGGCGCAGCAGGGAAAGCCACGTTCCCTAAAGAAACAGGAAGTGACGTACCTTCGCCACCGCCCCGCGCCGCGCTCCCGCGCACACACGCGCGCTCCCGCGCTCCCGTGGCCCCGCTCTCCACCTCGCTCGCTTGCTCACTCCTCCCTCCCCTTAGCGGCGGCGGGGGCGGGGCGGCCGGTTGCTAAGCAACCTTCTGGCCGCCTGAAAGGAAGCTGGATCAGGCCGCGGTCCTTCATCCTGAGGGACTCTGGATCGAGTTTAATCAATCGCACGTTGTCCTATTCTCCACAAACCTCATCCTCCAACAAAGAATTTGTCTAGTCACGCATGCATTTGTCCAGTATTCAATTGTTCATTCGTTCCTTATTTATTAGGTGTCCCACCTCCTAGGGTCTGGGAGACACTGATATGAACAATACAGACAAAAGTTCATCCCTGTCCTCATGCAGCTTGCATTTTAATGTGGGGGAGGAGGAGAATGGGAAGACTAAAAGTAAAAGGACCAAATAAATAAAATACAAAGTCTAAAATATCCATCGTTGCGAGTTCGAGACCAGCCTAGGCTACAAAGTGAGCTCAAGGCCAGCTTGAACTGCACAGTGAGACCCTGTCTCAAAAAGAAAAAAAAATTCACTGCTGAATTTCAAGCACCTAGAATAATAGGTAAAATATAAAATTTAGAATACAACATCTCTATAATATAAAGATGTCAACGTATGGTTATGTGTTACATAGCATGTTAACTAGAGTAAATAATTTAGAGAAAAATAAAGCAAAAGGGGGATAACATCTGGAATATAGAAGACAATGAATATTTATTCAATGAATAAATGAATATCACAGTTGATTTTCAACACAACTTTTTGATGAAATTCCTGAGGCCCCTGGCTTTACAATTGCTACTCTAAGGCTGGTGATAAAAGTGTGCAGTACAGTAAGCAAAATGGAGAAAGTTGCACCCTGAAGGTACCTAGCTTTCTTTGGTCCAAGCAGTGATGTCCCTGGGTATAACCCAATTTCCCTATAAGGCCCATGTGCTCAAAGGTGGGGCTTTTGAGTGGTGATGGACTAGAGGAGTGGGGAGTGTAGTTGACTTGCTGTTGGAAAGTGGGGATTCCTTGGAAGAGGTGGGTCATTGTGGGTATGATCTGGTAGGCTCTTCCTGGCTCCTTTTTCTTTTTCTCTCTGCTCTCTGGCTGCCATGAGGGGAGTAGCTTTCCTCCCCTATGCCCCTTTGCCAGGCTGTCTTGCCTTGGAGCCAGCAGATTATGGACTGAAACTGTGAGCCAAAATAAACTTCCTTTAAATTGTGGGTGCTGGGTACTGTGTCCCAGTGATGAAGAAAGTGACTAAGACAAGTAGAGTGGAAAGCATGACCTCCAGGGTCCTGGCTATGAGCCAATGTGGAACTTGGAGGGGCAGGTCCACTGTTCTCCAGTGTGATTCCAGTACACTCTGCTGAAGAGGCTTTTCAGTGGGTGAAGAGAAATTTATAAAGCCTAGATCTATTGTCACAGGGCAGACAAAATGAGTGTATTTAGAACAGTTAGACATTACCATGGTGCAAACTCACATGGCCCAGTCTAGGATTGCAAATTAATACATGCCAAGCACCATACCAGTAACTTTACGCACGTTGTCTTTGATTCCAATAACATTTCTATAAGGGATAATTGGTCCAGTTTTACAGATAGGAAATAGCTGCAGAGAGGCAAAGTTGCCCACTCAGGTCACAATGTCAACAGTGATAGAGGAGAGCCTTGAACTTGGGTCTGTGGGCCTTCAAAGCTCCTGCTTTTTCCAATCTTCCAGCTGCACAGTAGAGTGAGGAGTGTGGACTAGAGAGGACAGTAATGTAGTTCTGGGCCAGGTGGTGTAGTCTCCTTTCCTTTCCATTCTGGGAATTGAACCTAGGGCCTCCCACACACTGAGCAAATGCTCTAACAACTGAGCTACATCAGTTTTTCAATAAGCTGGGAATGGCCCAAGGGGATGATTGAAGGCAGTGTGTTTCAACCCAATAATTCAGTCCATAGAATCTGCCCAAGAGCCAGGCCTCAGGGCTCAGAGTCTCTTCATCCAAAAGCTCAGGACTGGAAACTGGAGTTGCTCCTGTTTCCTGCTGGGATGAGACCTTAATCTGGCTTGGCCTAGGGCAGATCTGGCATCTCTCCTACATTCTAGGGTAAGGAGACTGAAAGTGAACCAGGAATCGAGGGGTGGACCCAAGATCAGAAAGCTCTTGTCAAAGCTTCTATGAGCAGGGTTGGATGTCTGTCTCGGAGCTGTGTCTTAATGTTAGAGACAGAAGCAGAGGCAGTTGGAGGAAGCATACCTGGAGGGGAAGTCACCTGTATGGGATTTCTTTCTTGGAGGAGATCAGAACTGAAGTCAAGAATGGGCCCTGTCTAGAGTCCAGGGTAATTAAATTACTAAACATTTGTTCCAAAGAAAGATATAGCTCTCACCCCATTTCCTGCTTCTCTGTCATTGTGGATGGATTTCAGGCCTTTTAATTTTTCTTGCGTATGTTCACATACATGTACATACACATTTTCAGGCACTATAAGTGTTTAAATAGTTCCTATGATATGAAGCAAGTGTCATCAATAGATGCTAAAACCACTGGGAGGAAGCTTCTTGAGAAGCTAGATAAACAGCCTTAAAGTATTATGCTGCAAGAGTCAATCAGGGTGGTGTATGCCTATAATACCAGCCAGCCTGAACCATAAAATGAAACCTTGCCTTTAAAAAGACCAAAAAATAAATTAATTAAAAGAAGGATTAGACCAGTAGGGAAATGCGAGCAAGGATTTGTTGTTGAATAACTTGCAGCAGTGAAGACTCTCTTGTGTAATAACAGTATTGCAGCTCTATAGGACCCTGTGGCTCAAGGTGAAACCTCTGGACTAGCTGCACATGGGACCTGAACACAAAAGATCTCAAGCTCCCCAAGGCCTACTGCGTCTCCTGGTGGTGAACATGCACGCTTGGTTTGTGAAATGCAGACATGGGGGAGCCCCTTATTAGGAAGGCAATGTGCTCCTGTCTGAGGGATGTTTCACATGGGTATCTCAGAAAGAGGCCTGCAGGCAGGGCCATCAAAAGTCTGATCATTAATGGCCTAGGTGACATCAAGGACATCTAATTTAATTTAATTTATTTTGACTTCTCAAGACAGGGTCTCGCTCTGGAGTTCAGGTTGGCCTCACTGTGTAGCTCACACTGGCCTTGAACTTCCAGTGATCTTCCTGCTTCAGCCTCCTGAGTGCCAGCTTTAAAGGTGTGTGCCATCACAGCTGGTAACATCATGTTCTTGATCCTTGAGAAAGAATGAGCTGGAAAGCAGTAAAGCACTGTCTATATATTTGCTGTTCTTATTTGGTAAGGCCACAGCCTTTAAATATATTCACTCAACAAACATTTGTATGCAAATGGGTGAGTGTACTGTGTCTTCCACCAAACATTCTTTTTCACCCCACAGCTTTGTGTGTCTCCATTTCTAGCAGGGTGGAGCCTATGGTGTTATAGGAGTTTTAGAAGAGAAAAAAAACAGAGATCCTCTGCCCCCATAGCTTCTTGTGTCTGGGCTTGGAGTCTCATTTGGGAACATCTTTTTAGAACCCAAAACTGGTCAGGAGTAGATATGCCTAATGTACTGTTTTCAGCCCCACAATGCTAGAGAAATTCTCACACAGGTCTACGGGCAACGCCTCCAAGGTTTTCCTGCGGTGTGAGCCTGAGTGCGCATGCCTGAGTGATAGTGGGAAGCTAGAATAACCCTAGCTGTGTGTCACTGGGGAATGGATCAACAAAACGTTTTGGGTGTTCACTGTGGGATACCAGGCAGCAATAAGAAGCCAGGACTCAAAGACATGCCCAGGTGTCTTGGTTTGTCCTAGTCTAATTATTAACAGAGCCCCCTTCACTGTCAAAAGTGTATCATCTTTCTTTCTTCCTTTCTTTCTTTTTTTCTATTTTAGCTTTCTGAGACAGGGTCTCACTATGCAGTTCAGGCTGGTCTTGCACTCACAGCAATTCTCCTGCCTCAGCCTCCTGGGTACTGGGATTACAGTCATGTGCTACATGCCCAGCTTGAAAGCATATCATTTTGGATACCATGTATAGTTGCTAGGTCAGGTTTTTAGAAGCACAGCCTGAGATAGGGATTCTTGAGTGAGTTTGGAGGAAGGGAGTGTTCTTCGGAGGAAGGGAATGAGGGAGGCAGGAGTTGGAAGGCGGGCAAAGACTTACCAAGGGAAGCTCTGGAGGCCAAAATGAGCCAGACTTATTTCCACCTGGGCTGAGGAGTCCAGCCCCCGGGGGCCCTGACCTGTCAGTTACTGGCCAAAGCCTAAAGGTCGGGGATGAAGTGTAGGCTCTTGGTTAGTTGTGTCCTGTTGTGGTCAAGGGTAATTCTCCGGAGACGGGGGCAGCTGAGTGGTTTTCAGCCAATACCCACAACAGCCAGAGGAGGGCGCGCTGTACCCTACTATTGGAGAGCGGAGTGGGGCGATCCCTTCCCTCATCCATACGCATAAATCTCAAAATGTAAAGTCGAGTATCAAGAGAAGGAAAAACACAATATACAGAACTAAAATACACTAAAATATACAGTGTGATGTGAGTAAATGAATAGCAAGAAGAAGAAGAAGGTTGTTAAGGTCAGTCTCGGTTCCTTGCAATTCCACTTGACTTTTAGAATTACTTTGTCACGTTGTAAAAAGAAATCAGCAAAGGTTCTGGTGGAAATCATGTTAAATCTGAAGATGAGTCTGAGCAGTCCTGCCCTCTTCACACCGTTGAGTCTTCCTCATCTGTGGATGTGGGATGTCTTCCCATTTACATCTTCTTTGGCTTCTTTCAGTAATAGTCTATAATTTTCAGTTTTGCACATGAGTTTTGCATATACTTTATGGAGTGTATTCACTAGTATAAAAAATCCACGTCGAGTAGATGAGAATGATTGGCTAAGAAGACTGGAAATGCTGGCGGGCACGGGAACAAGATGAAAAGCTGTGTGCAGCGGGGTGGAGCTGAGAGTCCTCCTCCAAGCACCAGATGTAAGGAATCCATCCCGCTGCCCTTGACCTTCAGAAAAGAGGATCGAGAATTTTAAATCTCCGACGTCTTCACTTCGGATTTGCTTTGCTCTGTGTTGGGCGGTGGAGGGACTGGACCGGATTTACTCAGCGCTGCGGGCCGCCAGGCCGCTGGCCCAGCTCGAGGCACTGCGGGCACAGGAGGGAACGTACTGGCTTCCGAACGAACTAACACTAACGAATGAACAAAAGCCAAGGAGGAGGCAAAGAAAAGCAAGAGGCAGTGGAGCCGGGGCTGGGTGCGGGGCCTGGGTGCGGGCCTGGGTGCAGCGCAGGAGCCAGGGCCCACGTCCGGGATTGGGACCCTGCAGCTCGCCTCTGCTCTCCTTACCTATGCACTGCCTTATCTTTACTCTCTCATCATAGTCCTGTGTCCATGCGTGGGCGTGACAGGACTGAGTAAACAGGTGATTTGCCTCAAGAACCCAGCAGCTCGCGTGGTCATGAGCCACCCGGCTCAGGTTGGTCAGGTGCCGTGTGAGGCCCCTGGGGTGAGCAGGGCTTCCCTACAGATCTGTCCCTGGCTGAGAGGCTCTCTGTGGTCTCAGGCCAAGCCGTGAGGGGTTGGGATGACAGCAGCTTGTCATAGACAGTGAGGCTCACGTGTGCCTGGAGGTCATGGTTCTGTCCCGGCATCAATATTTTTCTAGGCCGGGACTGTGCTTAAGTGTAGGGGAAGATGGATACCTTGACAATCTGCTTGGGGGGAATGTGACGCCCTATGTTTCCTGGCTGGCAGGGCTGAACTGGCAAATCTGCTGTCCATCAGAAGGGAACCGGAGTTGTAGGAGGAGACAGCAGAGAAGGGGAAGATGCAGGAAGAGAGGCGCAGTTAGATGGCACGTGGCCGGGACTCCGTGTGAGAGGTGGGAATGTTCCCGGCAGCAGGGAACTGAGTCCCTCTCTGTGAGGCTCTGACATGACGGTCATGACATGACAGTCCCCTCCGCATGTGCACGACAGTTATCCATGTGCATGGAGCTGGGTGCACACGAGATATTTCTCTCCTTTTAACACTCAAAGATAAAGAAGCTGTAAGCCAAGGAGAAAGGATTTTGGAGTCAGAGGATACTATGTGTAACTCTTGCTGCCAAGAGGGAAACAGACTGATGAGAAGAGTAACAGTGAGTAAACAGAAGAAAGAAGGATTGGTGGGGGCTTCAGCTAGGGTGGGGAGCAGCGCAGGCAGAAGTGGAGAGAGACGTGATCAAGGAATTTTCCAAGTTAGAATTCTATTTAGGAGATAGAATGAAAAGGATTCCTTAATTAGACATGGGCGAGGAGGTAGTATGAAGCCAGAGTCCCCTTGTTTTCCTTCCTTCCTTCCTCCCTCCCTCCCTCCCTCCCTCCCTCCCTTCCTTCCTTCCTTCCTTCCTTCCTTCCTTCCTTCCTTCCTTCCTTCCTTCCTTCCTTCCTTCCTTCCTTCCTGAGATAGGATCTCACTATGTTGTCCAAGCTGGCCTTGATTTGTGATCCTCCTGCTCAGCCTCCTGAGTGCTGGAATTACAGATGTACACCACCGTGTCCAGCTCTAGAGCTCTGGATTTTGGAAAGGAGCCACAGGATGATGAGATGGAAAACACAGGTAAGAGCTGAGTGGTGGTGTGTGTTTCCTAATCTTTCTCTGCCTATTTGGAATTCTGGGTCTGGAGGCAGCAGTTCCCTTTGCGCTAGTGCCCGCCCCTGCCAGCAGAGGGCAGCCTCGGCTAGCTAACACATCCGGCCTGGGCCTGTGCCTGTGTCCAGGATGGGCGAAGTAGCCCCAGTTATGGGAAAACCACCTGCTCTGAGACTCAAACCCAGCCTTTGACTTTGAGGCTGATTGCAGACCGAGAAATCTGGGTTTGTCCATATCGGAGGCCGCTGGCCAAGCTGAGCCACATTATCTCTCCTGGGCTGCTCCAGCAGCTTCCTGAGTCTTCTCCTAGGGCTCCTTCCACGGCACACGTGTTTGCTGGGAAACCTGCAGTGACTGCCCTGCACCCGTAGGATGATTCTTGCTCCTCACCTTGGCCTGTGTGTGCTGCCCCTGCCTACTTACCTAGCAGTTTCAGGATAAAAGTTTGAATATTTGGATGTTCTTGAACATTTTAGAAGATCGGGTGCTCTCAGTTGCTGTTACTGAAAATGTACTAATGTCAGGCACTGTGTTAAGTTCTTTTCCATGTAAAGTTCTTTACCTACTGGGACAGATATTATTCTTTTTCATGGTTAAGGCAACAAGTACAGAGAGGTTGCGTGACTTGCCTGAGGAATCACAGACACCAGACAACAGCACTAGAATTTGAACTCAGGTAGCATTGACTCTAGCACGCAGGTTCCTAACTGCTGGGCGACACTGCCTGATGGCCCCTGAAAACTCTGAACTTGCAAAGGCTTGGTGTAGGGATAGTGCTCATTGCTTAAGGGTAAGGACAGGGCAAGAGAAGGGGGCTCTCACGAGCTGCAGAGGGAAGGAAGTCAAGCCAGGGAACACTCCGCCCCACAAGGTGGGCCAGCTGTGGAGATGGACAGATATAGGCTTGGGAAGGCTGAGCTGAGCCAGGGGATCCCAGCCTCCAGCAAGATGCCCAGACCCCTTTCTTGGCTTGGAAGCAGGAGCTGCTGGACTTTAGGGGATGTTGAGGGCTGGAACATTGTGGCTAGAGGTCTGGGGCTGGAGCCCCCAGCTTTCCTCCTTGTCCTCTGGCAGAGTGCAATGTCCAGTAAGGATGGAGACTGAATTTCTTTCTAGCCTGGAAGAGGAAGGGTTGAAGAAGAATTCAATTTAATTGTGGTTTAGATTTACATGTATTGCAATGATTTTGTGATTTGTAATTATTTTTACTTTTATGAAATTTTCTTCTTTGGTTTGTCTCTCTGACCAGACTGTGACCTCCTGGAGGGCACTGTGTGCCCACTATCTAGAGTGTCATGTGCACAGCACGTGCGCTCAGTGATCACTGTGGTAATTACGATGCACGTTCATGGGGTACTGACTCCCTCCATTCACACAAATTACTTGAGTCTCACACAACCTTATGGGGCAGGAATCTTCATTGCTCTTATTTTTACACGTAGGGTGAGGTCCAGCGAGGCTAAGTAATTTGCCCAAGGTCACATAGTTTAGTTTCTGTCACATAAACATTCATTGAATAAGTGTAGGAGTGAAGGACCTCCCTGGAGTGCACCTAGGTCTTTTTGCTCCCAAGTGCCCTTCATCCTATGGAGCCGTGTCCCACAGTGAGTCCTGAGGTGCACAGGGCAATGTCCTCACCCCTGGGACTAGTAAGTGATCTTTTTCAGTTGCCTCTGGCTTCTCTTTCTAGGCTACTCTCCATCCCTTCACTGCAACACATACTGACTATTTGTAGGTTCCCTAGATTCTTTACAAGCTTCCCGTTCTTCCCCTAAGCCTTCCCTGAGTGTGGAACACCTTTCCAGTCGTGACTTTCCATTATTCTAGGAGATTCAGAGACGTTCAGTTCTTCAAGCCATGGCTACTCTTGTTTGGAAATCCTAACATGCTTGATGGAGTGGATGGGGAAGAACAGAACCCTTATCTTGTCTCTCCAGCGAGGATATAGAATCTTGGAAGGCAGAAGGGAGATGATAAAAGCCAAGAAAGGGATCCATTTCAGAGGGGCGGGGGTCCAGGCCTCTGGGGGCCTCTGGGGTCCCCAGCCCAGGGATCCTTCTCATCAAGGCAGCAGCTCTGCCTGGCAGGGCACTGTGTGCAGGGCCTGATCTCCCCAAACAGCCCCTCCGTCCTGAGTGTGACGCCTGAAGTTCCGCCACTGCAGATTGTTTCCTGTGGAGGGCAAACAGTGCCGAGGGCTTTCTGGTCTTCAGGGAGCCCCGGCTAACACTGAAACCCCTGTGATGAATCCTCCGATAAGACAAGTCAGCAGTTCCCAGGAGGATGAGCTGCTGACAGGCCGCCAAGGGTGAGAGGCCGTGGGAAGGCGATCCTGACTGAGGCCTGGAGGAATGTGGGAAGCACCAAACAGGCAGGAAAGTGGGGGTGTCAGTGTGGAAAGGGCTGGCAGAGGGAGAGCCTTGGGCTGGGCACTCGGGGAGCTTGCAGTCACCACCGACCTGTTGGGAGAGGTGAGACAGTCTCTTTCCTCCTTGGAGCTCTGATCTATGTCTGTGCTGTGGAGATTTGCTTCTGGCGTTATCTTGAGGTGCTTGTGTGTGAGGAAGTCGATGCCCTGGGTGGCGATTGCCACAGTAACTATCTCTGTGTGGCCAAAGAGACTGTTGTCATGACTGTGACAGCAGGTACAAGAGATAGGTGACTGGCTATCAGTTCTGCCTTGAGAGATTCCTTCCCTTCACCTGCTGCTGTCATCTGCTAAAGTTCAGTGTTTGTGAGACCAGATACATTGGTGCCCAGGGGATGTGTCAGGTACCAGGGACCTGTGTCCTGATGCCTTTTCTTACACGGACATGCTGTGTGAACGTGAGCAAGTCTCTGCTTCCCTTTGGGCCTTGGTTTCCTCACAGGAAAATGCAAAGATTGCAGGAGGCTCCTTTTGTTCTAAATTTCTACCATTTGCTTTTAAACAGGAAATAAGTTTAAGCCAAAGTGTTTCCAGAAGTGAGGTATAAGTGCCAACAGTAGCTTTGATTGTCACCCACTGAGGATTCTCACAGCCCCGATCCTGCCTGCTGTGCGGCTGTAACCTCTTCTGTGGCTGTGAGGGACTGGGGTGAGGTCCCTGAGGAGAATCTGAGTGTCCTTTATGCTTAGCGGGGACTTGGAGGGCACTGGGGCGGGGCTTCCTAATGACCAGCAGGACTGTATCTAGATATTTGACAACTGGAATGGCGGGTGCATCTGAACACCAGGCCTTGCTTGCATCTACAGTGGTGGACTGCAGGGCTCAATGTGAAGCAGGGGGAGATTTTTCAGGGCAGAGGGGCCACACCGATGTCACTGAGGTTGGACTTCATCCGGGGGGCCCCATGGATCTCAAGTCCAGCCCTGAAGATCTCTGAGAGAAGGGTCAGTCCTTCTCCTGGTCACCGCACCCTCCTTGAGTCAGCAGAGTTCATCCCCAGAGCGTCAGGCTTGCCAGCCGCTGGGCTCCATCAGTGGCTGATGCCCAGATCAGTGGGCGGGACACAGCGGAAGCTGGCAGTGCGTGGGTGGGGGAGCCCATGGAGGAAGCAGGGAGCTCAGACGCCTGCTCTGCTCCCGGGAGGCCCAGCCCTGGGCGAGTGCCACACGCTCTGCCTCCCAGATCCGCCCCTCCCCGCCCCCTCGGCCTCTCCCTGCAGGACTGTGCAAACATTTTCTCCGGATGGACGGGCTGCGCCTCCTCCCCGCACACTTTCCATTCCCAGCCTGAGCTGCAGGCAGAGCTCCTCAGGAAAATTGGCTGCAGGAGACATTTTCCATGCCCTTGACTCCTCTGCTGGGTGGCTGTCCTCACTCCGCTGTCTCTAGCTCTTCCCCAGCTAGACACCCAGACCCCGGAAGAGGGGGACTGTTTAGGTAACTGGCTGCTGCTCACCCACCATCTAATTTTATGTATCTTTTACTTTCCCTGGGCCTCAGTTTGCTAATCTGTGAAATGAGCTGGTTACTCCAGGAACAGGTTTAATTAGGGGCCAGGTTTTTTTTTTTTTTAGACAAGGTTTCACCATGCAGTACAGAGTGGCCTCGAATTCACAGCGATTGTCCTGCTTCAGCCTGCTGATTGCTAGGATTACAAGCGTGCACCACCATGCCCGGTGCAGGCACCTCTGATTTTATCCTTAACTCTGCTGGTTACTGTGTGACTGTGGACAGGGTATGGAACATTTCAGAGTTTCAGTTTTCCTCATATGTAAAATGGTACCATCTCTTACTGCTGCGAAGATTAACGAAATAACCTGAGAAAACATCTTGTCTCGGTGCTTTGCACCTAGGAATTCCTATTTAAAAAGTAGTAATTGTCAGTGCTCACTAGGCCCTGAGAGCTGTTCGGGGTGCTTCACACTCCCAGCTCACAGAATGCTTATGCAAGTGCTTGTTAGCTTCTTTGTAAAACAGAGGTTTCTGAGGTTTCTGAGAGGCCAGGTAATCTGCCGTAGGTCACACAGCTGCATATGACCAAGCAGCAGGATTCAAACCAGGATCTGGCTGATCTCAGATTTCCTGTTGTGAATGTGGTGCTGGTGACTAGAAGTAAGAACATTTCTCTACTGAGGCTGAGGACAAAAAGTGGAATAGTCCAGATTAAAAGTTTAATAGAAGTTGTAATTTCAAAGCTCCATTTAGGTTTTGGTTAGCTAAGGGGCACAACCACTGAATGGAATATTGCTTGACTTTATGACAATTAAGGAATGCCAAGAAAGGAATAAGGCACTTTCCTTGTCAGCCTTCTCTCATCCTGTCCCCCATAGAATGTCAAAAATGAAAAGACTGATAATATCCAGTGCCAATTGTGGTGTTGAGAATTGGGCATTAAGCATCTGCAAAAACAAAATAAAACAAAACAAAGTACCAGTATATCCTGGATATTTGGAGGCAGTTTGGCAATATCAGTCAAAAGGTAAAATGTACTTGCCCTTTGACTGGCAAATTTGAATCTGGTGATTCTCCCTATGTGTGTAAAAGCATTCACTGCCATGTTGTTAGTAAAGACAAAAGAGCTATACTAACCATAATATCCTCTACTGGGTGAGGTATGTCATGGTATATCCATACTATGGAATATTTTACAGCCATAAAAAAGAACAAGGTAAAGAACAAGGTAATTAACAAAGTGAAAAAGAGAAATAGACATATTGTGTTGGTTACTTTTCTCTCATTGCCGAGACAAAATACTTGACACCCAAAATGAAAGAAGGAAAAGTTTATTTAGCTTACAGTTTATGGAGGTTTCAGTTTATACTCAGCCAGCTCCAAGGCAAGGTGCATGGCTAAAGGGGAACCATTCATGGCAGCAAGTGACAAGAGCAAAAGGGCAAAAGGGAAAAGCCAGTCTCCTCTCTCCCTTATATTGTATGCCTGCTTCCAGCCCCTGGGTGGGTGTAGCACTCACACTGTCAATCCCATCTCTAGACAATGAACCAATCACAAATGCTATGAGGCTTTGGGGGGACATTTAAACACAAAGCATAACACATACTCATATTTATAGGTAGAGATCTCAACACTTCTTTCTTAGTACTGCTAAAATAAGTAGGTATATATCACATATGGAAGATTTTTTTTAAGATATAGAAGAGTTGAAGAGGGTTATTAACACTTTGATCTAAATGACATTTTACAACACTTCACCAACAGCAGTGTATATGGGACATGCACTGAGGTAGATCATACACTGAATTATAAAGTAAGTCTCAAATTTTCAGTGGAGTTAAATTGGAAATCAATAACAAAAAAAAAAAAGATGTAGAGAGCTGGGTGTGGTGGTGTATGCTTCTAATTTCAACATTCTTGGAAGCTGAGGCAGGAAGATTGCAAGTTCAAGTCCAGCCTGGGCAGCTCAGTAACTTGGAATCCTGTTTCAAAATAGAAAATAAAAAAAGGGTGGGGAATGTAGCTTAGTGCAAAGGCCCTGGGTTCAATCTCCAGTACTGAAGAAGGTAAAAAAAGATGTACTTGTATAGAAAACCCTCAAAAAATGCCGAGTGTGGTGGTGCACTCCTGTAATCCCAGCACTTGGGAGGCTGAAGCAGGAGAATCATTTGCAAGTTTGAGGCCAGCTTGAACTGCATAGTGAAACCTTGTCTCAAAAAGACAAAACAAACAAACAAACAACCCTCAAATACTTGGAAGTCAAACAATACTCTTCTGAATAACCTATGGGAAAACAAAGAAATCACAGGGGAAATCAGAAAATATTTTGAGCCAAATGACAATGAAAACCACAATGCACCAAAATTCATGAGATACATCTAAAGCAGTGGTTAGAGAGCAATTTAGCTTTAAATGCTTAAGTTAGAAAAGAAGCAAAGTCTCAAATAAATGATCTATGTCCCTATCTTTTCTTTCTTTGTCATTCTGAGACAGGATTACACTATGTAGTTCAGGCTGAACCTGAACTCACTTTTTGACCCAGGCAGGCCTCAAATTGTTGTATTCTTGCCTCAGCTTCCCGAGTGCTGGGATTGCAGGTGTGCATCACCATGCTTGGCCTTGTGTCTATCTTAAGTAGCTAGAAAAGAATAACAAAATAACTATCAAAATAAGATGGTGGAAAAGAATATGGTGAATTTATGGGTACTGGTAGGAATAGGATGCTAGGTTGCACTGAATGAAAAAAAAATTATAGCTGGTATATACAGTGTTGTACACAGATTGTATGCTGCCCACCGATGTCTGTTTTGAGTTGGCACAGGGCTGTTTAGAATAAAGCACATTTCCTAGACTCAGAAAGCCAGTGGTGTAAGCAGGGGTGATGTATGAGTTTTCAGAAAGGCTGTACCTTTGTTGCTCCTTCCCCCTTCCTGCTGGCTGAAATGTGGTATGATGGCTGCAGCCTGAGCAGCAGGTTGTATTAAAGGCTGCGGGGCACAGTGTAGAAGGAGCTGGAACTCAGCCCTACAGAATGTCCTGCCCGCCCCGGACTGGCCACCTTTGCATTTTTTGCATGACACAGAAATATGCTTCTTTCTTGTTCCTGTCATTGCTATTTTGGGTTTCATTCCTTGCAAATGAGTTCAACGGTAATGAATATGACTATAACTACACTTATGAGAAAAAAGCAAACAACCATTAGACGAGTGATTTTTGATGCTGACACAGAAAACTACAAGATGACTTGCTTAAACATTGAAGATAAATTATTGTACCTAACAAAAAATCCAAAGGCAGGTTGGCCTCTGGGTTGGTCAGGTCAGTGGCTCGACTTCCTTATCCACGGTTCAGCTACCTCCTGTTCTGTATTTTTCCATCCTGTGATCAGGTGCTGTCATAACTGCAAGAAGGTAGCTACAGTTCCAGCCACCACATTTATACATTCCAGTCACCAGCTGAAGAAAAAGGACCATGCCTTCCAGCTGCAGCTTTTTGTTTTTTATTTTCAACCTTTTCTTTTTTTTTTTTTTTGGTGCTAGGGATCGAACTCACAACCTCATCCTTGCCAGACAGGTGCTTAAGCCACTGAGCTAAATCCCCAGCCCTTTAACCCTTTTTTTAAGAGCAAAGAAGCTTGTCTTAGAACCCTCCAGCCAACTTTCCTTCACACTTCTTTGGCCAGAGCTGGCTTGTGGGTTCCTCTTTTAAATCAACCTCTGGCTTAAAGCAATCAGAGTTTATTCTTGATTCCCCAGACAAGAGAACAACAAAACTGTAGTTCTGATAATTTGGTAGAAATGGAAATGAAAAAAGAAAAGAAAAGAAAAACAAACATCTGCTACAGTATATAGGGAGGTGGGTTGAAAAACTCCAGAAAGATAAACCCCAAACTGCTTGGGGTAGGTGGGGTGGAAGTGGAGCAGGACGGGGTAGGGGGCGAGGGTGGGATGGGGCTGCGGCAAACACAGTTGCCCCTCCACTGACCCTCACCCACTGGGCCCTGCTCACAGCAGCATCAAGCTTGGGGCATGGAAGGGATGAATCATAACTGGCCCAAGGCAGGAGTGGCAGTACTTTTTGCTACATAACTGCTTTTTCAGTGGCCTTTGTAGCTAGATGAAGGGAAATTTATTAGCACATGATTTCCACCTTGACAAATACTGTCTGATGTTTCCCTTTTCTTCTTTGCTTGGGACACAGTCTAAGAATGTGGCAGTCATTCCAGCCATGAAGGAAATGCCTGGAGAATTCTGGAGATGCAGACTCCAAGTCCTGACATGGGAGGGATGATGAATCAACCCTGAATTGCCTACCTCTAGACATCTTGTTAGAGAATGTTCTTATAAGGATTCCTAACATGTGAAGCTTTACAGATAAGTATGTTATATATATTCTTTTACCATGCATTTGCTCTTGTTTTGAGTTATTTGTATAATGGAAATATATTACAAGTCCAAGTTCAATTTAAAAAATATGCTACCTGGCATTGGGCATCCTTGGCGTCCCAAATGTCTGGAAGAGGCACTCCTTTTAGAAAGAGGGCCAGGGAATAGCTGAAGAAAAGGAACAAGCTGTTCCTTATAATTACATACTAACTATGTGGTCCGAGGACCAGTCTTGGAGACTGGGGGATGATGAAGAATGCATTTCTCTATCACTATTTGGACCAGAAGTTATAAAATGTCAACCTCTGGTCAGAATTTGGACATGTTTTGCTGGTGGCTGGTACACATACCATGCCAGGGTTTTAAAAATTGGAATTAGTACCCAGGTGCAGTGGTGCATGCCTCTGATTTCAGCACTTTGGGAGGCTGAGGCAGGAGATCACAAATTCAAGTCCTGTTTGGGCAACTTAGTGAGATCCTGTCCCAAAATAAAACATGAAAACGGGCTGGAGATGGAGCTCAGCGTGAAGATACTAGGTTCCATCCCCAGTGCTGGTATGGGCCAGGAGAGGAATTAGCAAGAATTATTTAAGAGCTGAGCCATGTATGGTGATGCATGCCTGTAATTCCAGCACGTGGGAGGCTGAGGCAGGAGAATTTCTACAAGGCCAGCCTTGAGGTCAACCTCAGCTACCTAGTGAGTTCCACTTCAGTAAGACCTTAACTCAAAAGGAAAAAAAAATCAGAAAAATTTGGCTATCTTTTTTTTTCTTTTGTTTTTTGTCTTTTTGAGACAGGGTCTCACTATGCAGTTCAGGCTGAACTTGAGCTCATTTTGTAGCCACGATCCTCCTGCCTCAGCCTTTCGAGTGCTGGGAGTATAGGCCTGTGCCACCACACTTGGCTCTGGCTATGATTTTTTAAAAAGGAGAACTGAATGAACTATGCGGCAGTACGGCATTCACACTTAACAGTGCTAACAGGAGGCTTAGTTCTCTCCTCCCTTTGGGAAAGGCCGGTGCTTCAGTTTGCCATAAACCTCGATGCTTCCTACCATCTTTACCCAGCCTCCCAGGATAGAACTCCACTGCTGTATATCATCTCTCTGATTCTGTGAGCACTGAGTTAGTGACTTCTGGTTTTGGCTTCAGAATAAATTTGTGTGTGTGTGTGTGTGCATGTGCACATGTGTAAGATTCAACAGTTTTTTCCCAGCAATCACATGAAAAGGCATTCATCATCAATCAGTGAGGGGGGCAGGTCTTGAAGAGGATTGGATTTGGAGAAGTCACACTCACTCTGGACTGGTGGGGAAGACTGGAAGAGCTAAGAGCAAAGGTCACCCTTCACTGCCCTGCTGGGATGCCGGTGTGTGTGTGTGTGTGTGTGTGTGTGTGTGTGTGTGTGTGTGAACCACCCCAGGAACTGAAGTTCCTGAAGTCACGCTGCTGGGGAGGGCGATAATTCTGATGCAAACACTCTATCTGTGAGCAGGGAGAGATTTGTGCAGTGGAGGTTTGAAAAAGCTGGTGTACCTGGGGAACAGCAAGGGCTGGAGGAAGGAAGGCAAGATCAGACTCTGGGAACAGTGTGTCCCAGCACTCTGTCATCATACTGTGGGGAAACTCTTTAATTTAGGGCCTTCTCTAGGTATTCATTAAAATGAGATGGGGGAGAGGGCAAGGACGAGAACCTAGTCACTGCCTTCCTGTGTCTCCTTCTTTATTCCACTAAGGCAGGCAGAAAAACAGCTCCCTCAAAAGCCCAGATCCTTGGACAGTTTGAGTAGGTTATGGAACCTGGATGTTACGTTATATGGCAAAGGGGAGTTAGGTTTCAGATGGAAAGAAGGTTGCTAGTCAGCTGACGCTGAAGCAGGAAGATGATTCTGGATTGTCTGGGTGGGCCTAATGTAGTCACAGGGTGGAAGAGAGAAGCAGAAGAGGAGAACCTGAGAGACAGTGGTCAGGGATGGACTAGGCCTGTTGCAGATGGAAGGAGGAACCTTGATTCAAGGACAGCAGTTGACACCTGGAAACTGGAAAAGCCAACGAGATAGGTTCTCTCCTGGAGCCTCTTGCAAGGAATGCAGACCAGCTGACACCCTGAAGTTAGTCTCAGGAGGTCTTGGACTGCCATCCTAAAGAACTATAAAATAACACATTTGTGTTCTTTTAAGTCACAAAGGTTTTGGTAATTTGTTATAGCAGCAAGGGGAACAAATACTCTAGGCCAATTGGAGGGGCCACATATAGCTGAGATCTAGCTCACTGCTTGTATCTACCTCATGACAGGTGAAGGTACCTTCAGATGACTTCAGTCTCAACTACTCATTCATCCCAGTGGGATTCTTAGCTGAGACCTTGGAGACAAGCTGGACTCACTCCCCCTACCAATTTCCTGACTCACATAAATCTGTAAGAAATGATTGTTTTTATGCCACTGAACTTTGGAGTTGTTTATTATACAGTATAGTAACTAGAACAGTGATCTAACATATAATCCCCTCCATATTTGGTTGTAGTTTTTTTTTTTTTCTTGGATAGCTTTGCTTACTGGTGCAGCCATGTTGGATGAACAGGGACCAGTTCTGATTAATCTAAGCCAATGACTGGCTTGAAGATGGTCATGTGATCCAGTTCTGACCAATGAGAAAAGAAGCAAAGATTGATGGAGGATTCTGAGAGAGAGAGACAGACAGAGAGAAAGAGAGAGAGAGAGAGAGAGAAAGAGAGAGAGAGAGAGGTCTTGGTGATGAAAGGGAGAAGCTCAGGAAGGAGGGGCCTTCTTGCTTCCACTAGACCTTGTCATGCTTGCATTTGATACCTGGAACTGGTCCATGTTTGGACCCTAAAGGTAGTTAGTCCAGGGTAAACTGAAATTCAGAAGATGACAGAGTGGATAGATGAAGAGAGAAACTTACAGGTGTGTGCAAAGAGGCATGTATAATGTTCACATGAGTACTATATGTCATAGCAAAAAAAAGCCTAACAGGAAAAAAGTAACTAATTCTATGTTTACGTAATGAAATACTATACAGTGATAAAAAATAAAATATGGATATGGATAGCAATAAAATAAACCTCATAATGTTGAATATGAAAAATAAAGTTGAATAATACAGAGAGTATATTTGAGTAAAGCTTAACCACAAGCAACATTATGCTTCAGAGTACATACATAGGAAAAAGAATAAAGGGATGCATGGAATTGCATGGATAGGTATAATTTATGGAATACATGCTGTGTACAAAGCATGCTAATAAACAACAATTTGGTTGAATTTTTACACTTGTATGTAGAAGAAACAGTAGGGTTATTAATATCCTCACTTTCCAGATGAGAAAATTGAGGCCTAGAGAAGTATGCTATTTAGATGGCATATTCCTAAATGCTATAGTACATTCCTAAAAATGTACCCAGGGCCCAGATATACACAGGACATTCCCAAATATTCAAAGACTTTTAATCTTTGGGATAGGAATTGTCACCCCTAATATCAAGGTGAAAGAGGAAGCTGAATGATGTTCTAGGTCTCACAGAGACCAGATACCTGAGATGGATCGAATGTGGGTTTTTATACTTCCAAAGCGCATGCTGTTCCACTAACATCTTGTCACATTCATGAAGCTTGGGAATGTAAACACACACACACACACACACACATACCCTAGCCTTGAACCTGAACCAGATGCAACTGGGGAAAACTGCACACACTGCTGAACTCAAAGCTCCCACCCTGTCATTAGTATTATTTTTAACTGAACCCTGAACTGAAGAAGGGAACCGTGCTTGAACTGAAACCGAACTTGTATATTTTTTCAAGCTGTTGAACTAAAATATTCAAATATTCTTGAGACAAAGACAATCACATGGTGAATTCTATCTTAGTCTCTCCACTCTGTATATTTTGATTTGTCTAAGGCCGCATGCTTATGACAGAACTGAGAGACTCTTAATCTCTCTGAAGCAGTGGTAGGAGAGTTTTCTTACCCCTCCTCTTTCCTTCCATTCCCTTCCCGGCAGGGGCTTGGAAGTCCCCTTGTCTGCCAGCTGTGACCTCTGTGCTCTGTGCCACCCTTCGCAGCACGCATCTTGGTGGCTGTTTGCGAACGAAGGAAGGAATGAGCTGGGCTCTGTGAGAAGTATATTTCCTGCCACTCAACGACAAGGGTCTCCAGCTGGAAACTGATTCCTTGGTGTCTCCAGGCAGAAGCTCCAAGCTCCTGGCTGAGCAATCAAAACTTTGCCTTGAGGACAGTGATCCTTAGTACTCTGAGCCGCTGGCTGGGGAAGCTCAGGAGCCAGGTGGCCTTCATCTCATCAGATAGGCCAGCAGTTTGTGACCCTCCCTCATTGCAAGAGGGGGGACTCTGTGGAGACTTGGGGGCCTCTGGGGAGATATTCATCTTTCCAGGACTTTATTATTTTTTCCATAACACTATCCTCCCTTTAAGGTGGAAAGTCCCAGCTGTGGCCAAGCACTCTTAATGTTCTCTCTCTCTCTCTCTCTCTCTCTCTCTCTCTCTCTCTCTCTCTGTGTGTGTGTGTATTAGGAATTGAACCCACGGCTTTTGCACGGAGCTACATTTCCAGCCCTTTTTAAAAAGTGTTTTATGTTGAAGCAGGATCTCACTAAGTCACCAAGTGGCCCAGACTGGTCTTGAATTTGTGATCCTTCTGCCTCAACCTCACGGAGTACTGGGATCGCAGGTGTGCACCACTGGACCCAGCTTCTCTTCATGTACTTTTGTGCTCTGTCCCTAGTCTTGCCAGGAAGGCACCGGGCAAAGACTCCTCTCCCTTTATGCTGCTCTGTTGGGGCTTGCTGCACCACCAAATGGTACAATATAGGTGAACCTTTAACACTGCAGGAGCAGATATCCTGGTGTGAATTCTGGCCCCATCATTTGCTCCCTGTGCAACCTTAGTAGGAAACTAAACCTTTCTGTGTCACTGTTCCTCCATCTGAAAATTGGCCTGGGATCATATACCAGTTTTGAAGATTTAGTAAATTAATTCTGAATAGCACTTCATACATAGTAAAAGTGATGTAACTGCCTGCTATTATTATTATATGACCTTGGGTTTGGACAATGCATCTCCTTTTTATTCTTCAGTCTCTCCAGTCCTGCAATTAAGACAGCAGTTCCTGCCTGCCTCATGACAACACATCTGATTTGAACAGACTAACCTTTCTTGCTGTGTGGCCTTGGACCAATTTCTCAGATCCTCAGTCTCAGTATGCTTACCTGTTAAGTGATATTTATTAAGTAGAGGCTTGGGACAAGGAAGTGAGAAAATGGGTAACTGGCCTGTGGCACAGAGCTCAATGCTAACACATAGAAAAGTTAAAATAGCTACTTTCATTTATTTGTTTTTATGGATGAGAAAGAACTTTTAAACTCTGATGGGCTGTGTCCCTGGTAATACAGTTTTCTCACAAGCTTTCCCAGCCATACCTCCTTCATCCTGGCCAACTAACTAACTCAACAGATAGGTACCGAGCACCTGTGCGTGGGGCTAGGGACAGTGCAGCACTGCGGAGCTTTCCTTCCCGTGGGGGAGACAGATGATAAACATGTGCTATGTGAACATAGAATACAAGTTCAGATTCAATCCCTTTATGTGCGGCTGGGAAAACTGAGGAGGGATTTTCTTATAGTCCTCTAGTGTCATAGCCAAACAGAGGCTCCCAAGCAAGTCCTCACAGCCTTGGAATGCCTCCCCCTTAACAAACCCCCATCTCCCCCAAGTCTTAGGACATGACAGCAGCAGCTGATCTCTACTGATTTTTCTCGGACACTAGAGCTGTACTTAGTACTTTATACAGCTTAAATCATTTCATCTTCATTTTAACTCTGGGGGAGGGAATTGTCAGGAATCCTATTTTATATGTGGGGAAACTAAGGCACTGGGAGGAGGGCAGCAAGGATTGAACACAGCTGCTGGGCTGCGCCCCCCATCTGGTCTCAATTATTTCTTCCACATCCTGAGTGGCCTGGGGGTAAGGCCTCTTCCTCTCTGGCCTTAGTTTTCCCATCTGAGGGGGACTAGATTGGGTTATCTTCAGGGGCTTCGCTGACCATCCTGATTTTTAGCCAGTATCATTTTGAAATTATTTTATTCACTTATTTGTTGTCTAATCCTCTTTCCCCACCAGGCTGTGGCGAGCTCCAGGGAACAGCAAGTTGTCCTCCGCTCTTCCCCACACCTCCCAGAGCCTGGCAGTGTACCTGGCACTGAGTAGACCCTCAATAAATACTTGAGGATGAAGAAAGGGGTGACTGTGACTGCTTTCGTTTCTAAAGCCGACTCTGGTCCTTCATCCGGCCTGCATTTTTCCGGGTTTGATATCATTTTTTCCACTCTCCAGTCTGCTGCCGGCTGCCTCTGCCAACTTTCCACAGCTAGAGCCCTCCCCCACCCCGACCGCGGCCGGCTGGAGACAGCTTGGTGTGGGAGAGACCCTGCTCCCCTTCTCTTTCTTGGTGGGGGGGAGTAGGTGCTATCTACCCCCAGCTGGCAAGCCCTGAGGGAGAAGGGTAGGGAGGGAAGGGGTGTGGCTCGCTGGCTGGCTCTCCTTGTGGGCGGGGCAGCTGGGACATTGGGGTGCATGTGCGGGGGCTCAGGCCATCTGGTTGGGGGCAGGGGTGTCAGGCGTCAGAAACACGATGGTCCAAACATTTGCATGTTGTTGTCTTCTCAAAGCAGTGACACCCGTCCCTCTCCCGGCTGGAAACTCCTGACCTACACCCAGCCCTGTCCCAGCCAGGCTGGACACCTCACTATCTTTTTCCTTCCTCACAGCCAGCAGGAGGTCCCAGGGTCACCCTCACTAGCTGAATGACCTTGGGGTGGATGCTCACTTCCCCTCACTGGGTTTCAGTTTTCACATTTGGAAATTGAGTGGATTGGACTAACTCGGGGTCTACACTGGGGGGGGTTAAAGGATAGGGTTTCATGAATTCATGGCCCATTGGCCCTTAAATTAAATTGTATTTGAAAGTTTGTCCCCCTCAGACGCTATAGGGGGACGCTATAGGGGGATTTACCACATTCTTTTTTCTTTTTTTTCTTCTTTTACTGTTTTTTTGGTTTACTTTTTGTGTTTTATTTTTTGACACAGGGTCTATGTAGTGTAGGCTGGCCTGGAACTCATGGTGATCCTCCTGCCTCAGCCTCCCAAGTGCTGGGATTAGAGGCCTGGCTGCTCTTTCTTTCTTTTTTTCTTCCTTCCTTCCTCTTCTCCTCGTTCTCCTTTTTTTTTTTAAATTTTTTTCATTGTGTGGATGGAGCACTGGGCTTCGTACATGTTAGGTAAGTGCTCTATTGCTTAATTAGAGGTAGGATCTTGCTAAGTTGTACAGGCAGCCTCAGACTCCCAAGTTCCCTGTCAGATTCTTGAGGACTAGACTGTGGGTAAATTGGGAATAGATGCTAGTGGAAGAAGCCTGGATTGGAATCCTGGCAACTTCTCTGAAAGCAGTTGTATTACCTTGGGCCTGAGCCTCCACTGCCCTGGGCTTTGATTTCTTAATTAATCAAACCAGGTTAAAGGTACACATTCTCCTCCCAGGTAAAGATTAACTCATCGTCATGACAGCTTGGGACACAATTCCCACATATGTTAGCTATTATATTACCAGGATGAGTGCTAAGATTCCTTCTGAACAATATTTTTTGAATCTATATCCAGAAAATGAATTAAGGAGAAAATAGTGGGTCACAATGAGCTGTGGTTAGTAGGGATCCTGAATGTGTCTCAAAGACAGGTACCATACCCAATGGTTGGGAGAAGCCTGTGACTTTATTGGTTTGCCTGGACACGCGGCCAGGAGAGTAAACCAGTCCACAGTAGGGTAATGGGGAGCCAGGAGAATGAAATGTCTGGAGAGCCCAACAAGGAATCTCAGACTGGACATCCCGCTGGACTGGTTTATTGTGGGGGTTTCTGAGCGTAGGTGAGATCCTGGAGACGAGACAGATTTTTATAAAAAGGCACCCACCACGTTATAAACACCCTACTTGCATCCATCTTGAGGCTTTGGCCCATGGTCTGTCCACCATTTCCAAGGCCTAGTGGTCCTCGAAGCTCTGGCTCTGGGTGATGCTCAGATCACCAAGGCAGCCGGCAGGTAAGGCCCAAGGCGCAGATTACCAGCTACGCGGCTCTTGCTCCTCGGTAGCTTCCGCAAAGCTCGGACAGCATCCTAATGTCCCTCTACCTCCAGAAAGGCAGGTGGCTTTAGAGCACGGCCAGGTTGTGGCATGATTTGGAGCGGGCTTTGAGTGCCCGGCGGCGGGCGCTGCGGGCCGTCAGGCGAGCCAGGAAGCGACGAGCGCGCTGGCCGAGGCTGGGGCGCCTTCGCGGGGCTGAGGGCTCCTCAGCCGTCCTGCCCCGGCGACGCAGGCGTAGCTGGCGCACCACGCCCTCGAAGAGCTCCGCCACGTTGTGCTGCAGGGTGGCGGACGTCTCGATGAATTTGCAGTCGAACACCACGGCGCAGGCGCGGCCCTCTGGAAGGCGTGGCCAGGCGGGCGGGGCGGGGCCATAACCGGAAAGCGACAGGAAGACAGAAAGAGGCAAATTTGGTCTCTATTGCAAGTAATTTCCCTGACCCCATAAGTGGTGCAGGTGTCAGGGAAATCAGAGATAAATCTCAGTGGGCATGGGGAGTTAGTTCACATGCTAGTGACTAGTGAGGGTGACTGAGAAGTCCAGGAGGTAGGACAAAGGACGATCCAGTTTGAACGCCAGGGTACTGGAATTACCTGGAGGAGTTTGTTAAGATACAGATTCTTGGGCCTACCATCAGGAATTCAGATTCCTTAGATTTGGGATGAGGTCTGGGAACCTGTGTTTTAACAAAATTTATGAATTCTGTGACAGCTTTTACGGATGTGTGTCCTCAGGCTTTCCGTCTCCAGGATGCCAGCGGGCTGGGCAGCGGGACCTGAGACCTTGGGAACCTGGCTTTCCCTGTCGGGTCTCGGCTTCTATGTTTTGTAGGTTTACTCCATGAGTAGGGCCATTTTAAGCTCTTTTTTGGCCCCACAAGAAGTATGAAATATTAAAATATTTCCCATCCTAGTGTAAACATAATTCATATATATAATTTAAAAAGTTTTGGGTCATAGTTGCCAGCTGCCACAGTATTTTTTTTTTCTAGACAAAGGTTTATGAAATTTGAATTTCTCATTTTATGTTGGAGCCACTAACGGTCTTTTAAAATTCTTAAGTGCAAGTACTTGAAAAGCTGGTAGGCACTGGGGCTATCATGTCTGGTAGATAAAGTGTCTCTGGTTAAGGGCATGTGGAGCCATGGGGGTATTTTTAAGCAGAGAAATGACAAGGTCAGCTCTGGCTCAGGAAAAGTGCAGCTGGTGAGCAGGGCAGATTGAGTGGGGCCAAAGAAGTGCAGGGGCTGACGGAGGGCAAAACAGAGATGCCAGGACAGGGCAGAGGCTGTAGACCAGGAGGCAGGTGTGGGCCTAAGGGAGGTGGGCTTGTTTGGACATGACTGCTGGCGGGGGTGGGTGGGTGGGATTGGGGTGCGGTTTCTAGCTGGCAGGCCCAGCCAATGGGCTTGTGGGATGGGGTGGCTGTGAGCAGTGGGGAGCGCTCACCTTCCACGGAGACTTCGCGGCAGCGGGCCAGGTCCGCCTTGTTGCCCACGAGGATGATGGGCACATGGTCTGCACGGTGCGCGCGCCGCAGCTGGATGCGGAGCTCCGAGGCGCTCTCGAAGCTGCCGCGGTCTGCGATGGAGTACACGATGACGTAGGCGCTGCCCATCTGCAGGCAGGCCTCCCGGCTCCAGCTCTCGTCCTGCGGGGGACAGACCCCGGCCATCTCCTTAGCCGGTGCATAGGCCCTGACTGGGAAGGAGACTGGCTTGGTTTAACAGGTAGAATAGGTTCGAGGTTATACCTCGGACAGGTTTGGGGGAACAAATGCTGTCATAATTTTTTGAGTCACTTTGAAAAAAATCACCCATCCTCTCTGAGCTTCAGTTTCTCTGCTTGAAAAACGAATCGGATATTCCCTTACTTCATGGTTTCATTCCCTGGTTACTTCTGTAGGCTGGCATCGGCGGCAAAGATTTCTGTGGTTCCCCTTCTTGGTAAAGAGGGTGTTGGCTTTGTCTGTTCAGCTCTTTTGCCTGGTTTTTAAGGAGGATTTGGCCTTGCCCGTACAGTTTATTAGGAATGTCTGCAATGCAGATTTGAAAGGGAGGAGAGAGAGGTGACGACAGAAAGACTGTCTTCAGGTAAGGTCTTTTTAGGACAGTTTTGAAGAGAGAGGTGAAGGAACAATTGTGGGGTGTATAAGAGGGGATCAAAATATACAGTGAATGTTTAAATAAAAAAAATACCATAGTAAAAGACGGTGTCATTAATCTCCCTTTTAATCTACCATTCCTGTCACTTTCTGAAACAGTTCTGAAGGACTTCTTTTGTGAGTATCTTAACAAGATGTGATTAAAAAAACATGGTGAATACTGCTGCCATGTGTCATCCAACAGAAAAGAAGGCTTGTGAAAACATAAGACATATGTCAAAATGACCATGAAGGGTGAAGGTTTGGAATGGAGTCAGGACCCTGGGCAGCTGTGAGAGGGCAATTAATGATACTCCTTTAAGAAGACTACCAGAACTGCTTCAGAAAGTGGAAAGAGTGATGGGATAAGTGTGTTCAAAGTATTCTGAGAAGGACTACTGGCAAGGTACTGCAATATGTAATAATGTAACAGCGACGTTTCTCTGATCATATCTGGTAAGTTCAGAAGAGGATGGAAGTAGCAAGGGACAGATTGAGAAGTACAGTCTCTTTAAGGGGTTTGACCAGGGATAGGAAAGAATTGGCATGATCTTGATACTTCCTTTTGGATGGTGGTCGTTTGTCAAGGACAGCAAGAAGCTCGAGGCCTGGAAAAGAGGCCATGGGAATGGAGGGTAATAACTCATTGCAGTCAGCACTGTGAGAAGAGGCATCTGCAAGTAAATGGAAGGGCCATGGGTTGGGGTGAGGTGGGGTGTCAGAAAAACAATGTGGCAGAGTGTGAAAGGGCTTCCCAGTGTCTGGTGAGTACTGTTTGAGAGTTGAGCAGGCCAAGCAGGAGAGAAAATTCCAGATAAAGGGAGAGAATCAGAGCTAATGCCTAGAATAGGAGAGGCTGAATGCAGTAGGAACATTGAATATAAAGGAGGAAGAAGTTAAAAATATTCCCTGATAACCAAATAAGATAGACAAATAGGAAAGTATCAGAATATCATCAGTATCATTGTGAAAGGAGTAAGTTCTCAGCAACCATATCGATTATTCTCTAGGCTAAATAACCTTTGAGTATAGCCAGACAGATGTGAGTTCTCAACCTTGACATGGATGGATTCTTTCCTCCTTTTGGGTCCCCATTTCCCCATCTGTAAAATGAGAGGGTGGGTCTTGATCATTCATTCATTAATTGCACAAATATGTATGGAGAATTTGCTGTGTCCAGATCACAAAAGCCAGTTGATGCATGGATTGGTAGATAAGAACCCATTAGTAGAATGACTAAAAATATAAATTCTAGAGCCCCACTTTTAGATGATCTTATTCATTAGGTCTGGGAAGAGGCTTAAGTATTGGATTATTTTGTGGTACTGAGATTGTACCCACAACCTTCACAATGAACTACCTCCACAGGTCTTTCTAGTTTTAGAGACAAGATCTTGCTGAGTTACCCAGGTTGAGCCTCAAACTTGTGATCCTTTTGGATCAGCTCTTGAGTGCTGGATTACAGGCATGCACCATAATGACTGGCTAAGAATTTGATATTTAATACTCTCCAGGTGGCCCTGATGGCTGGCTAAGTTAGGGCACTACTTGGATGAGCCCAAAGCCCACATAGTCCAGTCAAATTCTGCATCTTGGACATAAGAGTACCATTATATAGATGGACAGGACAGATGCTTATTCCAGTAAGGATGCTACTCCTGAGCCCTCTCCAGGAATGCCTTTCAGCCAGGGAAACCGATTCAGTTTCCTCACTTTACTGGTAGGAAAAGCAAAGGCCAGAGGAAAGGAGAAAACATTCTTAGGACCACATAGCGAGCTGCGTATAACTCCTAGTTCCTGCCTCCTGGTCCAGTACCTTTCCTCATTGATCTGCAGAGTGGAACTCCAGGTCTGGTCACTCTTCTTAACCATAATGAACTCTAGCCACAGAATTCTCAACTGCATCCAAAAAGTGGACCTTTCCTTGCCAGTCTTTGAACTCCAAGAAGCCGGGGCCATGTTTGCTAGGTTCATTGCTGTGTCCCCACATCCTGGCCCATGGTGGATACCAAGCAAGCATTGGTGGGTGGATGGATGAGTGAAGAGGTGAAACCTAAAGAAGTGAAACCTAAAGAAGTGAAAGCTAAAGGTTCACAAAGTGATGCTCCTGAGGGGAAAGGTTCTGGGATTTTGTAGATCTGGGTTTGAATCCTACTTTCTCTCTCGGAGTATGAGACACATTATTTAACCTATTTGAGCTTCAATTTCTCATCAGTAGAATAGGAGTCAGAAGACTCACATTATAGTTGTTTTGACTAAATGTCATAATACATATTCAATGCTTATCTATCTGGTGGAAGATGGTCCTCTATCCATGTCAGCTGCTGTTATAAGAATCATCATCACACTGGCATGGTGGCACACTCCTGTAGCCCCAGCACTTAAGAGGCTGAGGCAGGAGGATCATTGCAAGTTCGAGACTACAAAGTGAGCTCAAGGCCAGTCTGAGCTGCATAGTGAGACCCTTTCTCAAAAAGACAAAAAAAAAAAAAAAAAGAATCATTGTCAGGACCTGGGTTTCCTTTTATGTTTGTTAAAAGGAATTGGTTCTTTGGCTCCTTCCTCTTTCATTTTTTCTTTGACCCCATCTGTGGAGCTGCCCCCTATTCTTTTTTTTTAAATTTTATTTAAAAAGAGAGAAAAAAAGCAAAACAGAAAAAGGATAAAAATAATACAGAATTAAAAAAAACAGTAAGAAATCACTAGTTGATAAATTACATATTGTCATCTTAGAAATAGTTGTTCAAGTCCCCTATTCTTGCCAGTCATCCCATTGCTGCCTTACACCCTACCCCATTGGGTTGCCTCCCTGAGTGTTAGGGGAGGGGTCTACCCACAAAGACATGGGATCCCAGGTGACTTTTGTCGCCTTCTCTTTGCTTAGGTATATTTCTTCAAAGTTCTACAATAACCATTATTACTTGTGTAGCATTAGAAAAGAAAACCCAAATAAGAAAAAATTAAGAGACATGTCTTTTTTTGTGCTGTTCATTTCTTGCTCTGGAAGTGAATAAGGAGGGATGCACTTTGGCTTCCTTTTTTACTAGTTACCAAGTTATAACTTAAGAATTGTCACATACTATTCTCTATTGCTGTGTAGAATTTTTTTCCATGCTTTGAACTGGGTTCACTTCTGTAGAATTGCATAAGAAATAAAAACAAACAAACAGCTGATGATGGGCTCAGTGGTAGAGTATATGCTTAGCATGCCAGAGGCCCTGGGTTTGATACCCTGCACTGAAAACAGACAAGCAATATCATCATCATCAACAACAAAATTAGCTAATGAGGAAGGCAGGAATGACTGACTCATTTATCAGATGAGAAAACTGAAAGTCAGTGCATAAGTCAATTGCACAAGCTATGTGACTAGTGACAAGAAGAAAGGTGGAATTTCAACCATAGGCATTTCTGCACTAAAGCCCAGGTTCTTTCTTCGGTACTGTGGGTGGGTGGGGGCAGGATGAAGGGTGGGGAGGTCTGTTGGGGGGGCACATCCTGGGATGGCTACTGGGAGGGGATCAGTGGGGTATGAAATTCTTCTGTGTTAGGAAAGGCTGTGGGCTATGGGGAGGGGCTGCTGAGTAGGGCCCCTGCCCTGATTCCTGCTCTGTGTGGCCCAGGAGAGGACAGGAGTCTGATATCTGGCTCAGCATCCCTCCCCATCAATCCTGTTTTCAAAGCCATACCAGTTTCTCAGCCTCCCAGGTGTCCATGACCACCAGTGTGGTGTCTTCTCCATCTACTGTGAGTGTCCTCTCATACACATCTGCAACCAACGTAAGAGGTGGCCGTCAGGGAGAAGGGCAAGCCCACAGAGTGCATGGTCTCCTTAGCCTCCCTTTTTGGTCAGTTACCCCCCACCCCAAACCTCGAGGTGCTCACTACATTCTTTGGTACCTGTCTCTCTGATAGGTTAAGAAGTTCCATGAGGTGAACCCTCCCTCCACTTCAGTATAGCACTTGGCACACGTTAGGCGCTAGGAAGATTGGTTTGGTTGATTAAATGAGTTGGGTAGTGGGGTTAAAGTCAGGTCGGGAAATCTCCCACTCTGACTGTGTTCTCTGGGATGTCTTCTCCCAATCACCAGCTCGGTTTGTGATTCAGGCAGGTCATGCTAGCTTCTCTGGGCCCCAGTTTCCCCATCTGTAACACCTGTAAGTATATACATATACATTTTTCATAACAGCTCTCATCCACAGGAAGATCAAGGCTGGAGGAATTTGTCCCCAGCCTCTCTTTGCTTTTAACCATCCTCCTCCCCACTCACCCTATGTCCTCTCAGCCAGTCCTGCAGGAGCAGGCCTGCATTTCTTCTGTCCCTGTATCCCATCATCCTGGGTGCCTGGCCCTGTTAGCTCATTGTGATTCTTGGAACCAAAGCAACAAAAGGCCCCAAACTGGAGATATGGGAGCCTCCATTGTGGGGAGATGCTACAGGTCATGGTGGCTCTGATTGGGTATCAATGGGACTGGGAGGGTCTGAGAGTCTGGGGGATTCTGAGCTTTGAAGAGTCCACCATTTCTTAATATTGATAGTTTTTAGAGCTGCTCCCCTTATGACATGGAAATGAATCATGTGCTTCTCATTCATGAGAAACTGGCATATTTCTCACTCTAAGGGATTTCCCTTCTCTGGACCATGGTGCTGCACAACTCTAGGTTAGTATCATTCATTTCATGGTCTGTGTGATAAAGCCCTTTAGAATTGCACAGTGCACGCATGACTTATACAACTGTTTTTGGCAGCCCATGCCCTGGTGACAGGCCTTGTACTCCTTTGACCATATCCCAGCCCATCTCACAGGCACCCTACCTCCCAGCTGTTCATGGAGGTCCCGCTCTTGCTTCCCTGCAAAGAGGCTGGCCAGGCTGGTCTTCCCTACGCCAGGGTCTCCAAGCAGCACCACGCGGTACAGGGCCTCCCAGGAGTCTTCAGAGTCGCTGGATTCAGAAGACCAGCTATCTGGGGCAGGTGAGGGTTTCCGGACAGGAGGGTTGAGGGAGGCTGATTGGCCCAGTGGGGGATGCTGGGATTGCATGGGAGGTGCGGTGTACAGGCGGGCAGGTTGGTGGCTTCGGGAAGACAGGGGTAGCGGAGTGCTGGCTCTGCGGCGCAGTGGCGTATTTGCTTCCTGCTGGGTGTTTAGAGTCATCCTTTGTGGGAAGGGGCTTTGGACTGATCTTTTCTTTTCTTTTCTTTTATCTATCCTTCCTGACTTCCTTCTTTCCTTCCTTCCTTCCTCCCTGAAGATGGATGGGTAATGAGGCAGTTGCTTTGAGCCCCTTCTTGTATAAACTACGGAGCAGTTGAGAGCACTTCCTCTCTTGTTCAGTGGGAGGCACCACAGCTCCTTGGGGTGGGTGTTTTCTGGCTTCAGGCCCAGTGTAAACCTGGGTCCAGCTGGAGGGGGTGAGCATAGGCTGTGAACTCATCTGGACACGCACACCCATTTCCCACGCCTAAGGGTGACCCACCCTCAGTGACACACAGACAAGCAGGGGGCAGTCCCAAGGGGGAGAGGTCCATGCGTGTGCACACACCAGGGTAGACACAGCCCTGCCCCTGGCATCCAAAGCGGGAGACAATCACTGCCCCGCAGCGTAACTGCCCCCTTTCCCCCCACCCTGGTCTCTTTCACTAGTTTTGGGTTGGGGGGGTGCAGGGGAGGGTTCAGGGCTCCCAGTGGGGCGGTTACTTCCGCTGCCCAGTCCCACCGGCTCTCAGAAGGTGGCAAGACAGGTTAGCTTGGTGCCCCATTGGCTTGGGGGCTTGGGGTATCCCTCAGGCTGTAATTTGAGTGTCCTGGTGCCAAGGGGACGGCTTGTCCGGCCCGCCCCCTGCTTGAAAAATTCAGGAGCGGCTGGCGATACGGCCTCCAGCTGTTGCTGGGGGGCGGGAGCTGCAGTCCAGCCAGGGCCCAGGTTTGGTGACAAGGCAGGGTCCTGGCCAGGGACCGGGAGGGGAGCCCAAAGGGCCCTGGAACGCATATTCCATCTCTGGAATTTGGGCCCGAACCTTCCCAGCCTGGGGCTCTAGGTGTAAATCTCTTGGGATCAGGAGACAAGGGGCTCTCTCGTCCAGGGCCAGCCGGCCCTCGGCGGCGTCCCAGGTCTGGGGACCCTCGTCCCGAAGCGCCTCGCGACTGCCGGCCCGCGCGCGCCGCACCAGCCCGGTGCAGGCGCCGGCGAACTCCGCTGAACTCGAGCAAGTTGGCGGCGGGGTGCGCGCACTTTACCTTAGCGTGGGCAGGGTCCGGTCCCCGCCGCCTCGGCTGCTCTGGCTCCGGGCAGTACCACCCGCTTCGCCGCGCAGCCCCTCAGGCCGGTCCCGCCCCACCGCGGGCCGGGGGAGGAGCGCGACCCGCCCCGTCCCGCCCCGCCCCGTGGGGGCAGCCCCGGGGTCCCCGCCCCAGCCCTGGGCAGCACCGACACTGTTCCGGGCTTAGAGCTCAGCGGACCCTGGACGCGTCGCTCCAGCTCTCTCGACGTGAGGGTGTTGGGGTAGAGGACCAGAGACAGGAGGATGGGGACTGTAGTCCACTCCATCAACAGGGAAGGTCAAATCCAGCCCTGTGGAGAGGGGTCACGAATTTCTGCATTTCAATAAAACAAGGGTCCCAAGAGGTCCTGATGCCAATAGCTTGCAGACCCCACTTTGTGAAACTCTTCTGTGCTGGAGGATTAATATTGGAAAGTGGCTTGGGAGAAGAGAGCAGAGAGGAGAAGCCTGCACCAAAGGGTTCTGTGTATACAGCATGTGGTTTTGGTGTCAGTCGTTCGCTCATTCAGCTGAAGACTGGCTGAGCCTGACACTCCAGTCGCTCTTCCTTTCAGCCTCCAGACCTGAAAAGGAGGAGAAAAGGCCCGGATATTCGAAGAAGAGAGGCTGGCTAGAGGGCCTGGCTGTGTGGCTTTAGGTGGAGTCAGGATCGTTTTAAGTAGGGTGCTTCTTTTTAGCTTTTGAGGGAGTGGGGTGCATAAATGTGTGCAGGCCATGGAGATCAAGCTGTACCTGTGGGTGGGGCTCATGGTCATGGCTGAGGGGGTCCATGTGTCTAGCTTGGATCAACTCCCACAGCTCAGCTTCCGGAGGTCTTGGGGAAGATGCTGACCCCCAGGTACCTGGCTTCCTTCCTGACCTTGGCCTTCTGAGCCTCCCCTTCCCACTTGCACAAGGGGCTGGGTGTTTGTTGCACACTTCAGTGTGTGGCAGTGAGGTGACTGCTTCCAGGCCTGCTTTGCCAGTCAGCAGCTCTATGAGTATAGGCATGTCACCTCTTCTCCTTAGGTTTCAGTTTATTTAAAACTGTAATCTGAACAGGTTTGCTAAATAGGATCCTGCTTAAAAAAATTTGGTTGCTTATAATACAAAAATTTGAGCTTCTTGCTCAAGTCCCATGGTGCTCTGGCTCCTATCCCCTTCACCCTAGGTATGCTTGCTCTGCCCCTGCCCCATCCTTTAGACACTGTTTCTTCTGCTTGGGATAATTTTTCCCACTCATCTCACGTGCAACTCAGGTACCTGTGTGCCAGACTCTTCTTTTTTTTAAAAAATTTTAAAATTTGGTCTTTTTGACATAGGGTTTTGCTATGTCATTCAGGCTGGCTTTGAATTCACTTTGTAGCTCAGGGTGGCTTTGAACTCCCAGTGATCCTTCTGCCTCAGCCTCCTGAGTGCTGGGATTACAGGTGTGCACCACTATTTGGGGCACCAGACTGTTCTGAGCTCTGATCCTATAGTATCTTTGTAGTTCTCAGGCTTCATCAGTGCATCAAAACCACCTGGACAGTTTGTTGACGGATCCATTCTCTATAACTTTTGATTCATAAGTTTAGAATGACTGAGAAATTGTAATTCTGGCAGGTGTTTACTAGTCTGGGGACCCCACTTTGAGAACTATTGCATTATTTCATTTAATTCTCTGTATGAGATAGGTAGCTATTACTCTCTTTGAGGTATATACTTTTCACAGTTTTAGAATAGGTCCAAACACATGCTTACTTGGTCCCATCTCTTTGGCATCAGGAAGCAAAATATCCCTTTACTAGCCTTACAAAGGCATTACTTCATACCACAGCCTCTGCCTCAGAGACAGCTTGTTGAGGGGTCCTGTTTAGCAAACCTGTGCACATTACAGCTTTAAATAAACTGAAACCTAAGGAGAAGAGGTGACTTGCCTAAGCTCAGCTTGTTGAAGGGTCCAAGTTAAGTGACCTGCCCAAGGTCTCATAGCCATTAGGAGTTGCTGGGATTGAACAAGGCCTTCCTGCTGTCAAGGCGCTTCTCACTCTCTCCTATGGATAAAATCTTCAGTTTCTGCCCCAGGCATTGCTTGAGAAAATTCAATTTCTAGCTTCAGAGCTGAGCAGACTTTCGAAGGTGCAATTGCTGGCTGAAATCTTGAGCATCCTTGAGTCCACACTGCCTCATCCTCCCACTCAATTCTGCTGCCCATAGCCCTGCCTTCATCTGTGGCCTCATAAAGTCCAGGTGGCAGGAGCCAGGCTCAGCTCCTAGATCCCTTGCCTCTGGAGTTCTCTGTAGTCTCCCTAGAAACCCAATGGCCAGGACACAGCTACTTCTGCTCATTGTGGCCCTTTTGGTCCTGGGTCATGCCCCGCCAGGTAACATCTCTCTGTCTCTGTCATCTCTCTCTCTCTCTCTCTCTCTCTCTCTCTCTCTCTCTCTCTCTCTCTCTCTTTGTGTGTATGTGTGTGTAAACTGAGAAATAGGCTCTCAGGTCCTGGAGGACAGAAGAGCCCACATCAGCATGTAAATTCTGGTCCCACTGCTGACTTGATGGGCAGCTTAGAGCAAGTTGCTGAATCAGCCTGCACCTGTTTCCTGGTCAGTAAAATGGGATTCTCTTAATAATCATTCAAAAAACATTTGTTATGTGTCAGACACTGTTAGAATTGCTGGGATTTGATGATGAGAGAAAATAAGGTCTTTGCTTTCATAGAGCTGACATTTTACTTGGCAGAAATAGAAAAGAGACAGCTAAGCAGAGGTTGTGTCAGGTGTAACAGGCACCAAGCGGAGTAAAGGCGAGGTAAGGGCTCAGAGCAGGATGTGTGGCTGGGGCTGGAAGGCTGATGGGGATGGTCAAGGGAGGCCTCTTGATGGGGCTCTTTTTTAAAACTTTATTTTGGAAAATATTTCAAGTAGATCTGAAAATAGAATAATATAATGAACAAGGCCTTTGTTTTGTTTGTTTTTGCAATACTGGGAATTTAACCCAGAAGTGCTCTGCTACTGAGCTATCCTTTGTATTTTATCCCATCCCTTTGTATTTTATTTTAAGCAGGATCTCACTAAATTGCCCAGACCACCTTCCTCCTACCCGCAGACTTTCAATCCTCTGCCTCAGCTTCCCAAGTAGCTGAGATTACAGGTGTTCCCCCCCCTCCGTGTGTGTGTGTGTGTGTGTGTGTGTGTGCATGTTGGATCAAACCTTGGGCCTTTCACATGTTAAAGCACATTCTCTACCACTGAGCTATACTCCCAGTCCCCAAAGGCAAGTTAAAAATGTTTTTATTATGGAAAAACTGAAATTTATGCAAAAATAAGGAATACTGTGATGATGTGAGTTTTGAAAATAAACTTTCTAATTTTGGAAATTTCAAGTATAAGTGAAAAATGGTATAAAGACTCCCTATGTACTTATCACCCAGCCAGAACACTTAGGGACTTGAGCCAATCCAGCTGCTTTGTTATTTCCTCCCTCCCCTCATCAGTGAGTTATTTGCATGTATATCCCAGTGATCTTATCACTTTGTTTCTGGTGAGTCTGAGCAGAGTTCTGAATCACTCAAGGACACAAGGAGTAGTCAGAACAGCAAGGGCAAAAGGCCTGAGGCAGGAGGCTGAGAGCTATTGTTTGAGGAGCCATGGAGGCCAGTGTGGCTGGAGTAGTGAATGAAAAAGAAAGTATGAGAAGCCAAGTCCAAGGTATCAAGAGGGGAGAGTAGCTCTCCCATGGGAACAGAGCAGCTTTGTGTCTTGGGCTGCCTGAAATTTCAGCTGTGGTGATGTGCTGAAGTAGTTGGTGTAGGGACTGCCTGATCAAAGGCTTGGATTTTGTTTCCAGACTCATCATTTTAACAGCAAATGGTCTTCAGTAAGTTCTCTCCTTTCTTTATGTGGAAAGTGAGTTTACCTAGATTGGGCCTTGGTTGCTTCAGCTACTAAGATGCCATTCTGATTACCTCATTTTCTATTTATTGTTTACTCCATGAGTTTGTGCTAAAATGAGCATGTCTCAGAAGTCTTTTTTTTTTGGTACTGGGTATCTAACTGATGACCTTACACTTGCCAGGCATGTACTTGTGCCACTGAGCTATATCCCCAGCCTTCTAAAATGATCTTGAATTGCCCTCTGAAAGACAGTTGTACAGATGGAGAATTTAAGGCCATCATCATACGTCACTCAACTGGGAAATGAAAGATTCAGGATTTGGACCCAGTGGAGCTGAGCTGGGTTCACACCACACTGCTAAGCATTAGACCACAAATTCTTCATGTGCGAATTCTTCATGTGATAGAGACTTTGAGGTCAGTGTTGAATCATTCTAAGATTTTCTGCTTGGCAAGATGGAAAGATGCGCTGGTCAGCAGGGCTGGTAAGACCCATAGGTAGGCCCAAGACATCATCTGAGCATTATGTGCAGTCTCTTTGGTCCAGGGAAATGCAGGGAGGCCTTTCACCTCCACCTCCTGCTCAGCCCTGGTTCCTCTGCATTGCTGGCTCTCTGCTTGTTCAAGGCTATGTGTACCAGGTGAGCATTAGTGGTCCTAGTACTTCCTCACTGTCCAACTTCGACCTGAATTGGCCATCCCATAACTCTGATTGTTTCATTTATGGCAGTTATTACAAATGCTATGTGTTGTACTTATTTGCTTGTTTTTAGAAACTGTGTTTCCTTCCTTACTCAAGGGTGATAAGTGCTGTAGTCAAATTGTTTATTATGGTATCCCTAATGCGGTGTGTTTGCTGAATGAATAAATGAAGGAGGGGCCTCCATCCCATGCTGTAACCAAAGACTACTGGAAGGAGGTACAGAACCCACTGTCTTAAAACAGTAGCTTTTCTATGGCCCATAGTTGGAAATCCTTGACTATGAACTAACATTAAACAGGTCTCTATATGCCAGGAGCAGCTTGTGTATGGCTAAGAATGTAGACTCTGGAGCCAGATTGCTTGGGTTTGAATCCTGGTTCTGCTTCTTAGTGGGTATGTGACCTTACATAAGGTTATTATCCTCTCTGAGGCCTTGTTTGCTCACCTTTGGAGGAGGGATTATAATAAAACCAACTATAATGATGTATTGCTATGAAAGGTGCTGAGGGTATACCTGGTGTGTCATATTACCTGAATGTAGTCTCTGACTTGTAACCAGTGGTTTAACCTGTGATCTGTGGGATAACTGGGACCAAAATCTGTAGCCTAAATTGTACCCAGAACTCTCATCTATGGTCAGTTGTCTAACAAACATCCAGAAAGAACCTATGATCAGTGTGGCTTAACCAGTGGCCTAACTTGTGATCAGTGGTGTAACTGCTCTGTGATCTGTGGTCTTCCTGTACACAGGGAGAACTGAATTCAAACGGTGTTGGAAGGGCCAAGGGTCCTGCCGGACATACTGCATGAGACAAGAATCCTTCATGCATCTGTGCCCGGATGCATCCCTGTGCTGTCTTGCCTACTCGTTCCAGCCCACGCGTCTTCCCAAGCCAGAGGATGAGTAGCTACTTCTGGACCAGGAACCTTTGCTATTCAATAAAACACAGGCTGCCAACTTGTTCTTTGTTCTGTTCCCTTCCCCATGGGATGGGTCAAAGTCCAGGGTGTGGGAAGGATGGTTGGTGGAGAGTGGGCATTATTACCACTGTAAATGGTTCCGGTCCTGGCCAGATCCAACTCTGGAACAATTACTCAGCCTCTGTAAACCTCCTCAATCTCCTCATCCATAAAATGAGGATAGTTATAATAGCAGAAGATGAGGACTTTATGGGAGGAAAGCAAAAAACAAGGTAGAGGTCATAATGAGAGTCAGTATTAACAAGAGTTGATGAGTTGATAGTATCAAGTGTTAATACCAACTGAGTCAAATAGTATTAATACTAACTGAGCCAATAATAGGCATTTGGCCTTGGAATGAGACAGCATTTTGGGTTTGAATGGTGGCCCTCTGGAGAGTGGAAGGATTTTTCTATGCTCTTTTACTTCCTGTTTTAGCACTTTCAGAGGTTGCTCAGTGAAATGGACCATGAGAATTTTATGGAAGCAGTTTTCACACAAGCAGAAAGTAGCAGCAGAGGGGACTGTGCTGCTTCCAGGGCCTTGGATCTGTGGGACAGCAATACAGGGAGAAAATGTGTATGGGAGGTAGACAGATAAATATGTAGTTTAATTCCCCCGTGTCCCTTACGATTGCATTTCTGAAAAAACAAGAAATAATTAGCCTCTGCTTGTTTTTCTAACATAAAATAAATTTAGAGGTAGGTAGTCAGTGTGTCAGGGCAAGAAGTTCTGCAATCCTCTTGGATCACAATACAATCACCAATACTTCAGATCTCCTTGTTTAGAGGGGTAAAGGTTGTTGGGGCTACCACACCTTATTTGCTTTTCCAGCCTCTGTTCATCGTTTCCCTGGGACAGAACCAGAACAAGGCAGAGTGTTGGATAAGGTGAGAGACCTCAAGACCTTTATCCTCTATCCTTTGAGGCTTGCAGGAAGAGTGTTCCCTTGGGTACAAATGGATGAGTGGACCCTGCCTCTCTGTGTCCAGGCTAAGAAAGGGTGGGACATGTAAGACACTTCCCAGCAGGAGTGCTCATGGAGTGGCAGGAGCAGTTTTGGAGTCATCTGCTGTGCCAGGTGCCAACCCCTTAGTTTGTGGTCTGAGAAGAACTTGTGGACATGCTGGAGGCTGCTGGAGAGAAACAGAGCTTCTGAGGGGCTTAGGAACAGCTATTGACCAACCATGATGGGGGCACTGATCTACCTCAAACACAAAGCCAACCACCTGGAGAGCAGTAATGCTTCCCTTCCTCCCTTGGTTCCTAGCTGGCCAAGATGCTAAACTGAGGGCCAGGGAACTGTTTTAGGGCCCATGATATCAGTTCATGGTGGGAGTGAGGGCATGGAGTTTAGAAAGAGGCCAAGAACCCCAAGGGCCATGTGAATGCGCTGAGAGCCCATGAACCTAGTATCACCATTAGGCTTTGAGGAGTCAGAAAGACTGAACCAGCTCACTAGTAGCTGCCTGTAGTGGAAAGCCAGTGCCTGTTCTTAGTGCCAGACCCAGGCCACCCAGACCCCAGCAGATGTCAACCAGTACCTGGCCAGGAAGCTGCCTCACGCTTTGCCCAGGTGCTGTGTTTGAGAAAGTTGAGAGAGAGGAGGTGGAATCTGAAAATCCTAGGAATTATAGCAAAGAGAGCAAACCTCTCTGAATCCAGGAAATCCCAAGTGGATGTTTAGATTAGTGGATTGCATCAAGTCTCAAATCAAATGGAACTAAATTTAGTTCTGTATTCTGATATCTCCTGCTTAGTTGTTTTGGAAAGAAGGAAGCAGCCAGGTTTTCTGTGCATAGTCTTACCTCAAAGGTAACATGTGAAGTTTTGTGACTTTCCTGCAGTGAAGGTTCAAGTTCACCCCAGTTCTTTGACGTACAGGCCACAGGCCATGGGCCACGGGACTGGAAAGAATCACTTTCTGAGTGTGATGTCAAGTTCCTTCTCTGAAAAATGGCGTCATGACATCCTGTAATGGAGTAACTATGAGTCCGAGAAGATCATCCAGCACCTTGTAAGTGCTCAGTAAATACAAGTGGCTGCAATTGCTGGTGAGTAAAGGGGTAGCCACTGGACACCTTCTTTGCAGAATTGTCACAGGAGTAGGACAGGAAATTCCTATCGATCTTTAACCAGTTTTCCCAATGTTACATTTTGTGTTTTTACCTCCCTTCATGTATGTACAAATATACTAAAAGCATGATGTATGTCTTTTCTGAACTGTTTTGAAAATAAATTGCAGATATGATATCCTTTTATACCTAAATATTTCAATGGGTTTGCCTAAAAACAAAGACAGTTTCCATACATATATATTTTATAATTTATTTTTATTTATTTATTAAAAAATTTTTTTAGACAGAGTGTCACCAGAAATCATTATGTAGCCCAGGCTGGCCTTGAACTTGCAGCAAGCTTCTGGGATCAGCCTACTGAGTTCTGGGATAACAGGTGTGTGTTACCACACTTGGCTTCAAAGGCATTTTCTTATATAACCATATACAATATATTATTTCTTATATAACCAACACAAAAAAATCAGGATGCCAGCACTAAGAATTTATGTCAGTTTCACCCTATTCCAGTGGAATCCTTTATAGCAAAAGAAAATTCTGGAATCCTATTGTTTTTAGTTGCCGTGTTTTTGGTCTCCTTTAATCTGGAACAGTTCCTTGGTCTTTCATGACATTGATATTTTTGGAGAGTCCAGGCTAGTTATGTGGAATGGTCCCTCATTTGAGCCTGCCTGACTTTTCCTCATGGCTGGATTCAGCTTATGTGTTTTTGGCAGGTACATTACAAAACAATGCTGTATGTCTTGCAGTGTGTCATGGCAGAGACAGCCATTGGGTTTCTGAGGGCAGAGTCAAGACAAATAGGCAAGGCAAGCCATGCAGGGCCCACGAAGAGAAAAGTCAGATAGTGCCCGCTGTGAGCTTACCAGCACATGGGCTAAAAATCACCAACTCCCTCCCCACCAACTCCTTCGCCACACCCAAGCAACCAGCTGATTTGGAAGACAGGCCGGGTTGATAGCAACTGAGGTACGAAAAGCAACTGAATGCTTATATTGTTTGGTTGACTTTGCAGGCCTGAGGCTGGTGATCTGATCACCTATAGGGAGGAAAACAGTATGCAATATAGCAAATACAGGGATTTTCTTCTATCTTATTTTTGAAATCCAGTATTGTTCTCACTATTTTGTTTTATTCCAATTAATTATTTTGCTTTATTCAATATTCTGTTTTGATTGATTTTATTTTGTTTTGGTTTTGCTATACCTGATGGAATGGACAACTATTGTAACAATGACAAGATGTGCTATGGTAGCCATTGCCATTTTCCTATTATCCTACTTTGAGGTTCTGTACCAATTTCACTGCTTTGTTTTGATTGGATTTATTCTGTTTTGTTCTGTTGGGTTTTATTATCTTTAAAATAAAATGATTTTTTAAAAAAAGATAGGAGAAATCATTTTCTGAAACTTAAACTTTCACATATGTTTGGCCATTTCCTTTCCTCTGACCTGAAGACCCTCCACTAAGCCCTGCCCAAGCTCCTAAGTCACAAGGACACATTCGCAAGCCAAAGAGACATGCCAGTGCTAGGGCAGAAGGACACTAAAATACCTCACAGATGAAGCTCACCAGTCCAGAGACACAGTGTGACTTGTCCTAGACCATACAACTTCTGGAGGACAGAATCAGGACCTGGACTCAAATCTCTGGGTTTCAAGTCAAGGCTGTATCCAAGGCAGAATGATAGCCATGCACTGGCAGGGCAGGGTAGTGTGAAGGGGACACCCCTTGTCACTGGAGGTGTACCAGGTAAAGCATGGGGGTGCAGGAGATTAGAGAAGGGATTCTTGCTCTGGACCACATTCAGAAGTTACTATTCCAGAGCCCCAAGGACTCACTGAATGGCCAAGATGAGGATAAGATCAGTTATCTTTAGCTAGTGCTAATCACTGTCCCCACATCAGCACACTCAGCTCTCCCCATCACATGACCATCCTTGCTTCCTTTGTGAGGCAGCTGAGGCTCTCAGTGAAACTTCTTAGGTCAGATGCCTGGAAGAGGTGGAGCTGAGACTCTTCCCCCATCCCTCAGGCACCCCACTGTCTTTGAGTCACTCTTGTTTGTCCTTTTAAAATAACATTTTTTTCCTTAATCATGAAGTAATACATGATCACTGAAGAAACTTAGAATAACAGAGAAGCACAAATAGGAAAACTACAATTACCAACACTTTCACTGTAGAGTACTTAAAATAAAAAATATGTAAATAGTGATTTACAAGTAACATGGAACCAAACCATAAATATTTTGTGTTCTGGTCTTTTCATTTATCAATATATCATAAAAATTTCCACATACACTTATTTTCCCAAGAAAAGTTTTTGTTTTGATGCTGGGGATCAAACCCAAAGACATATGTTGAGCGTAGTTGTGAAAAGCTAGCACTTGGGAGGCTGAGGCAAGAGGATTGTCACAAGTTTGGGATCAGCCTGGGCTACAAAGTGAACTCAAGGCCAGCATGAACTGCATAGCAAGACCATGTTTCAAAAAGACCGACCATCCAACCAACCAACCAACCAACCAACCAACAAACAAAACCCAAAGACTTGTGCATGGTGGGCAAACATTGGACCCCTGAGCTACATCTCCAGCCTCTCAAGTAAGATTTTTAACACTAAGATGCCTCCTGAAATTCCTTTTAAAAAATTCAATTTTTATAACCTGACTAGTATGTTTAAAAGATATAGAGGGAAAATGTAGATACACCTCAAAATAATATTTTATAATCCCCATTAGCATATATATATAGGCATTTTCATGTACATCAGGGACTCTTCCACTGGTTGAGTTTTCCATTCTGCTGATTGGGTGGATACCTTCCTGCTCACAAGGCAAGAGAAAAAGGAATTGCAGCAATGGCTGTCACAGGGATGCAGGGTAGGACTGCTTGCCAGATTTCCCCCCCACCACCCTTTGCATGTCCATGACAGTGTTCTGTGGAACCACAGATTATGCTACAGCTAGGTGCAAGTCTGAGAGCCCGGCAGCAATCACACAAGGCTCAACTTACCCATGGAAAATGCTTAGGTTGTACCTTCTCGGAGACTGACATATATAGCAAGTTTCCCTTTCCCAGTGGAACAGATCACCTTCTTCTAAGGATGCGCTAAAGGAAACAGTGGGTCATGTTTAGGGGCTGTTTTTAAGAAAAACAAATTGTCTTTCCACATTGGAACAACAGAATGCAATATGATGCCTGCCCTGCCACTTGCTTTCCTGGCACAGGAAATCATATAATTCCCATCTCCCACTCACTTGGGCTCTGGCTTAAGGAGAGATTCCTCCACTTTATTTGGCCTGTTATTTTTCATATTTGCAAAACATAGATGTGATAAAGGACATATATATTTGCAAGAGCCTTGGTTGCCTTATAGAAAAGGCAGAGATATTACTGACTGAGAATTAAGTGAGACAAGGTAGGGAAGGTGATTGATACCTCCTAGAATACAACTGATATCACAGCCATTTCATTTGTAACACATATTGCAGATATAATATTTATAACATATAAAGAATGCCTACAAATGAATATGAAAAAGACAATTCAATAATATAGTGCAAATATTTAAACAGATGTTTTACAAAAAAAAAGGTATACAAGTGGCCAGTAAGTCCATAAAACATGTTCAGTATCATTCGTGACCAGGAAAATGCAAATTACAATCACAGTGAGCTACCATACACATTCATGAGCATGATTAAAGTACAGAAGTGACTGTAGCAAGTGCAGTGAGGATGTGGAGCCACTAGAATGCTAATACATTATGGATGCGAGTGTGACATGAGGGATCACTTTGAAAAAACAGTTTCAAAGTTATTTATCAAATTAGATGTATGTCTATAAAAAAGATTTCTCTATTAATCTTTATGTCAGTTTTATTCATAATTGCCTGTATGTGGAAATGACACAAACGTCCATGAGGTGAGGGATTGAGTTATATACATGTACTACATTACAATATGACTCAGTAAGCAGCAATAATTTACTGATGCACACAGCATGAATTTAGAAACTACATTAAGTGAAAGAAATCAGACACAAAGGAGTATATACTGAGTGATCCTATTACAAATTTCGGAAAGGCAAAACTAAGCTGATTTTTAAAAAGCTGAACCCCCACCCATTGTTATTTTTTTATACATGTCTTTCTTTTGATCACTTGCAGTTGAATTTGGGTAAATTCTTTGTGCTTACCACGCAGGTCCATTTCTCTCACAAAGAATAGACAACCCAGAGAGAGAGAAGAATCACTTTTTCCAGGACTGTGTTAACTGCTCTATCCATGAGTTTCAAGGGAAGATACTCCCCTCTAGGGGTGATTTTAGGAATTTGCCAGAAGGTGCTCTCTCTGTCTCTGTCTCTATCTCTATGTCTCTCTCTGTCTCCCTCCGCTCTTGTCCTCCTGACTTCCTTCCATTCTTTCTTTTTTATTTCTTTAGTCTTTTATTTTTTTTCTCTTTCTTTTTAAGAAGACCTCTAAATTGCTACCGAATTTGTTCATTAAATCTAGGAGTCTTTTGGTGGAGTTTTGGGAGTCTTCTACATAGAGTATCATGACATCTGGAAATTATAATCTGTATATTTTATCTTTATTCCTTTTATCTCTTTCTCCTGTCTAATTGCTCTGGCTAGTGCTTATAGAACTATACTGAGTGGGAATAGTGATAGTGGGCATCATTGTCTTGTTTCTGATTTTAGAGTGAAAACTTTCAGTTTTTGATCAGTCTGTATGATGGTTGGTTGTTGGTCTGTCAAAGATGACTTTTATCAGATGTAGATGAAGATCATCTATTCTAATTTTCTGTAGTTTTTTTCTTTAAAATCATGAATTGATGTTGTATTTTGTCAAATGCTTTTCCTGCATCTGTTGAGATGATCATGTGGTTTTTGTCTTTGGCTGTGTTAATGTGTGTATTACATTTATTGATTTGCATATGTTGAACCACTCCTGCATCCCTGGGATGAATTCTGCTTGGTCATGGTGTATAATTTTGATGATTTGCTGCATTCTGTTTGCTAGTATCTTACTGAGGATTTTTGTGTCTATGTTCATTAGACACAAAATAGCCTATTCTTTCTTTCTTTCTTTCTTTCTTTCTTTCTTTCTTTCTTTCTTTCTTTCTTTCTTCCTTCCTTCCTTCCTTCCTTCCTTCCTTTCTTTCTTTCTTTCTTTCTTTCTTTCTTTCTTTCTTTCTTTCTTTCTTTCTTTCTTTCTTTCTACCAGGGATCGAATTCATGACTTCTGCTTGCCAGGCAGGCACTTTTGCCACCGAGCTAAATCCCTTGTAGTTCTTTTTTGTTTGGATCTTTCTCTGACTTTCATGTCAATGTCATGCTTGCTTCCAGGAAAAGTATTGCTTCCTTTTCAATTTCATTAGAGTTTGAGGAGTAGTGGCATTAGGTCTTCTCTAAATTTCTTGTGAAATGCCACAGTAAAGCCATCAGGATCTGAGCTATTTTTGTTGATAGTTTTTTTTCAAGTGGAGCCCTTATCCCCCTGATGGGAGGAAAGAACTGCTCAATCTCTGTAGCATGTTTATTTATACTCTCCAAAGAAGAACATCAATTTTAACTCTGCTGCCTCACAGTTGATAGTTTTATAATTAAATCTGCAATTCTTTTGACTGATACAGGGCTATCTAGGATTTTTATATCTTCATGATTCAGCTTTGGTAATTCATATATGCCTAAGAATCACGTTTTCCTTATTAGGGTACAGGTTCTCAAATAGCTGTTGATGATCTTCTGGATTTCTGCAGGATCTGTTGTGATTTCATCCTTTCCATTCCTAACTACATGGATTTAATTATTTTTTTTCCTTTTTTTGATATGATTGGCTAAGGGTTTGTTAATTTTGTTTAATCTTTCAAAGAACCAATTCTTTGTATTTTTTTCTTAGTCTCCATTGCATTTGTTTCTGCCCTAATATTTATAATTTCATACCTTGCACAAACTTTAGGCTTGACTTGTCGTCTTTTTCTAGAAGCTTGAGGCTCAACATTAGTTTATTTATTGGAGCTTGCTTTGTTTTCCTGATGTGGGAACTTACCACTATAAATTTCCCTCTTAGGACTGCTTTCAATGCATCCAGTAAGTTACAGTGCACTGTATTGGCATTATTGTTTAATTGTAGAAACTGTCTGAGGTTGGTTGTTGCAAAGGGTGTTATTTAATTTCCATGTATTTCTGAAGTTTTTGCAGTTTCTTTTGTCATTGATGTCCAATTTCATTACACGGTAGTTTGATAATATGTGTGGAATAATTTCAGTTCTTTGCATCTGCTTAAGCACATTATATGGGCTAGTATATGTGATCTATTTTGGAGAACATTTTGTGTCTGGCTGAGAATAATACATATTCTCATGTTGTGAGGTGGAACTCTGTTGACATCTACTAAACTCATTTGTTCAAAAATTTGGTTCAGCTGATATTTCTTTGATGACTTTTTGTCTAGTTGATCTGACTATTTGTGAAAGTAGGATAATGATGCCCCCATTACATTTGTATTAGTGCTTATTTGATTTTTCATATCCATTAATATTTGTTTTATATAGTTGAGATGTCCTCATGTTTAATACAGATATAATTATGATTGTTATCTCTTCCTCTTGAAATGTTCCCTTTACAGGGATGTAGTGACCTTCTTCTTTGTCTCTTCTGATCAGTCTTGCTTTGGATCCATTTTGTCTGCAAATAGAATAGCTACCCTTGCTTTTTTCCAGATTCCTGTTCCATAGAGTTTTGTTTTCTGTCCTTTGACTTGCAGTCTATGAATTTTTTTGAGTTAAATATGTTTCTTGTGTGCAGCACATTGTTGGATCTTGTTTCTTGATACATTCTGCCAGTCTGTTTCTTTGATTGGTGAGTTGAGACCATTTACATTGACGGTTATAACTGATATGTTGTGACTTATCCTTGTCATTACTTTCCTGTTATTGGTTCCCTTTCTTTTTTTTCTATTTTTGCCTTCCTTACCTAGTGAATTCATTCAATTGGAGTTTATGGAATTGTTGTCTTCAGGATCTTTTTCTAGAATATCGCTCAGAATGTTTTGGAGTGCTGGTTTGGTGGTCATGGATTTCTTCAGGTGTTCTTTGTCATGGAAGTATCTTATTTCTCCATAAATTTTGAAAGATAATTTTGTAAGGGACATCAATCTGGATTGGAGGTTGTTTTCCTTTTGGGCTTGGAATACTTTAAGCTTTCTTTGACTTAAGGTTTTGTGTTGAGAAGTCTGCTGTGATTCTGATAGGCTTTCCTTTTTAGGTGATTCATGTCTTTTTCTCTAATAGCTTTTAATGTTCTGTTCTCAGGTTGAACTTCTGGAATTATGACTATTACATGCCTTGGTGTAGTTTTTTCTGATCACAATTTATTTTTTTATTTGAAAGAGGGTAAAAGTAAACATAACAAAACAGAACAAAGTAGAGCAGAAGAAAACAATGTGACACAGATTTTAAAGCAAGATAATAGGATATTTACCATGGCTACTGTAACATCTTTTGTTTTCTTCCAAATAGTTGTCTATATCTTCACACACAATGAATTCATCCAAAGCAGAATAGTATAAAACTGATCAGAACAGAGTGATGAAGGCATTATAGGCCTTCAAAACCAGACAATAAGAAAATCAACAATGGCTGCCATAATGTCTTTTTGTTCTCATTCAAATTAGCTGCCCATACCTTCATGTATGTTGAAATTAAACAATACAAAATAGACAGAACTACTCTGAACAAAGAATAATAGCATTACTGGATTTCACAGCATGATGACATGGTATCAGCAATGGATACCATAATGTCCCTTTTTCTTCAAAGTAGCTGTTCATTTCATCATGCATAATATAATCAATTCTCATAAACTGTTTAGGGGAAGTTCTATGTATGTATAAGTCTCTACATGTATATCTATCCTTTCTGTGTTAGAGGGATAAACAAGCCAAAACAAAACAAATTACTAGAAAAACATGAAACAAAAAAGACAAATAAATAACAGTAGCAAAGAGCCCAAAATAATGACGATATAGACCTTCAAAACAAGGTGGTAGGAGCATAACTAGGGTCGTTACTTTACATAATATTCTTCAAAAGTTCCTCTGATCACCAGACACTAACATGCAAAATTGTTCCAATCCTATTAATGTTAGCTGTTTTGTTCCAAGAATTTATGAAATTTGTAGCACAATCATCTTAACTATCCTAAGTGTGATTATACAATTTTAGATATTTTTTCTTTTCCCTTCCTTTTTCTTTTTCCTTCTATTCCCTGAGATATTATTTTTTCCTTTTGAGCAGATTCTTATCCTTTTGCTGTATTTATTAAGGATTTTGTATCTTATGTACTCTTACCATTTCTTACACTAGGGAGACAATATGGTATTTACACATGTGAGTTTGATTTATTTCACTTATAAGTATGGTTTCAAGTTGCCTCCATTTATTTATAAATGTCTCAGTGTGATTATTCTTAATAGCTGAGTAGTACTCCATTGTATAAAAATACCACATCTTTTTTATCTATTCCTCAGTTGATGGGCATTTAGGTTGTTTCCAAGATCTGGCTATTACAAATTGTGCTGCTATAAACATGGGTGCACATATTTCACTGTGATATGATATTTTCAGTTCTTCTGGGAATATGCCCAGAAGTGGAATAGCTGGGTCAAATGGGACTTCAAATCCCAGCTTTTTGAGGAACCTCCAGACTGACCTCCACAGTGGTTGCACCAGCCTCCACTCCCACCAACTGTGCAGAAGAGTTCCTTTTTCTCCATAGCCTCTCCAGCATTTGTTGGTAGTTTTCTTCCAAATTTTTTTTTTTTTTTTTGGTATAGGGTATCAAACTCATGACTTCGTGCTTGCCAGGCAGGCACTTATGCTGCTGAGCTAAATCCCTGGCTCCCTGGTAGTTTTCTTTATCCTGAGCATTCTTTCTGATGTGAGATGGAATCTCAGTGTGGTTTTAATTTGCATTTCTCTAATAACCAATGATGCTGAACATTTTTTCATGTATTTATTTACATTTTGTGTGTCTTTATCTGAGAATTGTGTATTCATCTCAGATGCCCATTTTTGGATTGGGTCTTTGAATTTTGGGAGTCTGATTTTTGAAAATTCTTTATATGTTCTGGACAGAAGTCCTTTGTCTGAGGGACAGTTGACTAAGATTTTTTTCCCCCAATTTGTGGGTTTTCTTTTCGCTATGATAGAATTTCTTTCAACATGCAGAAAATGTTTAATAAGATGTGATCCCAGTTATTGATTCTGGGAAGCATTTCCTGTGTGGTTTAATTTTTGTTCATGAATTCTCTACCTACCCATATGTCTTCAAGGTTTCTGCCTACTTTGCTTCCAACAGATTTAGAGTTTCTGTTTTAATATTTACATCTTTGATCCATTTAGATTTTAGTTTAGTACATGGTGATAGGCATGGGTCTAGTTTTAGTTTTCGGCATATGGAGAGCCAATTTTCCAGCACCATTCTTTTTATTTAAAGAAAAAAATTGAAACAGAAAGAGGGTAGAAATAATGCAAAATTTTAAAAACAAAACAAAACCCCAAAAATAGAAACCAGTAAGAAATCACTAGTTGATAATTACATATTTTCCTCTTAGAAGTAGTTATTCAAGTTACGAAAGTAAAGCCTACAAAGTGGACATTTAAACAGTGAAACTGCAACCAGTTCTGTTCATCTATCCAAGAAAAACTTAGTAATATGGTTATCAGTCCTACACACTTAAACATATATGTAGTTATATACTTTAGAATACTTTCTTTTCCTCTTTTTTTCTTTACAATAACTATAATCCATTCTCATAAACTACTTAGAAGTTCTACACATGTATAAGTCTCTATATGTATACCTAGCCTTTCTGTATTAGAGGGAGAAACAAATCAAAACAAGTCAACAATACAAATTCCTAGAGAAACAAAAAATGAAAAGGACATATGAAACCACAATACTAGGTGATCTATGGTAGTTCCTATGATGTCTCTTGTTATTTTCAATAAAATTGTCTATATCATCAAACATAGTATAGTTAAACTTAGCATTGCATTACACTATTAATAAAAACTAAACATTGCAGATATTATAGGACTTCAAAGGCAGTTAATAAGCAAACCAGAATGGGTATCCTATTGAATCCTGTCATCTTCAGAGTAGATGCTTTTACTCTCAGACTTGATACTCTCAAGTATACCAGATTCAAATAAAATCAGTCAAGAAAAAACAGCAATATAACCAATCTTCTCTGCCTCATCTCTGCTATGCTATTTTTCTGTCATTGTTGTTTATTTACTTTTCTCCATCATTCCATTGTCTGCCCCTTTCTTTGAGGCTTTTCTGTCATTTTTCCTGGAATCCTGGTGATTTTCTTCTCTCTCTCTAGAATGTCCTTCAATATTCTTTGCAGGATTGGATTGGTGGTCATGAACTCCCCCAGTTCCTCTTTGTTGTGGAAATATCTTGTCTCTCCATTAATTTTGAGAGACAGATTTGCAGGATACATCAATCTGGGTTGGAAGTTATTTTCTTTCATGGCTTGGAATGTTTCGCTCCAAGCTCTTCTTGATTTGATGGTTTGCATTGAGAAGTCTGCTGTGATTTTGATGAGTTTTCCTTTATAGGTAATCTGTTTCTTTTCTCTGACCGCTTTTAATATTCTGCTCTTGTGATGGATTTCTGGGATCCTGATTATTATGTCTGGGTGTAGATCTGTTTGGGTTGTAGCTGGCTGGAGTTCTGTATGCCTCATTTATCTGAACTTCACTTCTGTTACCTATGTTTGGGAAGTTTTCTTTAATTATTTCTGTGAATAGACTTTTTATTTCATTTGTATTTGTCACTGCATCTTCATTCACATTTTTTATTCTTAGGTTATAAATCCTCTTGTCGTCTTCCAGCCTTTGTATCATTGCTTCCTGGTTCCTTGTTATTTTTAAGAGATCCTTCCTTTCACAATCATGCATTGCAAATCTATCTTCAAGTTTTGAAAGTTTGTCTTTAGTTTCTGTTAAAGGTTTTGCCAGCTTTCAATGGAGTTTTTAATTTCCTGATATTCTTTTTAGATCTGTTTCATGTATTCTAGATTTTGTTTATATTCTTTATCAAAGGCTTCTCTCCTTTCTCTGGGTTCCTTCATTCTTTCATTTGTGTCTACTTGAGGATTACCCAGGATTTCTTTTATTAATCTTCTTATATCTTGCTTCACCTGAGTTAGAATTTCAGATTTGAATTTGTCGATGAGGTCATGGAAGTATTTCTTTATTTCCAATGAGGCTGTGTCTGATATTACATGTTTGCTGCCCTCAACCTCCTCTGCTTTTACCTCTACTAGACTCATTTTCCCTGGTTCTGCGGTTGGAGGCCTTTTGCTGTTTCTCTGTCTTGTCATGTCTCTGGCTGCTTCAGACAGGTGGGTGGTGGAGGTCTCTGTGCCCCTCACACTGCCCACAGCTTTTCTGCAGCACACTGGCTAGGGAAGTGCCACTCCCCTCCCACCCAGTCCGCTGCCAATCTGTGAGGTGCATGCTGTGAGCCAGCCCCTCCCCCTATGTCAGTCACCCAGTGGATGCTTCAGCATGTTTGTGTGTTCCCTGGGGGTGCCACTGGCTCAGGACAGCCTTGTCCCCAGCTATTGGATTACAACCAGGGGCCTGGCCCAGCCTGAGCAGTTCCCACCAATCTGCTTTGGACCAGGAGCCTTCAACTGATGCAGCCTCAGGTTTTGATTCAAGCCAGCCCTGCCCACCTCCAAAATGTCATCTAGCTGGTCATCCTGCTCTGGGGAATCCAGTTCCCATCAATCACCAAAGTTCATGCAGCTTGACTCACTGTTTCCACTCCTTGCCGTAGCACCTCCTACAGCTGAGGGTCTCAAGCTCACCAACCCCCACTCTCGGCAAGGCCCTGACCTCAGTTCGATGGTGAGTTGCCTGACTCTAAGACCTGTCCAGCACAGTGACCAGAGCTTGCCCAGCTGCAGCCCTCTGTTCCCGTTTCCTCTGCTTTTTTCTTTTTCCTCAGTTTCTTCCTGGGTCATGAGAATTCCTTTCCTTTTGTCTGGCTTTCTTCATGTTGTTAGATTCTAGCATCTGAGTTGTTTTCTTTTCAGAGAGGCTCTCTTATCATGCTACCACTCAGTTGACTATCTTGGATCTCCCTCCAGCACCATTTATTAAAGAGACTATCTTTTTTCCAGTGAATCTGTTTGGCCCCTTTATCAAAGATAAGATGGCTGAGTGTGTTTGTGTTTGTAGTTGTAGTTGTATCTTAATCTATTCCATTGATCTTCAGGTCTATTTTTATTCCAGTACCATGTTGATTTTATTACAGTAGCTTTGTAGTATAACTTCAAGTCAGAGATTGTGATGCCTCCTGTCCTGCCTTTGTTGCTTAGAATTGCCCTTGTTATTCTAGGCCTTTTCTGATTCCAGATGAATTTTAGGAATTATTTCTCTAGATCTGTGAGGTATACTAGTGGCATTTTGATTGGAATTGCATTAAATCTGTATAACAATTTTGGGTGAATGGCCATTTTCACAGTTTGTTCTTGCTATCCGTGAACAAGGGATATCTTTCCATTTTCTGAGGTCCTCTTTGACTTCTTTTTTTCAGGGTATGATAATTTTCACTGAATAGATCTTTTACTTCTTTTGTTAGATTGATTCCTAAGTATTTCACTTTTTTTGGATGCTATTGTGAAGGGTGTGGCTTCTCTTATTTCTTTCAGTGATTTTGTTGATTGTGTATAGGAATACTATTGGTTTTTGAGCATTGACTTTGTATCCAGCTACTTTACTGAATGTATTTATTATACCTAAGAATCTTTCAATGGAGTTTTGGGGATCTTCTAGGTAGAGTATCATGTCATCTGCAAATAATGATAGTTTAACTTCTTTTTTTCTATTATTACTCCTTTTATTTCTCTCTCTTATCTAATTGCTCTGGCCAGTATTTCCAACACTATATTGAATAGGAGTGGTGATAATGGACATCCTTGTCTTGTTCCTGATTAAGGTAAAAGCTTTCAGTTTTTGGCCATTTAATATGATGCTGGCTGTTGGTTTGTCATAGATGGCTTTTATCATATTGAGGTAAAGACCATCTTCTAATTTTCTGTAAGGTTCTTATCATAAGTAAGTGTTGGACCTTATCAAAAGCTTTTTCTGCATCTATAGAAATGATCATGTGATTCTTATTTTTGGCTCTATTGATATGGTATATTGTGGGAGACCTAAACCTGGCCTCCATTTTGAGATAATAAGCCATCCTCACATTTCCAAGTTAGCACTAGGGTTAAGCCTCTGTTTAGAGATAAATTCCTATTTCTCGGCCTTCCCTGGCCTTCCCCCGCAAAATCGCGGGGTATGGGACCTCCCACCATTGCTTGGTAACCTGCTGAAGTCAAGGGCTCTGGCTACTCGCGCTTCTAAACAAAGGATTCCCGTGCTTCCAAATCCTATATATTTGCTACGCTTCCCCTTAATAAACGAAACTTGATCAGAGCTTTGTCTTTTCTCCATTTCTCGTGTCTCTTGTCCCTTTATCATCCCTGCTCCCCCTCTAGGGCCTTCATTGACTTATCCGCGGGTCGGGACAAGTGGTGCCTCAATGTGGGGCTCTAGAACGGGGGACTCAGTGAGGGACACTGTTTGTGGACCTGGCACAAAGACAAAGGAAAGAGGATAAGTGAACGCGGGAACCTGCTGCGTTTTCTACACCTCGGTAAGTGAACAGTGATTATGGGACAAGCAATGAGTGAACATGAAATGTTTATTGAGGGCTTAGGGAAAGCTTTAAAGACACAAAGAGTAAAGGTTAAAATGAAACAATTATTTTGATTATATTAAAGAGGTCCCCTTGGTTTCCTACTGAAGGAACTATTGACTCAAAACAATGGAAAAGGGTTGGTGATGCTCTCAAAGATTATTATAATGTTTTTGAGCCCAAAAAGGTCCCAGTAACTGCCTTTGCTTATTGGAATTTGATAGATGAAATTTTATCTCAGAGACAAAATGACCCTCAGGTCACTAATGTAATCAAAAAGGGCAAAAAGATTCTTCAAGAGAACCAAAGAGAGAGGGAAACTAGTTTAGGAGGAGAAGATCAAACTCAAATAGAACCAAATGTTGAAAAAGAAAAGGACTTTATGTCTTTCAATAGTGATAGTGAAGAAGAAAAGGCCCAAATAAATTACAATGGGGAATCCCCTCCACAACTGGACACCACACGTAGCAAAGAGGCCAAAAAGACCTTGTCTGGCACTAATAATCCTCCAAAAGAGGGAGCCGCTCCTGATAATTTTGGAGGAGCCAAACCCAAAAAGATATACCCTGATTTGCCAAAACCTTTAAAGGCCAAGATAGATAATGATGATATTGACTGGGACGATCTAGTGGAAGAGGCTGCCCGATATCATAATCCAGACTGGCCCCCACCATATAGTGTTAGTCCCACTGCTCCCACTGATTCCACCAAGCCCATTCCCCTTTTTAGCCTGCCAGGTCCTTGATCCCAGAGAAGAACTAAAAAATAAAATTGAGCTCCTCAGTATATTACATTTATTTATTTGCATATGTTGAACCATCCCTGCATTCCTGGGATGAATCCCACTTGATTGTGGTTTATAACCTTCTTGATGATTTGTACTACATTCTGTTGGCCAATATTTTATTGAGAATTTTTGCATCTAGGTTCATCAGTGAGATTGGCCTGGTAGTTCTCTTTTTGGTTGGGTCTTTCTCAGGTTTTGGTATTAGAGTAATATTTGCTTCCAGGAATGAGTTAGGGAGAACTGCTTCCCTCTCAATTTCATTGAAGAGTTTGAGGAGTGTTGGCATTAAGTCTTCCTTGAATTTCTTATAGAACTCCACAGTGAATCTGTCTGGACCTGGGCTTTTCTTTGTTGGTAAAGATTTAATTACATTTTCAATTTCATTAATTGAAATTGGGTTATTCAGCAGTTTTACATCTTCTTGACCCAGCTTGGGTAATTCATATGTTTCTAGGAATCTCTCCATTTCTTCTGTGTTATCAAGCCTATAAGAGTAGAGGTTTTCAAAATAAGTATTGATGATTTTCTGTATTTCCACAGGGTCTGTAGTGATTTCACCCTTTTCATTCCTTATTGCATGAATTTGAGTTTTTTCTTTCCTTTTTTAATAAGGATGGCTAGGGGCTTATCAATTTTATTTATTCTTTCAAAGAACCTGATTCATTGATTCTTTGTATTGTTTTCTTAGTCTCTATCACATTGATTTCTGTTCTAATCTTTATGATTTCCTCCCTTCTTTTGGCTTTGGGTTTGACTTGTTCTTCCTTTTCTAGATGTTTGAGATGTAGTATCGGGTTGTTTATTTGTGTTCATTCTGTTTTCCTGATGTGGGAATTCACTGCAATAAATTTTCCTCTGAGAACTGCTTTCATTGCATCCCACAGGTTCCAGTAAGTTGTATTTGTATTTTCATTTGCTTGTAGGTATTGTTTAATTTTTTTCTTTAATTTCCTCTGTGACCCACTGATTGCCCAGGAGTGTATTATTCAGTTTCCATGGGTTTGTGGGGTTTTTGCAGTTTCTTTTGCATTAATTTCTAGTTTTATGACACTATGATCTGATAACATGCATGGGATAATTTCAATTATTTTGTATTTACTTAAGCATGTTCTGTGGGCTAGTATATGGTCTATCTTGCAGAATGTCTCATATGCTGTTGAGAAGAATGTATATTCTGATGTTGTTGGATGAAACACTCTGTATACACCCACTAAGTCCATTTGTTCACAAATGTGATTCAGTTCTGTTATTTCTTTGCTGATTTTCTGTCTAGTTGATCTGTCCCTTTGTGTCAATGGCATGTTAAGGTCTCCTGTTATAATTGTGTTATTGCTTATTTGATTTTTCATTTCTATTAATATTTATTTGGTATAGCTTGGTGCTCCCAAATTTGGTACATATATATTTAAGACTGTTATCTCTTCCTCTTGGAGTTTCCCCTAACTAGTATGTAGTGACCTTCTTTATCTCTTTTGATCATTCTTGGTTTGAAGTCTGCATTGTCTTCAAACAGAATAGCTACCCCTGCTTTTTTTTTGGGTTCCTGTTGCATGGAGTATTGTTTTCCATCCTTTGACTTTCAGTCTATGAATTTCCTTTTGGGTTAGATGGGTTTCTTGTATACAGCATATAGTTGGATGTTGTTTCTTAATTCATTCTGCCAGTCTGTTTCTTTTAATTGGTGAATTGAGGTCATTTACATTAATGGTTGTAACTGATATGTATTGGTTTATTTTTGACATATTATCTTTCTGCTGTTGATTCTTTACATTTCAAGTCTGTTTAATTGTTTGCCTTAATAGTGGTTTTTTTCTTATGTCTATCTAGAATGTCTTTCAGTATTCTTTGCAGGGTTGGTTTGGTGGTCATGAAGTTCTTCAGCTGTTCTTTGTCATGGAAGTATCTTATTTCTCCATCCATTTTGAAGGACAGTTTTGCAGGGTACATCAATCTGAATTGGAAGTCATTTTCCTTTAGGATCTGAAATACTTCACTCTATGCTCTTCTTGACTTCATTGTTTGTATTGAGGCATCTGCTGTGATTCTGATAGGCTTTCTTTATAGGTGATCTGTCTCTTCTTTCTAAAAGCTTTTAATAGCCTGTTTTCATGTTAGATTTCTGGGATGTTGATTATTATATTTCTGGGGGTACTTTTATTTTGGTTATGGCTATTTAGAGTTCTATATGCTTCACTGATTTGTATGTCAGTTTCTATTCTCATGTTTAGGAAATTTTCAGCTATTACTTCTTTTTAAAGCTTTTTAAAAAAATTATTTTGAAGGTAGTGAAATACAACAGAACAAGACAGAACAAAGCTAATTGAGACAGTGCAGTGAAATTGGTACAGAAGGTCACAACAGGTTACCAGGATAACAGTAATAGGTACCATAGTATATCTCATTATCTTCGCAATAGTTGTTCTTTCAATTAGGTATAGCAAAATCAAACTAAACACAGAACATTATAGAACTTATCAAAACAGAATATTGAAGAACAATACAATTAATGAGAACAAAGCAAAACAGTGATAACAATATTTGCCTTCAAAGAGATGGTAGAAGGAAATCCTCCCTATTTGCTCTATTGCATATGGTCAACCTCCCAAGAGATGCTCAGACACCTCTGGCTCCCATTTGCTAATGGCAGCAGAGGGGGATGGGATGTTTTATTCTTAGCTCACATGCTGGTAGGCTCATAGCTGCTTACTAGGGAGGTGAGGGGTTGCTTGTTTTCCCAGTGCCCTAAGTTCCAACATGGCATGGATCTTGGGAGATGCTGGCTGGTTCTCCCCCTGGGGTGGCTGCTGTTTGCCCAAGCCATCAGCTATTACTCTATAGATAGCTTCTTGATATCATTTGTATTGTCACCTTCTTTTTCATTTATACCTGTCGACCTTATGTTGTTTTTCTTTGCATCATCTCGCAGCTGTTGAATTGTTATTTCCTGATTCCTTGTTTTTTAAAAAGATCTTTCCTTTCCTGTTCACTAGCTGCAATCTTGTCTTTGATGTCTGAAAGTCTATCTTCACTTTGATTGAGGTGGTTTTATCAACTTTTGATGGAATTTTTGATTTCCTCTATATCTCTTTGAATCTGCTTCATGTATTCTGTTTGTTTCTTATATTGTTCATTCAAGGTTTCCATCTTTTTTGCATTTTTCTTCTAATTTTTTAACTATGTCTTCTTTAGATATGTTCAGCATTTCTTTCATTGCATTTATCATTTCTTCTTTTACCTGGGAGATTATTTCTGATCTGATTTCTTTTATAGCTTCCCAGAGTTGTTTCTTTACTTCAGTTGCTATCATTTCAGGTATTTCAGGTATTTCAGGTGTATGGCTTACATTTTCTTCTATGTTCATGTCTCCTAGGATTGCTTGGGATGGGCTGAAGGTTTGAGATTGCATTTTGCTCTTTTGCTTTATCATTTTTTTATATTTCCAGGCTCTGAGTGATGTTCCAAGGCTTCCCCGTGCACTGGAAATAACCTCATGCACTTTCAGCTCCCCAGGTGGGATGCAGGCAGCTGCAGTTCACTGAGCTTGGCCCAGTTAGGCCTGCAGGGACTTCAGGTGTGGTCTCCGATGTTTTGGGAGGCAGCGTGAGGTCTTACCGGCTAGAAGCAATCTCCCAAAGCTTTCCTGTGTGCTGGAAATTACCTTGCACAGGAGACTGAATGTTTGATCATGATTAATTGGAGTTCTGTGCCACTTGTCTGCATGTCAAATTCTTTTTACATGCTTGGAAAAATTTCTGCCATTATTTATGTGGAAAGGTTTTTATGTCTTTTGTGTTATCTTTTGATTTTTCATTGATTTTAATCAATTGTAAATTATTCTTTGTGGCATCTAGCAGTTTTTGGATTGATTTTTTTGTGACCTCTTGCTATTTTTAAGAAGTCTTTCATTTGATGGCTCACTAACTGAAAACTTGTCCTCTAAATCTGACTTTCTGTCTTGACATTGGTTGATGTATATTTTCAATAAACTTTAAAAAAATTTTTAAATTTTATTTTGAAAGTAGTAAAAATACAACAGAACAAGACAGAATGAAGCCAATCGAGACAATGCAGTGAAATTGGTACAGAACTTCACAGCTGGATACAGGGATGGTAGTAGTAGGTATTATAGTATATCTCGTTATCTTCACAATAGTTGTCCGGCCAATTAGGTATAGTGAAATCAAACTAAAACAGAACATTATAAAATCAATTGAAAGAGAGTATTGAATAGAGCAAAACAAACATAACAAAACAAGGCAAAAGTTGTTTTCATTGTTATGTTTGTGTTTTCACTGTTTGTAAACTTTTGCCTTCAAACAGAAGATACAAGGGAGTCCCCCATATTTGCTATTTTGCATATGGTCATCCTCCCAAGAGATGCTGAGACATCTATCCCCAGTAGTTATGGGGGTGTGTGTGATTGATTGTCAGCATGTGTGCCGGTAGGCTCATGGGAGCCGCTGGTTCTCCTCCTGGCCTGCGCCGGGGGTGCTTACCAAGAGTGAAGTGATCTCAATAAACTTTTTAATCTCTTGGATATCTGTTTTAATCTGTTTCATGGAATTCAGTTCTTTCCTATGTTGGGCATTCATAGTTTCTATCACTTTCCTAAGCATCTTTATTTTTAAAATCTGTATCTATTGTAGATTCACTAACCATGTCCTTCATTATGGTCATCATCTCTTTAGTTATCTGTGAAATTATTTCTGATTTTTTTTCCTAGAGATTCATTCATCTGTTCTGTTACTTCTGCTGTTACCATTTCCAAAAGTTCAGCTGGGTGACTTTTAATTTCCTCCATCTCAATGTCCCCTGGATTTACTTTGGGCAAGCAGGAGGTCTGAATTTGCATCCTGCTTCCATGTCTATTCGTGTTCTATTTTTAAATTCATTTTCTACATTGATGCTTGTAAATTGCTTATGGTAGGTATTACTTTTGGAAATGGTAGCAGCAGAAGTAACAGAACAGATTAATGAATCTCTAGAAAAAAAATCAGAAATAATTTGACAGATAACTAAAGAGATGATGACCATAATGAAAGACATGGTTAGTGAATCTAGAGTAGATACAGATTTTATTACTAGTATCGAGACTTCCTTAGAAAGGACTAATTTTTAGAGATGTCTTCTAAATGTACCTGGATTTTGGCTTTTGAGTTTGTCTCAAAATCTTACCTTGCCTTTCCATTTTGCTATTTGGTGTAGCACTTAGTTCTTTGGTTCTGGACTATTGTATTGTTTATGACTCCCAGACAATCTCAGTATTGGCAAACAAGGAAGAATAATGGTTACAACTATGTCACCTTGGCTAAAGTAGCACAATCAATAATAACAATGACATGAAACAGACTGGAAAATGACAAATTGTGATAACTAATAATTTGCCACCTTTAACCATAGATACAAAGATTTATACTTAAAAAACAAAATCTAAAACAAATCAGAAAATTATACATAGTAAATATCCCTTCAAGTGAGTAATTTTACCCTTAAAGGAGAGAATTTAAAAGGGATAAGAGGAAAAAATAGAGAAATAAAACAAGAGAAGGAGGTTAGAGATAAGGCTGAAGGACAAGGGAAGATTACCCAAGCTTTGGGAAACAGTGAAGAAGACAGGAAGGAAAGAAAGAAGAAAAAAATTAAAACAAGAACTAAATAAAACAAACCTGAAATCAATGTTTAGACTCATGAAAAAAAGTAATCAAGAAAAAAACAAAGGCAAAGAAAAAAAAAAAGAAATTTCTCTGTGATTTCAAGTCTGTGGTATTTCCTGGGACCTGCAGTTTGTGGTAGGGTCCAATTCAGGGTTCATCTCTGCTGTCCTTGGTAGATGAAGGAGGCAGACAGAGCCCAGACTGGTGCTAGATGGTAACAGCAAACCTGCATTAGGAATAGGGTGGGGTGCTGATTCTGGTGCTTTCAATTTGACAGAAGTTCAGGCAGATCTTGGCCTCTGGTTGTGCAGTTGGGTCCTGAGTTGTTCAGCCTACAACACTCTAGGTGTCTCTTGCCAATCTGACCTCAGCTTCCTGACCCTGGATGTCTCTCAAAATCACTGGAAGCCAGAGATGAAGCCAACCCGTGGCTGCTCCCAGTCAGCTGGCTTCCCATAACTGGCTTCCGGCTAAACACCTTCTCCAGGAGATGCTTGTACTGGAGTCACTCACCAGCTGTGGTAGCTCATAGCATCCACTGCTCTGTTCCACTGGTGCATTTCTTGGTGGAGATCTGTGGAGTACTCACCCTCATTGTGTCTGTAGATTTGAACCTCTTCTCTTATTCTGCAAGCCAGGACTCAGGGAGAAAGTGCAGCTTGCCACTTCCTTTTTCTGCACTGAGGTTCGGTCTCTGCACTTTCTCTGTGGGCTCCAGTTGTGGGCTCCAATTCTCCCTTCAGACCCTTCCTGGATCCCGGGGCTTCATCTTCCTCCTTTTCTTCCCCACGTTGTTATACTCCAGTGTCTGAATCTCTGACAGGCTGATTTGCTGCTGTTTATCTCTCTGCTATGTTCCCAGATGTCTTGCAAGTATATTTTAGCAACTAAATTTTCCTAGAGTGAATCTATTGTATAATTCATGTGGTGATTATACTTTGTTCTGCTTAGAATTTATCCAAGGTTTTCACAATTTAGAAAACCTAGCACTGGGCCTAGATCTGCAATGTCAGTGAAACACCAAAGCACCACAGGCATCCAATTGCATTTCATCTCAATAACAATCATCACAGCCTATGTTTCTCCAGATCAGCCAGTCACTTACAGGGGGAGGGGGATTCGTACTTCTTGTTTGCCAGCCCATATACTGGAAGGGAGTGGGGTCTGTCTGTTCCCAGTCCAGTGGTGGCCTATGCATGGTGCTGGTTTCCAGACTGGGCTTGCTTGCTGGTGTGGCTTTGTTCTCTCTACTCCCAGTCTGCGAATGGCACTGACTTATGGGGAGAGGCTGGGGTTATTTAAAATATCTTTAATTAAAATTTTTATGTTTTTTTTGTTGTAAGAACTTTTTTGGAGGGTCTTTTTGAGGCAGGATCTCACTATATAGTTCAGGCTGGCCTTGGACTCACTTTGCAGCTCAGGCTGACCTCAAACTTGTAGTGATCCTCCTGCCTCAGACTCCTGAGTGCTGGGATTACAGGAGGGTACCACCATGCCTGGGTTAAAGATTATATTATCTCTGAGCTTGCTGAATTTTTATGCTTCTTTTTTTATGATTTCATACAGCTAATCTATCTGATATTTAGTTTCTTCTCCATTTGTGCCCCTTATATCTGTTTTGGGAGAGTTAGGAGTTTTTGGAAGCATTTTGTTACATTTTTTTTTCCCCTCACATTAGTGTGTGTGTGTGTGTGTGTGTACTGAGAATTGAGGTCAAACAGAGTGAAGATGATATGAATATTTCTTTAGTAAAAGTCTGTTTTCCAGTGATGAGTTCTTGGCTTTGTCAAGAGGTATTGTTTACCAATTCAAACTATTCAGTTTAATTTGCTAGACTCTGTCACTGTGTTGTAAGGAGAGAATTTCTACAGGTTTTGTGAGCATTAAAAAATTGAACCATACATCTATTATAAACATTAACACTTGTTTTAATAATTTCACCCTTCCGTTAGTACCCCTTACAGACTACTCTACACTCACTTTGTGATTTGTCTAGGATGTGGAGGGTCAAGAAAAGAGTGAGGAAGAGGAAAATGAAGGGGTTGTGGTACATCAGTGGGGAGAGAGGGAAGTAAAAAAAAAGTTAATAAGTAAAAAATAAGTGATTGCTCATTGTAGGAATTCTTTTTATAGATGGGTAAAGGGCTGGTGTTGAGTAAGTTTGAGAGAGTATTTGTGTAGTCAGGAGGGAGTAGGGGTGGAAGTGTATTTAGAGATTAAGGGAGGTTGAGAGGTTATCAGAACCTGTTAACACTTTTGCAGGTATTTTTATTTGGATCCTCTAAGCCCAATTTTGTTAATGGTCACCCTGCTCTGCGCTTGAGTTGTACAGTTTCTGTTATAGGATTGGTTCTTATTCTGCAATGTGCTTATACAGGTCCCTGTTTTATTTCTGCCATTAGATAGATGAAGAGAGGAGGGGTAAAGCGAGGAGGTGAGAGAGAGAAAGAGAGAGAGAGAGCAAGAGTGAGAGCGAGACAGCCAGGAAGCAGAAGCTCTAAAAGAGGGAGCAAGTCAAAGGGGAAAAGCTTGATGAATAAATTATCATGACAAAACAATATCAATAAGGAAGCAAGATCCAGATGACAAAGAAAAAAAAGAAAAGAAAGAAGAAGAAAAGACAACAAAAAAGGAAAAAAAAACATGAAAACAAAACAAAACAAAAATCCAAGATGGCCAAAATCAAATAAAGAAGGAAACAATAACTATAATTAAGATAGAAATACAAATAAACACCTTCACACAATTGTTACAGCTTTGACCCAGGCTGTCCATGCAGCGTGCTCTCCACTGGGGTCACGGTATGATTAAAGCAGCTGAGCAGCTTCCCTGTGTGGATCTGAGGGCTGTTGCTCCCCTGCACCTGGTGCTCTTGGTGTGACCCACTGCAGATCCCCACGGATCCAATTTCCTTAGTCGACTCTGGCTGGTAAAAATCATGGATGTCTCTTGCGTCTTCCCTTCCCTAACATGTAGGCCTGTAGATGTTCATCTGTATCAGCCTTGCCACCCTTGGAAGCTAGCGCTGCATCCAGGTTCTAGAGGGCCCCCTTTGCTAGTGCAGGAAGTGAATGGGTCTTGCGCTGTCAAGGCCTTTCTGGGTTTTGGAGAAGCAGCCGATAGTGCTGTCTCAGTTCTGGCTCTGTGTGCCCATCTGTCCTCTCGCAGATCTTCCACGCCACTCTGCTGGAAGTAATTATCACAAGCCTGGTTTTCTCTGCCCTCTTGCAGTCCACTGCAAGTAGAAACTGGAGTCCCACACCCAGCATCTTGGGAATCTTGGATAATGAACTGACTGTCCCCTGAACAGCACTCCTATTGTATGTGGGGAGAATGGGTGACATTTTCTTCTATGTCAGGCAAGCCTTCTTTCTTCTCACAGTTCTGTGATTTGCAGGTGCAGGAACGCCAGTTTTTACAAGAGACATGTGCATGATGGTTTGTTCTGCCCCATTCTCACACTTTTGGCTTGTCTGAGTCCCCAGGGTGCAAATTTCTCACTTGCCTGCCCAGTAGAAAGGTTACAGTAGAGTAATTGTGAGTCTGTTCCATCAGCCAGGCCATCACTGCAAGGCCAGCTCCCCACCCCAGTCTGATCCTCTCCCAGATGGCATGCAGATCAGGTCCGGAGTGAGGTTGGTGTGCCATGATCCAGAAGTGGTCTGGTTTCCCCTCACACCCATCACTAGACACTGGGTTTTATTCCAGCTAGATTTTCTTTTCATTTATCCTCATATACCAGACTTTATCTTTTGCCTACACCTCAGGGTATCTGCTTTCCTCCAGTACTAATTTGGAGACATTCATTGTTATCTTCTGTTGCCCTAGTGTTGTGTTCTGTTGCAGAGCAGGAGCTGGGGAACTGCTGGTCTCCTGGTGTGACTGGATGGAGAGTCCTCTTTCCAGGTTCTCAGTATCCATAACAAAGAATTGGACAAGACACAGAAAAAAGGCATCAAAGGTGTGTACATGTATTAAGATGGAAAAAAGTCTGCTTTGTGAAGTGGGAGTGTCACTGAAAAGGCTCACAGCTGCCCTGAGGATGAGGGAAAGGGGTCCTGTGAAATTTCTGGGTTTTCTCCCTCTCATGCAAATAAGACATTGGAATAGTCTTGTTGCAGAAAAATCCTGGTGTCCTGAATTTCCATATACTCCTAAGAGGTTTAGGCATATTATCCTTAAGAGGGTCATTTTAAATTTAGGTGTAGGCAGCTAAAAGTAAGCAACCCAAGACATTATATTTATGTAACATTGAGCAAAAGCAGCCTTTTTGGGGGTGATTCTCAGTCTGTTGGAATTGTGATCCAGAGAGTGATAGCAAACACTGAGATTAACAGGAGTTAAGGAACCAAGAACCAGGTGGAATAACAGTACATTGAAACTATAATTTGGAAAAACAGATCAAGGTACTGGAACAATAATTACACCAATATAGAAGAGAGTGAAGACAATTTTGTGGGGGACTTTTCAGTCCTCTGGGGATATAGCCCAGAGTCCTGGGGCTAGTACTAGTATAGAAGATAGGAAACGGACATCCAAACTGGGTAACAAAACATGAGTCAATTAGGACAGGTACTCCAGTGTACGATGTCCATGTAATCTTCATTGTGTGTTGTTCTGCCAGTTTCCCAACTGGCAGGAGAAAGGCTTTGAGTGCATTGTCTCTTCAAGGTAGTCTTTAGAGGATTGGATTCATCAGGGCAGACTTTCCAAAAATCGTCAGGATGAGCACGCTTGATCCTGCAGTGGTGAATCCAGGGTTGGATCTCTGTTATAAAAATAACAGAGTCTTCCCCTCCTGAGCTGCCTAAGCCAGCAGCCAGAGCATTAGCCCCTAAGGATGGCCCAGCTGACTGTGCACACATGAAAGGGGGCCTTTGTCAGGCATCACAAGCAATCACATTGTCTGAAACTCTGCCCATTGGTTTAACCTGACTGTTTTGGTTTTAAGTTGGAACACTTCCTACTGAGCTGGACAGCAACTGCTGTTCATTGCAGAGTTGAGTCGCTTCTAGACTCATCAGTATACCTAGCATCAGCCAGATGCTATCCTTCTTTCCATCCTGCATAACGACCAGGGGTAAAGTCCTGTAGTTCATCCTCCTGGTCGGGTTCTTGGGCTGTGTATATCATGAGTTCCAAAATCATTGCCAGTTTGGTTGTCAACAGGCTGAGAAAGAGGCCACTGTTTGAGATTGTCCCCCAAATCACTAGAGTGGGGACCTATATCACTCCACTCTTGAGATGGGCTGTTCACATTCATATCAGCCTTCTCTCTGTCCCATGATTCCTCACAGGCATGCAGAGAGCATACATTGTTGCTGTTTCTAAACCAGGGCATACTGGCTTCTTGAAGTGCTCCTTCCAGACCCAATATGGCTTTTCATGATGACATTATTTTTGTAACACATTTAAATGTCCATCTTAGTATTCAGTAGAGTAACACACAGTATATACATCACATAAGTTTTTTAAAGGTTATTATTTGACTGGTAGTTTCATGTTGATTTGATCATTTCCCTCATGGAGGTTTTTAGAAGGAACAGTTTGAGTTCCACCAAATTAACAAGTGATCATACATATATTTTTCTTTTAATAAACTACTTCCACAAACTTTTCTTGATATATGAAACTTTTTAGTCTTGTCATTATTACTCTTTTTAGCTCTTTAGTAGGACAAGATTTTCATCATACAGACTTTCATCCTCTCATATCAAAAGAATATCTCTTACCACCAGAGTCTCCTGAGATCTGCACCATGTTGGAACTTAGGGTGCTGGGAAACCAAGCAACCAGCTTGCCTCCCTAGTAAGCAGCTATAGCAGCGAGCCGGCTGAGAATCAACTCCCTCCCCTTAGAAAGTGGGAGCCAGAGATCTGAGCATCTCTTGGGAGGTTGACCATATGCAATACAGCAAATAAGGGGGATTTTCTTCTACCATCTTTTTGAAGGTAAATATTTTTATCACTGTTTTGCTTTGTTCTGATTAATGGTATTGTTCTATTCAATATTCTGTTTTGATAAGTTCTATAATGTTCTGTATTTGGTTTGATTTTGCTATACCTGATTGAAAGAACAACTATTGTGAAGATAACAAAATATACTATGGTACCTATTACTGTTATCCCAGTAACCTGCTGTGATGTTCTGTACCAATATCACTGCACTGTCTCAACTGGCTTTGTTCTGTCTTGTTCAGCTGCATTTTACTACCTTCAAAATAATTTTTAAAAAAGTATATCTCTTACATTTACAGCCTTCTTAATACTTTTCTTCTCCCATTTACTATAACCTTTTATAGCAAACTTAACTGTAGGTGCTTGAATTTTAAAATATCCCTTTTCTTCCCTCAGATAGTAAACTTGACTGACTGCCAACAGACCTCTGAGTAAACCTGAATCAGTGTTTTTATTTTAAAACAAGAGAGAAGAGAAAAGAGCAAGTTAACCTTGTAAGTTCAAAAGTTTGTAATGTATAAGAGATGCTTTAGCAGCCAGGGATTTAGCTCAGCAGTATAAGCGCCTGCCTGACAAGCTTGAGGTCCTGAGTTTAATCCCTTTTTAAAAATTTTTTAAAAAAATGCTTTATATTTATCAACTCAAGCTGAAAACCAAAAGTATATTAACCAATTAGTTGGAATTTGTAATTTTATTTCTCCTGTAAATTTCCTTAGGCTCCACAGGACTTTGGACATTTACCCCAGGCTGGAGTTGCTCCAGTTTTCAGATCCCTGCAGGGTGTGCCAGGCTGGTGACCTTAATCAAGGACTGGTCTTGAGGCTCCCAAAGGCAGAAGGAGAGCTTGGGCTCTGTCTTGTTCCATTGCTTGCTTTGAAATTGTTTTGTCTGTTTTATCTCGGCATGCACAGTTGGACCTAAGTATACTGGCTTTGTGTCTCCATTATAGCTTAACTGTCAAACCAGCTGGCTTTTCAAGGGTTCTGTCTCTCTTCTATTGACCTATCTGTGTCACCCTATTTGTATATTCTGGTGTATTAAACCTAAGCAGCTTTTTCATGTCTTTACCCGTTACAGTGCAGATCATTTTTAAACTTACTTTTGTTTTTAGACTGATTAGGCCACTTTTCTTCTAGTTCCCAGCTGAGTCCGGGTGACCTTGGACTTACACATTTATGTTGTGCACATATATACACTCATTCACATGCAGGCACATAAAGGTTAATATATTTTAGCCCCCAACCCCAGGGGTAAGATCTGACTGAAACTGAATCTGACTGACCTGTCTAACACAGATGAGGACTGATCAGTTCCTTCTTCATCCACACATAGGGGATGGCAGCTGACAGACTAACTGAGGGACATCCCAAGTTGTCCTATCTTGTCTGAGGGCTTGAACCAATCACATTCTGCCTCCTCCTATTTGTCCTGTGAGGTATCTGCTGTCATGCAGAGGCTCCCTCCTCTCGACTGCCAAGGAGACTCCAAAAAAAGGTCCAGAGGGCATGCCTTCTCATCCATGGGTCAGGTGATGGGCCCCATGGCAGCCAGAAGGCCTCCACTGGTGACTCAAAGGGGTTAGCACAGTGTTTTCCTGGCCTATTATAATCCAAATATTGAATATTGTATATTATAATCAAAATATTATAATCCTTTTTCCAGTCCTCCTCACAATCTGGAAAGTTATATTTGCAATCCCACTGAAACATTATTGGAATCCCAGTAAGTTAATTCCACTTAATGCCACTTCCAATGCAACTCATGGCATGAGTAAAGACATTAGGACATATTCAAGGTTATGGGCAGCCAAGGGGGTCTTAAGTCCAGTTCAAGTGAGGATGTATAGACAAAAGGCTTAATATAAGGCCTCTGCCAGAATTTACTGTGTTGTGAAAAAGGGAGTGGTTCAAGGATGAGTGAAAGTGAGGACGGTGGGAATTACATGAGCAAGGTGAGCTGATCTAGTCTGGTGGAGGGCAAGCACCTCTGTAATATGCAGGGAGCAAAATATGCAGATAGACTAATCTGCATAACTTGATTGGGATAGCATATGAATGAATTTAGAGGCTGTTGTTTCAGTTTCTGATACGTAAATTTTTGTACCCTGAGAAGTCATAGCCTCTTATTTTGAGGCTCATACCAGCTGACGTTCCTGGAGATTTCTGGCTCTGCCATCGCACTGTGTTCAACTGTTTAACAGGGAACACAATGATAGGAAAAAAGAAATTGTCAGTTGGCCTTAAAGATTACATATCAGTACCTTAACTAGCCTTATTTGCATTGCTTAGAGCCAACTGAAGGCATAAGGAAATAACCTGGACAGCTCTGTACATATCAGTACAGATATGGGAGACAAGGCCCAGTTTAAACAATATGGAAGTAATTGTTTTACATTCAAGAAGAGCAATTCACTTGGTCTTCTATACTGGCCAATGCACCAAGAATGTTGTGAAAAAATCCTGGACCAAAAGGAAAATGCTCCATACCAAAGAGTTTGGAAGGCAATGATTTATTACACTAGTGAACTGGTGGGAACCAGTTCCAAATCATCAGCCCTGAGTCAGTTTACAGTTCAGTTCAAATACATTTTGCAAGCAGGAAGTACAAAGCTGATAGCAGGTTATTACATGATTGACTGCACGAATAAATCAAATATTGTCAAGCAGACTAGTTTTAAGTAGATTTATTTAAAAGGAATTGTTTACCATAAAGTAGGAACATTCTGGGAAGGAGGAGGGGGTTTGAGTGGAGGAAGTAGAGTTAAATGCATCTTTGGGCTAGTCTGTCCTAGACATGAAGCCCTTGAAGCAAGCTGGAAAATTACATATATTTTTGTAAGTAGCAGAAAACACAAGCATTACTACTGGACACAGGTTGACCTAGTGCATTATGTAGGAGAAGCAGCTGGATACACATAGTCAAAACTAACTGAGTTTAACAGTCTAACAATGTGACAGGTAGCATAAGCATAGTCACAGGCTACTAACTGATTTTTAACTGCTTCTATAAAATGTCTACAAGTTTGCTATTCTATAATTTTGCCTTTACACATCAAACATGCACTTGGCATCACCCCATGTGCAAACTGTCCTATGGAAAATCTCACTTGGCTTCCTGTCATAGGCAGATGAAGAACGGGGAAAAGTGTCCTTTGGTTGTGCTTACATGCAAATGAAGGACTGAGGAGTGTCTTTGGATTGGCCCTGTATATAGCACTAAATTCAAATTAAGGTTGGAAAATAGGACCTTTCTGATCGGTTTGTGAACACTGACTATGGTGTCACTGTATGGGGATTGTCTCTCTCTTGAACAATGTCTCTCCCCCTGGTAGTGTCCCTCACTCTTTTGGCCTGTCTTTCTAGTATGATCATCTGTGACCCTTCTTTTGCTTCTCCATGGCTCAGGTGTGTGGTCTGATTGTGGGTATGGTGATTGGTACATACTGAATTCTCATCCCAGGGTCTTGGGGAACATAGGTCTGGAGGTAGAATCCACAGATCATTAGGTCAGTGTTCTCTGGCCTGATGACTGGGATGACAGAAAAGGGCTGGGATGACAGAAGGGGGCTGAAGGGTTTGAACAGCAGAGGAGATGAAATGTTTATTTAGAAGTGTCCTGGATAATATTCTCTTCCTTGTCAGCATTCACTCTTTGCAAATATTTGAGCACTTACTACAGGCTAGGCCTTTCAAGGTGCTAGAGAAGTGAATAAAACTAACGAAAATTGACATCCTCAAAGTATGTTCTGGTGGTAATAACAAGCAAAAATAAATGAGTTAAATATGTAGCTTGTTAGTGTTGAGAGCAGCCAGAAGCTAGGGGTGGTGGACTGGACCTATAATGTTAGCTACTCCGGAGGCCTAGGAGGGAGGACCACAAATTCCAGGCCAGTGAAGGCATTTAGTGAGATCCTGTCTCAAAAGAAACTTTTAGGGCCAGGGGTTTAGCTTAGCGGCACAAGCACCTGCCTGGCAAGTGCAAGGTGATGAGTTTGATTCCCGGTATCAAAAAAAAAAAAAAAAGAAAAAAAAAAGAAAAGAAAAAAGAAAAGAAAATTTTTGCCGGATGTGGTGGTGCACACCTATAATCCCAGAACTCAGGAGACTGACACAGAAAGATTGCCACGAGTTCAAGGCCAGCCTGAATTACATAGTGAGACCCTGTTTCAAAATAGAAACAAATTTTTTTTAAAGGATTGGGTTTGTAGTTCAGCGATAGTGTTCTTGGAATTAATACTGGATAACTACATATACACACAGCAGAAGAGAAAACAGCAGGGAAGGTGTGGGGGGTAGAAATTGTTTTACACTAAACATACTTTCAGGTGGGGCCTTCTGGGAAGTGCTGTAACTTTTGTCACTGCTCCCATTAAAGAACCGGACTGCCTAGACTCCCACATTTCATAGTGACATCAAGACTAACTCTGTGACATCAGATCCTTTGTGACGGTGGCCACCGGGTGCAGACCGGGAGGGAAGGCTGAGTATGGTCACGCGGCTCGCGGAATCAGGGGTCTGTGGAGCACGGCTGGGTGGGCTCAGGGTCGAGGGCCTAGGTGGCTGCGTGGCGACTGGGGAGTCCTCGAGCCATGTCTGTAGGTCAGGATGCGGCGGAGTCCCCGCCCCGGCTCGGTCGCCTCCCCGCAGGAGCACACGCCCAGCTTCTACAGCGAGAACGGCGACACCTCAGACAGCGTCCCTTCGGGGGACTGCAGCGGGCACCGGTTTCCTGGGCAGGGGCAGAAGGGACCGGGTCTCGAGTTGCGGTGAGCCCGCCTCGCGCCCCAGACTGCCCAGAGGAAGCCCAGGGGCTGGAAGCTCTAGGCAGGAGCCTGCGCCAGGAACCATAACCTGGAGACCGCGTGTGGCACGGCAACCGTGAGGGGCGGGGCCTGGGTGCGGGCGGGGTCGAACCTATGGCACTGAGGGACGGGAGCGGGGCCGGCTTTGCGGGGCGGGACCTGGGTGGAACCGGTTAAGATTTGGTCTGGATGCCTCTTGCGGGGAAGGCGCTAAGATCCCTTAGGAGGCGGTCCCTCAGTGTGATGGACGGTTCTAGGAAGGGGCGGGGAATCCCTGTGATTGGGTGCTTCAGAGGAGCTCCTCCCTGTGGACGTGATTGGTTATTTGGAAAGAAGGCTGCATCTACTTGGGCGGAGCATCACTTGGAGGCGAGGCCAACTCCTGATTAGACTCCGCCCCAGGCAACCCGGGAAGCCCAGAGTGGGTGTGGGGCTGATCCAAAGTTAGGCTGAGGGGCTTTCCGGGCTGGGGAACCCGCGGCCGGGCCTGGGGGAAAAGCGGGTCTGCGGTGCGCAAGGCCCCAGTGGAGCCCATGGCTGCGTCTGCCGCAGTCTCTGAGGAGCAGCGGAGCCTTCTCGCGACCCTGGATCTGAGGCGGGAGATGCCTGCCCTGCGGGCGACCAAGAGCTTCCTGAGTACGCGCCAGGCCAGCCCGAGCCCCTCTCCGAGACTCCTGTCGGGGGTCCAGCCTCTGCCGGGGTCCCAGTCTCCTTGCCGAGTGAGTCCCCGCGGAATCCGGAACGTCCTCGGGCTCCCTCTCTAATCCGGCTCTCCTCCTCCAGGCCTCCTCTTCCAGGTGCCGAGAGTGCTGTTGTCCCTGGCCCGAGACGCGCTGCTCGGTGTGTGCAGGTCAGGGGGAGCGCGGGGGTGCCGCGGGCGCTGCTTGGGCAGGTGGAGCCGAGGCCGGGCTCGCGAGGCTCGAGTCGATTTCGATGGGGGCGTCGGGTTGGTGGGAGAGGGTGTAGGGCCCTGGGGTCCTGGCTGCGTGGACCAGGGCACTGGGGCCTCAGCCCCCTCCGTTCCCTCAGGGAGGTCTGCTCCGTCCGCTTCCTGTTCAGTGCATCGCTGCTGAGCATCTTTCTAGCCGATGAGGCACCGATACCCCGGGGTCCAGCTCTGGGCACACATTTCCCCGTGTCCTTCAGCCCACTCGGCCCTCAGAGCCCCCAGCCTCCCCCTGTGCCCCACCACTCTGCTCTTACTGACCCTTCATGCCAGGAAACCCCTGCCGTGCCTCTTCCTTTGACACTCCCTCCACTTTCTCCAGCACTCTCTTGGAGTCTCCTGCACCTGCTCCCTTCTTTGGAGAATGTGAGTGGGGGACACTGCAGTCTGGGTAGGTGGAGGCCGTGGTAGTCCCTGGGCTGCTGGGAGGAAGCAGAGCCAGAGGCCAATAGGAAGCGCCAGACACAGATTTCTGAGAGGCTGCAATCCTGAAGGTCAGGCAAGGTTTAGGGGAAGCAGGACAGTTCTCAGAAAGGACAATTGTGAGTCTGGCTGCTTCTAGGCTGACACGGGAGAAAGTGGGGGAGGTCAGGAACTGATGCGTCTTTGTATTTGCCTCCATCCCATAGGAACCTCAGGCGATGCTGACTGCCAGGTATCTGGGGTGGGGATTAGGAGGACCAAAGGTGCTGCAGGGAGTCCTTGCGGGAGGAGACACAAGGAGCCAACAGCAGGGCTCCCGCCTCCCCACTCCAACGAGTACCAGGAGTGTGTGCGCTCCTGTGGGCAGCAGCTGCAGCAGCTTCAGGCTGAGTTAAATAAACTCTGCAACGAGGTGGCCAGAATTCGCGAGGCCCACAGTGAGGTGAGCAGTCCCCTGAGACTCTGTAAGGTTCTGGAGGGTGTTAGGGAGCCTGGCCCTGTGGCTCTGCCCACGAGTGGTCCATGCCCCCAGCCCCCGTGGCCAAGCTCGTGTTCTAGCAGCTGAATGAGGACTTTGTGCAGAAACCAGACTATGCCCTGAGCTCTGCAGGTGAGACCCAGAGATACTGATGATGGTGACAGTTACAGACCTTTCCCAGCTGCCAGTAAAGCCTGGCAGCTTCTGAGGGTTATTTCTGCCCCCTCCAGGTGCCTCCATTGACCTAAAGAAGACATCCCAGGACTACGAAGACACAAACACATCTTATTTCTGGAATCATTTCAGCTTCTGGAACTATGCGTGGCCACCTACAGTCATCCTGGAGGTGGGCCTGGAACCAGGACCCTGGGATGGGACCAAGTGATGGATGCTGGAGAAAGGACCAGCTCCTTGGAGGCAGGACCTGTCTGAATTGAGGGGCTGTTGAGGAAACTGGGTCTGGTGCTTCCCAAAGAAGCTCTGAGTGAAGCTGAGGAGCTGAAGAGAACTGGCAGGGAGTTTAAGGGACTGAGCCCTGGGCAGGATCTAGGCCATGGGCAGGATCAGAGCAGGGATCAGGCCTGGAAGTGGAGCTGTGGGCTAGGCCTTGTCGGCCCAGTAATGAGGAGGGGTAGTAATCACTGTCCTTAGGTTCTGATGGTTCCTCACTCTTTCCCACCCTGCAGCCAGATGTATTCCCTGGAAATTGCTGGGCTTTTGAGGGCGACCAGGGCCAGGTCATGATCCGGTTGGCAGGTCATGTGCAGCTGAGCAACATTGCTCTGCAGTATCCCCTGCCTAGAGTGGCACACACTGGGGATGCCAGCAGTGCGCCCTGAGATTTTGCAGTCTTTGTGAGTGGCGCTGAGACCATGAGTAGGGGATTTTGCTGAGCATGCACCAGGCAGTCATGAGACTGGAGCCTTTGCTTATTCACGTGTAAACTGGACATACTAAGATTTTCCTGTCAGGGCTGCTGCTGCTCCAAGTTGTAGTTATAATAGCATCTCCAAATACTATTAGCTACTATTTTGTGCCAAGCACTTTACGTGCATTATTTCATGCATCCATATAACACTAATGAAGTACAATAATCTCCTTCTTTATTTTTTTATTTTTTATTTTTTTAGTATTGGGGATCAAACTTGGGACCTTTCACTTGCCAGGCAGGTGCTTTGCTGCTGAGCTAAATCCCCAGCTAATCTTTAGATATGAAGAAAGTAATGCTCTGAGATATTACCTGCTTAAAGTCACATAGCTAACAGTTGGCTAGACTAAAAACCTGGTTTCTTTGAGCCCACATTCCACACTATGCATCCTATGATCATGTATGATCAGAACATACATGAGAGCACATGTAGCACTACTGAATGCACAGAAGAGCCTCAACAAAGTTGTTTTTTCCTCCCTTCAGTGTGTGCCTTACTGTTCCTCCATTTATTCTTCACCCACCAGGGTCTCCAGGTTGATGATAAGACTGAAGTTTGCTTGGGGAGATTCACCTTTGATGTGAAGAAATCTGCGATTCAGACTTTCTACCTACAGGTGTGTTTGTCTGTGGGGGTGAAGATGGTAAGGCAATGGAGCAGTGGGAGATGAAAGTGAAGGGCAGTGCTTAAGAGCCCTTCTTGGCATGACCCATTTGTCTCCCCAGAATGACCCACCATCTGCCTTTCCCAAGGTGAAGATCCAGATCCTAAGCAACTGGGGCCACCCACATTTCACATGCTTGTATCGAGTCCGTGCTCATGGTTTATGAATCACTGGGGGTCCTCATTAAACAAGCTGATGGTTGGAGTAGTACTGAGCTCTGTTCTGAAGGAAGCTGGATCAGGGCTGGGAAGGCTGCATTGGGGAGAGCTCTGGCTGCCTATGGCATATAAATGTGGTAGGGTCCACCACTCAATGCACCTTCCTTTCTTAGAGAAATCCAGATCAACACTGTAGGAGCAGTTGATGCTTATGGAATACTTAACATATACAAGAGATAATGCTATGGATATTCTGCAATAGATATTACCTAATTTAACCCTCACAACCACAGAGAAGGAAGTGCTTAGTTCAGAAAACTTGCTCAAGGTCACACAGTTAATAAAAGGCAATGCCAGATGGGATGCAGAGCTGCCTTCCTCCAACGATCATTCTCTTCAACTGCAGAGCTGCTAGGTAACTGAAGCCACAAAAGTACTTCTCAGTTCTCACCCCTAATGTTTGGCAGAGTCTCCAACTGTTGATAGGTGTGAGAGGAGGAGAAATGAGAACCTCTAGGAAGCTTCCAAGTCACATGAGTTGATGCAAGCCTGGTAGCCTTTACTTGGAGTTTCTTTACTAAGATCTGAGTCCAACTCTGCTAGACACAGTGTGGTTTATCTGGTATTCATCATTCCCTGCTTTCAAGGAGCTAGACAAGGCAAAGATGCTGCTTCAAGAAACAAGAGAATTCATTTCATGATCCAAAAATCTTAACTCTAAAATTCAAAAGTGGAACTGAAAGAAGAAAGACAGTGGGGACAAGCAAAAGACTGATTTCTACTTAGGGCTGGAAAAGAGGGTGTTCCACGAATTTCCTGAAGAGAGAAAATAAATGTTTGCCTCTGAGTTGGTAAGGCATCAACAGACTAAAAATGACTCGTACAAATCCAGCTTGGTGAATAAATGAGTTTATAAGAGGTTCTTGAGAAGCAGATGGCTACAGGCAGATGCTTTACCAAATTGCACCCCGAGTGCTTACAAAACTGATTATACAGTGTATGGCTCTAAGTCATACAGCAAAAAGCAGAAGCAAAAACTAGAATTCCTGGGGAGAATCATAAACTATGAAAGTGCTACAGATGTGGCTTGGTGGTAGAGTGCCTGTCTAGCACATGTAAGGCTTTGGATTTGGTTGCCCAGAACCACAATAAACAAACAAACAAATAATAAATAAAATAGATTCTAAAGGATAGAGCAGGGAAAACATACAAGAGTTAAAAGATGGGTCAAAGGGCAGGGGATTTAGCTCAGTGGCACGAATATCTGCCTGGCAAGTCCAAGATCATGAGTTCAATCCCAGTACCAAAAAAAAAAAAAAAAAAAAAAAAAAAAATCGTTTCAGCCAACACTTCAAAACTGGAAATAATAGAAATGAGATCCATTCAAAGTGCAAGATAGACTGATGGATTTTAATATAACAGAGTAGAAAATTTTCCTCACTAGACATTTGCAAAATGCTATTTTTCTCACTAAATTTTTTGTTTTGGGGAGCATTAATTTTCATGAAAATATTTCATCTATGTTATATGTAGTAGATTTACCTTTGTTATTTTAACTGAATTTATAATTTTTTATCTCTCAAGTTGCAAATTTCCTTTTTATTTCATATCATGGTAAATATTAGCAGATGTAGTCTACATAAGCAAAAATTCTTTTTTTTATTTACAGAAAAAAGCAAAACAAAAAAGATAGAAATAATACAGAATTTTAAAAAAGTAAGAAATCACAGTTGATAAATTATATATTATTATCTTAGAAGTAGTTGCTCAAGTCACAAAATCAAAGCATAAAAAGTGGACAATCAAACAATGACATTATAAACCATTCTGTTTGATGAACTAATAAAAACTTAGTAGTATAGTTATCTATCTTGCACACTTAAACATAACATACAGTTATATCCTTTAGAGCACTTTCGCTTTTATTATCTCAATATCTATTATACATTTTGGATCTTATTACTCTTTCAGTTTTTTATTATTTTTATACTAGAGAGACAATACAATATTTACAAATATAAGTCATTTATTTAACCTATGAGGATAGTCTCAAGTTGCCTCCATTTACCTATAAAAGTCTTAAGATCATCCTTTTTCATAGCTGAGTAATATTCTATTGTATAAAAATACATCTTTTTCATCCATTCTGTGAGGTATTTTGGTTGTTTCCAAGATTTAGCTATTACAAATTGCACTGCTATTAACATGGGTGCACATATATCACTGATACATGACCTTTTCAATTTTTCTGGGAAAATACCCAGGAAAGGAATAGTTGGATTGAATGGAACTTCCAATCCTAGTTTTTTGAGGAATCTCCACACTGATTTTCACAGTGGCTGCACCAGTCTACACTCCCACCAACAGTGGAGAAGAGTTCCTTTTTCTCCACAGCCTCACCAACATTTGTTATTAGTGGATTTCTTGATGGTGGCCATTTTTTCTGGAGTGAGATGAAATCTTATTGCTGTTTTAATTTTCATTTCTCGAATGACCAGTGATGGTGAACATTTCTTCATGTATTTGCCATTTGTATATCTTCATCTGTGAAGTGTGTGTTCATCTCAGATGCCTATTTTTGGAGAGGGTCTTTGAATTTGGGGGGATTGATGTTTTTCAATTCTTTGTATGTTCTGGCTATAAGTCCTTTATCTGAGGAACTGCTGGTTAAAATTGTTTCCCATTCTGTGGGTTTTCATTTTATTCTGTTGGTGATTTCTTTTGAAGTGCAAAAACTTTTAATATGATGAGATCCCAGTTGTTGATTTTTTGAAGTATTTCCCACACAATTTATGTTTTGTTTATGAATTCTTTGCTTACCCCTCTGTCTCCAAGATTTCTACCTACCTTGTCTTCCAGTAGATTTAGTGTTTATTTTTTAATATTTAGGCCTTTGATCCATTTTAATTTAATTTAGTGCATGATGACAGACATAGATCTAGTTTCAATCTTCGGCATGTGGAAAGCCAATTTTTCCAACACCATTTATTAAAGAGGATATCCTTTTTCCAGTGAACATGTTTAACCCTTTTGTCAATTATAAGGTGGCTGAGTGTCTTTGTAGTTGTGTTTGCATCTTCTAATCATCTGTTCCACTGATCCTCAGGTCTATTTCTTTGCTAGTATCATGCTGATTTTATCACTGTAGCTTTGAAGTATAATTTCAGGTCAGGAATTGAGATGCCTCCTACCTTGCCTATGTTGCCCAGAATTGCCTTTGCTAGTCTAGGTTTCTTCTGTTTCCAAATGAATTTTAGGAATGTTTTCTCTAGATCTGTAAGATATGTTAATGGTATTTTGATTGGGATTGCATTAAGTCTGTATAACAGTTTTGGGAGTATAGCCATTTTCACAATATTGGTTCTTCCTAACCAAAAGCAAGGAATATCCTTCCATTTTCTAATATCCTCTTCAATCTCCTTTTTTAGAGTATATAATTTTCAGCATATAGGTCTTTTACAGTCTTGGATAAGCTGATTCCTAAGTATTTCAGTTTTTTAAATGCTATTGTGAAAGGCAATATTTTCATAATTTCTCTCTCAATGAGTTTTTTGCTTGTGTATAGGAATGCTATTGATTTTTGAGTGTTGACTTTGTATCCAGCTACACAGCTGAATTTGTTTGTTACCTCTAGTAGTCTTTTAATGGAATTTTTGGGATCTTCTTTGTAGAGTATCATGTCATCTGCAAATAGTGATAATTTAACTTCTTCCTTTCCTATCTTTATTCCTTTTATTTCTCTCTCTTGTCTGATTGCTCTGGCTAATATTTCCAGAACTATATTGAATAGGAGTGGTGATAGTGGACATCCTTGTCTTGTTACTGATTTTACAGTGAAAGCTTTCAGCTTTTTTCATTTAGTTGGCTGTTGATTTGTCATATATGGCCTTTATCAGATTGAGGTAGTTACCATCTATTCCGAGTTTCTGTAGTTTTTTTTTTTTTCCTTTTGCTTGCCCTGCCTAGTGGTTTCTTTCTGTTGTTGTTTGGGAAATTGTGGTCATTTTTATCGCAGCTAATAAGTCTTTCAGTACTCTTTTAAGGGTTGGTTTGGTGGACATGAATTTCTTTAGTTGTTCTTTATCATGAGAATATCTTATTTCTCCTTTAAATTTCAAAGTAAGTTTCGCAGGGTACATCAGTCTGGGTTGAAAGTTGTTTCTCTTCAGGGCTTGAAACACCCCATTCCAACCTTGTCTTGAGGGTTTGTGCTGAAAAGTGTGCTGTGATTCTAAGGGGCTTTTCTTGATAGGTGAGTGTGTCTTTTCTGTAACAGCTTTTAATATTCTGTTTTTATGTTGTATGTCTGGATGTAGATTTATGTTGGTTGTGACTCTTTGGCATTCTATATGCCTCACTTATCTACATATCAGATTCCTTCCCTATATTTGGGAAATTTTCTGCTATTACTTCTGTAAACAGTTTACCAATGTCATTTGTGTTGACTCCTGCATCTTCATTGATGCCTATTAGTCTTATATTAATTATTTCTCTTGACATCATCTTGAAGCTGTTGAATCATCATTTCATGCTGCTTTGTTATTTTTTTTAAAGTTCTATCCTTTCATGACCACTAGCTGAGATCTGTCCTCAAAGTCCAAAATTCTATCCTCAGCTTCATTTAAATGGTTTTGCCAACGTTTAGTAGAATTTTTTATTTCTTGGATAGCTCTTTGAATTTGTTTCATGCATTCTGCTTGTTTTCTATATTGTTCATCCAAGGTTTCAATCAGTTTCCCATGCTCCTGTACTTAAAAAAAAATCTATTTCTTTTCTAGCTATGCTGAGCAACTCCTTTATTAAGGTTGTCATTTCTGTCTTTAACTGAGAAACTATTTCTAATTTGATTTCCTCTATAGCCTCATGGATTTGTTTCTTTGTTTCACTTGCTATATTTTCAGAGATTTCTGGTGTATGACTTTTAAAATCCTCTATTTCAAATCTCTGTACTTACTCCTGATGGACTACATGTTTGAGATTGCATTTTTCTTTTTTGTTTTGTCATTTTCACCTTTCTGGCTAATATTTGGTCTTTCAGTCCCACTAATCTCAATTGTTGGTAGTGTGTTTCTTAGGGTCCTACTGTGTGGTAGACGTTGGTCCAATTGCTGGGTACCACAATGAAGAGGAGAGCCAGTCACCTGAATTCCTCCTGCAGAGCCTCTTGAGTGAGTCCTACATTCTTCATCTGACTAGCCTAGGAGTATTGATGTAAGTCAACCCTTAGTTCTTGCTGTTAATATGTCTTCAGGTTGTTCTAGGCCACTAGATCTCCCTATCTATAGTGTTTGTCTCAGTTGGGACCCTACTGTGTCACTGGGTGTCTCATAAGCCCTTTTAATTTTCTCCATGTTGGGGGAGGCCTTATTAGCACACTCTCCAACCCTCTTGATGTTCTCTGTATGGAGGAAGAACTCACCCACACTCTTGCCAAGCTTGCCAAAGTCCTACAGCTGGAGGGAAGTTCACTACTGCTCCTGTTTACCCAGAGAAGACCTCTATTTTAGGGGCAAACTCATCACACTGACTGAAGCCTGCTGAGGTCCTGTTTGGATAAGGAGCCACTGAGTTTCCCATCAACCCAGCAAGGTTTACCCACTGCAGTCCAGCGTTCTGGGAGGAGGAGGCACAGCAGAAGATCAATAGCAATACTAGGTCTGGAAGGTGGGGGGATGGTCCCCGAAGGCTGGGTGGGAGGGCAAGTGTGGGAAAAATTCTTTGGGGTGACAATTATTAAGGATGTAAAGGAGTCTTCAAAATGTTTGAGAATCACTGGCCTAGAGAAATCAGCCCTTGCACACCAGGATGTGGATCAAAAATATTCTTGGAAGCATTGTTTGTAATGAGCAACCATTGGAAACAGCTTTCCATCACCATCACCAATACAATGGACAGGTAAATTGGAGTATATTCACAGTGAAATATTACACAGCAACAAAAGCAAACAAATAACCTGTGTGCCACAATCTCGATAAATTTCACAAATATTAAGAGCTGGGCGTGATGGTGCATGTCTGTAATTCCAGCATTTGGGAGGCTGAGGCAGGAGGATCGTTGCAAGTTGGAGACCAGCCTGGGCTACAAAGTGAGCTTAAGGCTAGTCTGAGTTGCGTAGTGAGACCCTGTCTCAAAATGACAAAAAAATAAAAAAGCAAGATACAATAAAGCTTGAAAGACAGCAAACTATATTTCAAGATGCAATTTTATGTCATATTTTTAGTTTTGATTTTGAAACCATCTCACTAGGTCACTAAGTTGCTCAGGGTAAGCTTGAACTTGAGGTCATTCTGCTTCAGCTCCCTCAAGTGCTGGGATTTTAGGCATATGCTACTATACCTGAATTCATATATTTTAAATGTCAGCTGACAAAAGGAGGTCCTTGATACACATTTTAAAATTGTAGCTCATTGCTTAGCATGAGAGAGGCTCTGAGTTTGATGCATAGCACATGTGTATGTGCACATACAATTTTGCCCTAAAATTCAGTATAGTATCTATCCTCCTTCAAACCCTCTGACTTCTACCTGTCAAGGCCTCCCAATTCTGGGCATTTGGATATGCTGTGCATACTCACTTCCCAAATGCCAACTTATCCTTCAAGGTCTGAGACCAATATCCAGCTGGCTTTGAATTTCAGCTCTGCTGCTTAACTATGGACTGTATAGTCACTGTCTGTCTCTAAGCCTTCATTCCTGTTCCTGTCAAATGGAGTAAACCCTCCCCAAAGTAGTTGGATCACAACACAAGCAAATACTTAGCAGAGAACACATTCCCAAACTGTGAACTTTACCTTTCATGTATCTTGTTCAAAATTTCAGAACAGGAAGGTCATGCCAAGGGAATTTACCCTCAGATGTTCATCCAAAGAGATATTAAGGACTCCCTGGATTCCTACTAAACCTCAGAACTCTCTCTTCATCATACTCAGCTGCTGTAAATGAAGCATGGTCCAATGCTTAGAGAAATGGTTCCATTCAAAGGGCCACTGTTACATCCTACCTGCTCACAGGCATCTGGAAGGTGCAAAAGTTTAGGGGGAAGGATATACAGGGTACAGAAATGGAGTAGGGGAGGCATTATCTCTTGAGCCAGAAAGCACAGTTTTGCAAGGAGTTTCTTGGTCAATGTCACCTTCTTTTGCATGTTTCCCTGTCTCAGACCCTGTGAAAGCCACAGTTCTTGAATTACCAACAGGTTCTGAAAGAGTTTGAAGAGACCATGAGTAGAGGGTCCTAGTTAGGTGCCCCTGTTTCCCTCGCTCTTCCCCCAACCTAGTACCAGGAGATGTATTAGCAGTTTGTCTCTGCTTCTATCCCGGATGTTGGTCAGGTCATAGTCCTGTGTGCTTGGCACTGAGGCAAAGCTGTTGGGAGCAAGCATGCAACAAGGGGGCATCAAAGGAGACAGCAGGGACCCCTGGGCCACTTCCCTCAGATTAGGCCTTCTACACCTACCCCCCCGCCCCCCCCGCCTCCTGTGCAGCCTTCTCTGTCTGGCTGTCAGAGAAGGCACCCTTTTGAAGATCGCCTTTTGTATTTGGACCACACTCAAATTCATCAAAGGAAACGTCTTCTTTGATCCCTATAATTCACCAATATTTGAGCATCTACTCTCCTGGCTACTACTTTGGTATCACAGCTTGTTAGAAATCCAGCCCCATCTCAGGCCTCCTGCATTATTGGAATTACTTGTTTGCACCCTGGGAAATTCCTGTGCCTATTTAAGTCAGAGATCATCTGTGGTTTAGCCTCCACCAAACTGACTAAAAGATAGCTGGAACATCCATGCCCAAACCAAATTAAGGCTTTCAATAACCACCTCTACCCAGAAAATTTAAAGGTCAAAATTTCAAAATTCATCTACTGCCCTACCTGCTCCAAGAAATGCCACAGTTGGTGTAAACTAAAAAACAAAAACAAACCGTAGTGAGGTTTTACCCTGAGAGTGATTACTTCAAGGCAGGATAGAGTTGGGAAAACAATCTGGTACAGTACCCACCATATTGCCAGAGAGAGCTTAATTAGGCACCATTTTGGAAGGGGTTGATGGTGTGGAACTGAGCCACAGAGCATCTATGCTGCAGCTTCACTTGAGGACTAACCTATCACAGAGACCAGGCGAGACAGCTGTAGGATACAGATGGAGCGGGTGAGGGTTAGACACAGTTCCCCTGAGAATGTCAAGTTCAGGCCAGGGAGGACACGGGCTGCATTCTGTGGTGGGAGCCAGGGTCTGGAAGTGGTTGGCTATGAAAGTGATGGCATTGAGTCCAGCAAACTGCTTGAGCCCCTGCCCTGCTGCCTACATGCAGCAGAGAGCAGTGGTCTGATTGTTTCTTCCTGTACCAACACGAGCAGGAAAACATCTTGGCTTGGACAGCTGTCACAGTCTATCATTTATAGACAGGGGAATCTATTGAGCAGATACCTTATAAATCCCTATAAAGCAGGGCAGAGAGGATTTTGACTTGCTGGGTTCTAAAGACTGCAGGTTTTGGAGGAAAACCACTGATTTGGAAATACAGAGACATTTCTTGACTTTTTTTCTCCTTTTTAATTTTCTTTTTTGGTGGTGTTTGGAGTTTTATCTCCTATTTTATTTTTATTTTATTTATTATTTGTTGCTTTGGTCATCTTTTTCTCTTTCTTTTCTTGCTCTCTCTTTTAATTTGTTCCTATATCATTGTTTCCTTTACTCTCTATTTCTTATCTTTTTCCTTATTGGCTTTATTTCTTTTATTTTTATCCAATACTATTAATTTCCTTTTACTTCTTAATAGGATCCTTTATTTTACCTGTATCTTCATCTTAACTTTCATTGCTTAATTTTTTCAAATTATACTTTTTCATGCTCCCATTCCCTGAAACATCTATCCTTACTAATAAAATCACGTAGCTTTATGAATCTATCCATGGTTAACTGTATCTTGCTATGATTAACACTATTCTATTGTTAGTGGAGGTAAAGTTGTTTGATTGAGTATATATTCATTGTATGTCAACATCTGAGTTGTTTTAGTGATTATATATGAAGTGAGCTCATGAACAATATAGGAATCCAGGCAGCCAAATTGATAAATTTGAAATTTAATTAGCTGAATTCAGCAACCACTTGCATAGAGACCCCTGTTTCAGAGTCCCACTGAGTAGTGCTGAACTGGAAAGTTATAAGGCTTTTAAAACAGAGAACCACAAAAAGACATCCTGTTGGAAACAATTTAGCTAGAATCTTACATTAATTTTTGGTTGATACCTGTATCCTGCTTCTTGAGCAGGTTAATTTTTCTCTTGTGGATGCAGCTCATTCTGCTTTTCTCATGGGATTATACTCTGAGTAATTTTCCATTCTCCTGAGTCAAATACAGGATACTAGTTAAGTGCAGGGCTCAAGATGGTGTCAGTTATTCCAAGCTACAATAATATGTAATCATAGATCTCTCTTCTATAGTTAAAGCTAATACATTATTGGTTCTTAGGGTTTGCCAAATATCCAGTTTGTATATGATGCTGCTGCTGTTGCTGATTTTACTACTATAGCCAAGAAGACGCAGTTGTTGCCATCAATTGGTTTTCTCTGCATGCCAATATTTAGATTGCTTGGGAGTGATAAACAATACTATAGCTCATTCCTGAAAAACTGGACACTAAGCCAAATAAGTAAGCAGAGGTGGTTGGATCCTTGCACAGAGGCAAAGGCCAATAGCTACACCCACAGGATATCTCTGAATAAGAGCTACCCACTATAATCAATCCACACCCACAGGATATCTCTGAATAAGAGCTACACACTATAATCTACAAATCTCATCAGAGAAAATGAAAAATAGAAACTTGAGAAGACAATGTCTCCAAGAACTCCCAACTCCACCAAAGGGAAAGGAAATCAACAGCAGGAAAACAACACAAACACAGGAGTAAGTTACTTCCTATCAATTATATTTAGCAATGTGAATGTCTTAATTTCTCAAAAGACAGAGTAGCAGAATGAATTGAGAAGCAGAATCCAGAGGTATGCTGTATACAAGACAGCTCAAAAAGAAATTCATAGACTAAAAATCAAAGAACGGAAAACAATATTCCATGCTGCAGGAACCTGAAAACAAGAATAGCTATCCTTATTTTGTTATGTTTGATATTACTGTATGTGAAGCTATGCTCAACTAATTGAAAGAAAGAGACATTATGGTAGCTACTGTTAATATCCAGGTGTCTTGTTGTGAAGTGCTGTGTTGCTTACATTGTTCTGTTCTGGTCTGCTTTGTTCTGTCCTCTTTTGTTTTATTCTTTGTAAAAAAATAGCTATACTATTTTCAGACAAAGTGGACTTTAAGCCAAAACAGATAATACGAGGCAGAAAAGCACACTGCATATTGGTTAAGGGAACTATCCAACAAGGGATAATAATTATGAACATATATATACCTGGTACACCAAACTTCATAAAAGAAACACTACTGGATATAAAAGATCAATTAAACATCAATATAATTGTAGTAGAAACTTGAATACCTCATTTTCATAAATAGATCAACTAAAGAAAAAAAGAACAAAGAAATACAAGAGGTGAACCAAACATTTGAATGAATAGATTTAATACATATGTAGTGTGTTTCACCCCAAAACAACAATACACACATTTTTCAGGAGCATATGGAACTTTCTGCAAAATAGAAAACACCCAAGCCAACAAAGCATGTTTAAGTAAATGAAAAAGAATTGAAGTTTTACCATCCTTAATCTCATATCATAGTGCAATGAGACTAGAAACCAAAGCCAAAAGAAACCATAGATTATGCAACACATGGAAATCAAACAACACACTCTTCAAAGAAGAAATAAAAAAAGAAAGAAGACCTTGTCCTAGGTTCCAAACTCTGCCCAACCAGGAGCAAGGCCCCAGCACCGTATGACAGGGATATGCTCTGGCTAACTGTGTGCTGCAGAGGCTCTTAACTCTTCCCAGCCAGAAGCAAGGTCCTGGTGCCACACTCAGGGTTGTGCTCTACCTAGCTACCTGGGTCCAAGAGGTTTTGAACTGCACCCAGCCAGGCACTAGGCCCTGGTGATACACTGGGGATGAGTCCCTACTAGCCATCTGGGTGTCAGAGGTTCTCAACTCCACTCAAACAGGTTCTAGGCCCCAGCAATGTACTCTTGGAGTGTGTTCCTGCTAGTAGCAAGAGCATCCAACCTCTGCCCAGCCCAGCATCCCAGAGCAACACAGTGCAGTACATCAGGGGAACACCCAGCCAACCTCATAGGCCACAGAGCACAAGGATCCAGCACCACAGGTCAGGGGTGTGCCCTGGCTAGCCACAGATTATTGGAGGATTGAAACTTCCCAGTGCAGCACTCCAGTGTGATCCATCAGGAGGGTGCCTGACCAGCCACACTGGTCCCAAAGGAAAATGACAAAAGAGCAAGAGATGGTCTCAGTCCTCCAGTCCACTGAGAACAAACCCAAGAGACAATGAAATGGAAGACACTGGAACTTGCCAACTGAACTTTCTAAAATGATAGCAAATGAAGTAAACATTAGGAAAGAAATGCCGTGTGTATCTAAATAAGATCTAAATAAAATAGAAGAACATAAGAAAATGATGGAAACCTTGAATGAATAAGACAGAATTAGAATGCATGAAACAGATTCAAAGGGATATTCAAGAAATTAAAAATTCCATTGAAAGCTGGGATGAAGTGGAAGATGGACACTCAGACCTTAAAGACAGGATGGAAGATTATGTCTACAAGAAACCCATCTAACCCAAAAGGAAATTCATAGATTGAAAGTCAAAGGATGGAAAACAATACTTCATGCAACAGGAACTCAAAAAAAAAAAAAAAAAAAAAAAGCAGGGGTAGCTATTCTGTTGCAGACAATGTGAATTTCAAACCAAGAATAGTCTGAAGAGATAAAGAAGGTCACTACATACTAGTCAGGGGAAAACTCCAAGAGTAAGAGGTAACAATCTTAAATATATATGCAACAAATTCCAGAGCACCCAGCTATACAAAACAAGTATTAACAGAAATGAAAAATCAGATAAGCAATAACACAATTATAACAGGAGACCTTAACATGCCATTGACACAAGGGACAGATCAACTAGACAGAAAATCAGCAAAGAACAGAACTGAATCACACCTGTGAACAAATGGACTTGATAGATGTATGCAGAGTGTTCCATCCAACAACATGAGAATATACATTCTTCTCAGCAGTGCATGGGACATTCTCTAAAACAGACCCTATACTAGCCCACAGAACATATTTAAGTAAATGCAAAAGAATTGAAATTTTTCCATGCATGTTATTGGATCATAGTGCCATGAAACTAGAAATTAAAGATAAAAGAAACTGCAAAACCCCCACAAACACATGGAAATTGACTAATACACTCTTGAGCAATCAATTGGTCACAGAGGAAATTAAAGAAGAAATTAAACAATATCTACAAGTAAACAAAAATACAAACACAACTTACCAGAATCTGTAGGATGGAATGAAAGTGGTCCTCAGAGGAAAATTTATTGCACTGAGTTCCCACATTAGGAAAACAGAATGAACACGAATAAACAACCTGATACAAAACCTCAAACATTTAGAAAAAGAAGAGCAAGCCAAGCCCAAAGCCAAAAGAAGGGAGGAAATTATAAGGATCAGAGCAGAAATTAATGCAATAGAAACTAAGGATACAAAGAATCAATGAATCAAAGAGTTGGTTCTTTGAAAGAATAAATAAAAATTGATAAGCCCCTAGCAAACCTAATTTTAAAAAAAGGAAAGAAAAGACTCAAATTCATGCAATATGAAATGAAAAAGGTGAAATCACTACCGACTCTGTGGAAACACAGAAGATCATCGACATCTATTTCAAAAACCTCTACTCTCATAGGTTTGATAACACAGAAGAAATGGACAGATTCCTAGAAACATATGAACCACCAAAGCTGGATCAAGAAGATGTAAAACTGCTGAATAACCCAATTCCTATTAATGAAATTGAAAATGTAATTAAGTTCTTACCAACAAAGAAGAGCCCAGGCCCAGATGGATTCACTGTGGAATTCTACAAGAAATACAAAGAAGACTTAATGCCGACACTCCTCAAACTGTTCAATGAAATTGAAAGGGAAGCAATTCTCCCTAAGTCATTCCTGGAAGCAAATATTACTCTATACCAAAACCTGAGAAAGACCCAACTAAAAAAGAGAACTATAGGCCAATCTCCCTAATAAACACAGATGCAAAAATTCTCAATAAGATATTGGCAAACAGGGTGCAACAAATCATCAAGAAGATTATACACCATGACCAAGTGGGATTCATCCCAGGAATGCAGGGATGGTTCAACATACATAAATCAATAAATGTAATCCACCATATCAATAGACCAAAAGTAAGAATCACATGATCATTTCTATAGATGCAGAAAAAGCTTTTGATAAGATCTAACACCCATTCATGATAAGAACCTTACAGAGAGTTGGAATAGATGGCCTCTACCTCAATATGATGAAGGCCATCTATAACAAACCAATAGCCAGTGTCATATTAAATGTCCCCAAACTGAAAGCCTTTACCTTGAAATCAGGCACAAGACAAGGATGTCCATTATCACCACTCCTATTCAACCTGCATGTCAACATAGTACTGGAAATACTAGCCAGAGCAATTAGACAAGAGAGGTAAATAAAAGGAGTAAAGATAGGAAAAGAGGGAGTTAAACTATCATTATTTACAGATGACATGATATTCTACATAGAAGACCCCAAAAATTCATTGAAAGACTCCTAGATATAATAAATAAATTCAGCAACATAGCTGGATACAAAGTCAATACTCAAAAATCAATAGCATTCCTATACACTAACAATAAAATCACTGAGAGAGAAATAAGAGAAGCCACACACTTCACACTAGCATCCAAAAAATGAAATACTTAGAAATTAATCTAATGAAAGAAGTAAAAGAGCTATAAAGGAAAAATTATAATACCCTGAAAAAAGAAATTGAAGAGGACCTTAGAAAATGGAAAGACATCCTTTATTCATGGATAGGAAGAACAAATATTGTGAAAATGGCCATTCTCCCAAAATTGTTACACAGATTCAATGCATTTCCAATGAAAATACCACTAACATACCTCATAGATCTAGAGAAATCACTCCTAAAATTCATCTGGAACCATAAAAGGCCTAGAATAGCAAAGGTAGTTCTAAGCAGCAAAGCCAAGGCAGGAGGCATCACAATCTCTGACTACAAGTTATACTACAAAGCTACTGTAATAAAATCAACATGGTACTGGAATAAAAACAGACCTGAAGATCAATGGAATAGACTAGAAGATACAACTACAAACACACTCAATCACCTTATCTTTGATAAAGGGGCCAAACATGTTCACTGGAAGAACAATAGTCTCTTTAATAAATGGTGCTGGAAAAACTGGCTATCCTCATGCTGAAAACTAAAACTAGACCCAAGCCTATCACCATGTACTAAACTAAAATCTAAATGGATCAAAGATCTAAATATTAAAACAGAAACACTAAATCTGTTGGAAGACAAAGTAGGTAAAATTTTTGAAGACATAGGGGTAGGTAGAGAATTTATGAAAAGAACCAAACTGCACGGGAAATACTTCCCAGAATCAATAACTGGGATCATGTCTTGTTAAAGAGTTTCTGCATGTCAAAAGAAATCTCCAGCAGAGTGAAAAGAAAACCCACAAACTGGGAAAAAAATCTGAGTGAACGATCCCTCAGAAAAGGACTTCTGTATAGAACTTATAAAGAATTAAAAAAAATTAGACTCCCAAAATTCAAACACCGAATCCAAAACTGGGCATTGGAGATGAACACTCAGTTCTCACATGAAGAAATATGAATGTCAAATAAATACATGAAAAAATGTTCGTCATCATTAGCCATTAGAGAAATGCAAATTAAAACCACACTGAGATTCCATCTCACTCCAGAAAGAATAGATTCAAGATACATCCATTTGTTATAAATATCTCAATGTGATCATTCTTTATAGCTGAGTAGTACTCCATTGTATAAAAGTACTACAGTTTTTTTATCCATTCCTCAGTTGATGGGCACTTAGGTTGTTTCCAAGATCTGGCTATTATGAATTGTGCTGCTATAAACATGGGTACACATATATCACTGTGGTAAGATGTTTTCAGATCTTCTGGGAATATGCCTAAGAGTGGAATAGCTGGGTCAAATGGGACCTCCAACCCCAGCTTTTTGAGGAATCTCCAGACTGACCCCCACAGTGGTTGCACCAGTCTACACTCCCACCAACAGTGCAGAAGAGTTCCTTTTCCCCCACATCCTCTCCAGCATTTGTTGTTGGTAGTTTTGTTGATCCTGGCCATTCTTTCTGGAGTGAGATGGAATCTTAGTGTGGTTTTAATTTGCATTTCTCTGATGACCAATGATGATGAACATTTTATCATGTATTTATTTACCATTCATATTTCTTCATGTGAGAACTGTGTGTTCATCTCCGATGACCGTTTTTGGATTGGGTCTTTGAATTTTGGGGGTCTGATTTTTAAAAATTCTTTATAAGTTCTAGACAGAAGTCAAAAAGATGTATTTTTACACAATGGAGTAGTACTCAGCTATAAAGAAAGATTGCATGCAGACTTTTATAAGTAAATGGATTTGACTTGAGACCATAATCATAAGTCAAATAAATCAAACTGGCATGTATAAATATCATATTGTCTCCCTAGTGTAAGAAACTGAAAAATTATATGTGTTCCAAAATCTACAGGGAATACCGTGTAAGGGTGAGAAACCGTTCAAAGAGGAAAAGTAATCAGAATAAGGCAAAGGAGGAAAGAAGGGAGAGAAAAGGAAGAAGACATAAATTTGTGTGTGTATGTGTGTATATATATATGATAGCTAAACTGACTATATTACTAATTTTATTAGTTATTGGAAAAGAACAGTTAATACTCATATGTTTAGATCAATTTTACATGTCTATACCTGTTAATCTAAGCAATCCTCTTGAAGGTAACAATATACAATATTAAACAATTGTCAAATTCCTATCATCTTGTTTTGTAAACCTATACCGTTATTGTATTTGGTTTCTTGTTATTTGTCTGTATTGCCTTTTTGTTTTTCCCTTGTGTCTTTTTAATCTTAAAAAATAAGACCTAGTCCTAGAATTAAAAGAAAACGTCAGTACAACATATAGAACTTATGGGACACAATGAAAGCAGTTCTAAGAGAAGTTCATAGCTGTAAATGCCCACATCAGAAAAACAGAGTGAACCCAAATAAATAATCTAGTGATGCACCTCAAAGTCCTAGAAAAATAGGACAATCCAAACTCAGAGGCAGTACAAGGAAGGAAACTATAAGATCAGAGCAGAAATCAATGAAATGAAGATTAAAAAAATAGAGTCAAAGACTTGAACAGCTTAATAACTGTAATGACTTTAAAGCATAAACAAAATAGGCAAGACTTGAACCAATCTTACCCAAAGAGGGAAAGAAAAGAAAGATAAATGTAAGTAGAAATTAAAAGGTGAAATCATAGTGGACACCACTAGCATCTGTAAAATTATTAGCAACTACTTCCCAAAACTATGTCAAAAATTAGAGAATGCAGGAAAATGAATAGATTACTGGATACATATGAATTACCAAAATGTACCAAGAAGATTTAAAAATCCTGAACAATCTAGTAACAGTGAAATTGAAGCACTAATAAAAAACCTACCAATGGCTGGGTGTGGTGGTGTGTGCCTGTAATTCCAGAACTTGGGAGGCTGAGGCAGGAGGATCACTGTGAGTTCAAGACCAGCCTGAACTACATGGTGAGACCCGGTCTCAAAAAACACACCAAAAATAAATAAATCAAATTTACCAACTAAGAAAATTCCAGTGCCTGATCCACTGCCAAATTCTACAAGAACTTCAGGGAATATCCAATGCCAGTATTCCTCAAACTTTTTAATGATATCAAAAGGGAAGGAGTATTCTCATTCTTGCATTACCGATTCCCAAACCAGTAAGAATCTAAACAAAAAAGGGAACTATAGGACAATGTCTCTAACCAACATAGACGCAAACATCCTCAACAAGATACTGGCAAAGAATGCAACAAATCATCAAAATTGTCATATTCCATGATCAAGAAGGCTTTATCCCAGGATGCAAGGATGGTTCAACATATGTAAATCAATAAATGTAATTTACCATATAAATGGAAGCAAAGACAGAAAAACTTGTGATCATCTCAGTTGATGCAAAAAGAGCCTTTGACAAAATCCAACATCCACTGCCAAAGAAAATAAGTTTAGAAGGATCTTAATCTGACAAAAAGCCTTTTATGACCAAACTACTGCTAATATCATATTAAATGGGAAAAACTGAAAGTTTTCCCTCTAAAATCAGTAACAGGACAAGGATGTCTACTATCATCACTCTCTGTTCAACATAGTCCTTGAAACATTAAAAGTAACAATCAGGAAGGAAAAAAAGAGGTATGTAAAGCAAGGGATGGAGTCAAAGTGTCATTATTTTTAGGTAACATGATCCTCTACTTACAAGACTCAAACATCCCATCAAAAGACTCCTAGAATTAATAACCAAATTCAGCAATGTAGTAGGATATAAAATCAACACACAAAAAACAATTATGCTCCTATACATTAATAATGAACTCACTGAGAAAGAAATTAGGAAAATAATACTATTTATAATAGCACCAAGAAAAATTAAGTACCTAGAAATTAATCTGAGGAAGTGAAAGTGCTCTACAATGAAAATTACATCACTCTGAAAAAGATTAGAAAATGAAAAGATATCCCATGCTCTTGGATAGACAGAACCAATGCTATAGTCAAAATGTCTGTACTTTCAAAACTGACACATAGATTTAATACAATATCAATCAGAATACCAATAGCATTTCTCACAGATCTAGAGAAAATCCTAAAATTCACACAGAACCAACAGAGACTGGGTATCAAAAGCAATCTTGTATAACAAAAGTGAAGCAAGAGGTGTCACAATTCCAGATTTGAAGTTATATTCCAAATCTACAATGATAGAAACAGCATGATAGGCACAAAAACAGACATGCAGATCAGTGGAACAGAAGAGAGGAAGTAGAAACAACTCCAGGCACAGTCAGCTATTTGATTTCTGAGAAAGGGGTCAAAACATGTGGGAGGAAAGAAAATCTTAATAAATGGTGCTGGGAAAATTGGATATCCACATGCAGAAGATTGCATCTAGACCCATATTTCTCACCAAACCAAAATAAAATGGATCAAATATCTAAATATTAAACAAAAAAGCTTAATCTGCTGAAAGATAAAATAAGCAAAACTCTTTGAAAATAATAATAATGAGAATCAACAGATGGGATCATATCAGATTAAAAAGCTTTCACACAGCAAAGAAAATGACGAGAGTGAAAAAAATGGGAAAAACTTATTGCCAGATATTTCTCAAATAGAAGAGTAACAAAAGAATATATAAAGACTCCCCCCAAAAGACCCCAAATAAAAGACCCAATCAAAAATGGACAATAAACGAATATATAAAGAACTAAACACCACCCCCAAATAAAAGATCCTATCAAAAATGGGCAACTGAAATGAACAGACCATTCTTAGAAGTATAAATGGCCAATAAATACATGAAGAAATGCTCAACATTGCTGCCCACTAGAGAAATGCAAATTAAAACAGCATTGATGGCTTGAGCAAGTGGTGGATGCCCCAGGGGGAGAACCAGCCAGCATCTCCCAAGATCCTGCCATGTTGGAACTTAGGGCGCTGGGAAAGAAAGCAACCCACTTGCCTCCCTGGTAAGCAGCTGTGACTCGAACAAGTGGTGGGCACCCTGGAGGAGAACCAGCCAGCGTCTCTTGAGATCCCGCCATGTTGGAACTTAGGGTGCTGGGAAACAAAGCAACCTTCTCGCCTCCCTGGTAAGCAGCTATGAGCCTATCGGTGTGTGGGGTAAGAATCAAACATCCCACCCCTACCATTAGCAAATGGGAGCCAGAGGTCTGAGCATCTCTTGGGAGATTGACCATATGCAATATAGCAAATAAGGGGGATTTGCTTCTACCATCTCTTTGAAGACAAATATTATTATCACTGTTTTGCTTTGTTCTGATTAATTGTATTGCTCTATTCAATATTCTGTTTTGAAAAGTTCTATAATGTTCTGTATTTGGTTAGATTTCACTGTACCTGATTGAAAGGACAACTATTGTGAAGATAAAGAGATATTATATGGTACCTATTACTGTTATCCTGGTAAACTGCTGAGATGTTCTGTACCAATTTCACTGCACTGTCTCAATTGGCTTTGTTCTGTCTTGTTCTGTTGTATTTTACTACCTTCAAAATAATAAAAAAAAGAAAAAAAAAGGCATTGATACTGCTGGTCATTAGAGAAATGTAAATTAAAACAGCACTGAGGGGGCTGGGGATTTGGCTCAGCAGCATAAGCACCTGTCTGGCAAGTGCTAGGTTGTGAGTTCTATCCCTGGTACTGAAATAAAAACAAAAACACTGAGAATCCATTTTACTCTAGAGGGAATGGCTATCATCAAAAACTTAAATAGTAACAAATGCTGGTAAGGCTGCAGGGCAAAAGAAATCCTTCCATATTGTTGTTTGGAATGTAAACTAGTACAACCACTGTGAGAATCAGTACGGAGATTCCCAAAAAAACTCAAATAGAAATTCCTTTTGACCCAGCTGTTCCCCTACTAGGAATTTAGAAAGAGTTAAAAGTCATCATATTACAGTGATGTAAACATACCCATGTTTATAGCAGCACCTTGAGGTTATAATGTTAAGTGAAATAAATCAGACATAAAAGCTTAAATACTACATGGTTTCCCTTATATGAGAAACCCAAAATACAAATGAAGAGCAAAATAAAAGACCGATAATAGGAAGTAGAGAGATCATTTTCAGATGAAAAAGGGAAAAAGAGATGGGTAGAAGAGAGGAGGAAGAGGGGATGAAGAAAAAGAATTGAGGAAAAAAATGAAAATAGAGCTTTTGCAAATGAAAGGAGCAAGAGTTGAAAGGAGCAGGGAGGGCTGGGACTGGGTAGGGGACATGTGTTATGTGCATGTACCATCTCCCCACTGTAATTGTAATCATTATGTACTGCAAACATATACAATAAAAATAAATTTTAAAAATTATCTCCATGATATTGTTCATGGCACTGTTACTTAAAATATCTAGCCAGAGGTCATGGGTCATGCCTGTAATCTCACCACTCAGGAGGCTGAGGCAGGAGGATTGCTGTCAGTTCGAGGCTAGCAAATTTGAGGTTGCCTTGGGCTACAAAGTGGGTTCAAGAACTGCATAACAAAGCCATGTCTCAAAAAAAATATCTAAAGCTAAGATTCAGTAATAGAGTAGTGGTTAAATTATAATCTGAGGCAGTGTTTTACAACCACTAAAATCATAGTCATGAAACCCCATGTCAATGATCTTAATTGAATCTGGCTTGTTAAATTGCTGTTTTGTATTTTATTCAAAGCTGTGATGATTGATAGTATCAACTGCACTGAAGATGACAAGATTCACTAGGATACCCACTCTGGTTTGATTATTACCTGCTATTGAAGTTTTACACTGTTTACAATGCTTTGTTTTTATTAATATTGTTATATACTGCTATATTCAATTATACTGCTATATTCAATTATGCCTGATGATATGGACAAATCTATTGAAGATAACAAGAGACAACACAGTATCCATTGTAGATCACCTTGTATTGTGGTTTTATATGACTTTTTCATTTCATGTTTTTATAGGAATTCGTTGTTTTGTCTTGCTGTGTTTTGTTTTTCCCTCTAATACAGAAAGGAGAGAAATACATGTAGAGACTCATGCATGCATAGAACCTATAAAAAGTGTATGAGAACTGATTATATAATGCATGATGAAAAAAACAACTATTCTGAAGAAAAAGAGATACTATAGTACCCAGTGCTGATTCCGTAGCGTCATGATGTGAAATCCAGCAATACTATTATTCTTTGTTCAGAGTGATTTTAGTCTGTTTTGTTTTGTTTAATTTCAACATGCACGAAGGTATGGACAGCTATTTTGAAGAGGATGAGAGACACTAGGAGAGCCATTGTTGACTTCCCTATTGTCTGGTCTTGAAGACCTAAAATGCCTTCCTCACCCTGTTTAGATCAGTTCTATACTATGTTATTTCATGTGAATTCTCTGTATGTGAAGATATGGACATCTAGTTGGAAGAAAACAAGAGACAATATGATAGTGAAGATCTCTGATGGTCTTGCTTTGAAATTTATGTCTCTTACACTGCTTTTTTGTGTTCTGTTTTGTTCTCCTTTGTTGTGTTTAATTTTACCCTCTTTAAAATAAAATAATAAAAAAAAGAAAACCCATGTCAAATAAACAGGTCTCTATATGCCAGGAGCAGCTTGTGTATGGCTAAGAATGTAGACTTCGGAGCCAGATTGCTTGGGTTTGAATCCTGGTTCTGCTTCTTAGTAGTCCTTATCAAATATGCCTCTCACCATCATACACACCTCTGTGCCACACTGGCCTCTGCTGCTCTTCCGTGAACACACTGTTTATGCCCCAGGGCCTTTTCATTAGTTGTTCCTCCTTCTAGAATGTTCTGCCTTAGATATTAGCATGGCTCACTGTCTGTCCTTCATTCAGGTCTCTGATCAAATGTTACCTTCCCTAGTCATCTTGTCAGTCTCTGCCACTTTTCCTCACACATTCTGCTGTATCTGCCTGTTGTCTTTCTAAAACTAGAGTAAACCTAGGACTCCATTTTGATTGCTACCATATCCTACATTGCCAGGCCTTGGCACCTATATCCAGGTCTGGATAAAGTAAAAGCTTTTTGAGACAGAGAACTTTAGGCCTACTTTGATTCCAAATGATTTTTAAAGTTTTTACTATAGAACATCTCAAAGTATATAAAGTAAATGCAAGGAATTTTATGTTTTGTTTTTTGCAGTGCTGGCAATCAAATCTATGGCCTCACACACACTAGGAGGCAAGCTGTCTACCACTGAGCTACAGTCCCAGCCCGCTGAGGATTTTTAACCAAAAACTTCCCCAAGAATTTACTCCTTGCCTTGCTAAATAGTCTTTCGGCTAAGATTCCTATCATATACTAACCAGCATAAAATAAAACTGACCAGGGCTCAAACTGCACTTACTAACGTTTGCTGTTGATCAAACACTGACAGAGCTGGGTGTGGTGGTGCACGCTTGTAATCCCAGGATTTGGAAGAATGAGGCAAGAGGATCACCTTGAGTCTGAGGCCAGCCTGGACTATATAGAGAGACCCTGTCTGAAACAATCTTCCTGACAAATGTTAAATCTAAAATTGGATTCATAGAAATTGGGTGTGGTAGGAATAATTGCCATAGAAGAATGTGGCCAAAGCTGCAAATAGTGAAACGTGACATATTTAAATTTTTCACTGAAATTCCCTGCCAAAGAGTAATTTCAGTAATAGAATAGCTTCAGCAACATGAAAATACAGTTTAATTGCACTGTGTAGAAAACGAAGCAAGGGATTATGCTAGATTATGGCTGCTCTTTTGGGGACTTGAGGGGTATAGACAGAAGAGAGCCTTGCAGGGAAGCTCTGTGACATTCACACAAGGCCCTTAGAACGTTCAGAATTGAGCAGGGAGGGGCGCAGGCAGCAGAAGAGATGAGAAAGGGAAAATAGGAGTGTGGGGCTGTGGAAACCAACAGTGAGCACTTCGGGATGGAGGGTGGGCTCCACCGTGTCCAGACCCTGAAAGCTGAGCAAAGTGAGACAGAAAAGTGACCACCCCCACCTGCTACCCCACTGCCTCTACTAATGGGAGGTCTCGGCTGGGCCCCCTCTTCTACCCTGCTCTCAGTGCTGGAGCTCTCCAGGTCCTCCATCACTTCTCTGCTCCCAGGTGATCTTACCCAGTCTTGTCTACATAACATCAGCTCCCAGATTTGTATTTCCAGCCTAACACTGTCCCCAGGGCTCAGCCTGTTGGCTGACTAAAAGATGTATCCAGCTCTAAGTCTAACAGACATCTTGAAGTTAACAAGCCCGGAGTGAGCTTCCAATACCCTGCCCTGCTTCAGACCTTCTTCTCGTGTATCCTTTGCTCAGTCAACAGCACCATTGACAGAGCTGTGCAAGCCAAAGTCTTGGGATCATCCATGACTCTTCACACATGTGCCTCTGACCTGTGTTTGCTTGGCCATCTGCAAGTTCTGAGGTGTCACTTCCAGCACCGCAATTTCACATTAATCCATTCTTGATACACTGTATCTACTGAGACCACCCTAGGTTAGATTCATCACCAACCCTCATCTAGATTATTACAAGGCTGACTTTAGTGAGTTTCATGGCTTCCTCACCCCACTTCCCCACCCCTCCTCAAAGAATAAGTGTAACTTGAGCATATCGCTTCTTTCCAAAACCTTCAGTGGCTCCCTGGGTCACCCAGAGAAGCAGCCAAGTCACTACCAATGGCCTAAGAGACACCTGCATGATCTGCCTCTGCCATGACTCTCCTTCCCCTTGGCCCCCACCAGCCTCATCTACTCTGCTCACACTGCTGCAGTCACACTGGTTCTCTTGCTTATTTCAAAAGCACCCAGCATGCTGTTACCTCAGGGCCTTTGCACATGCCAACATCTCTTGCATGGAGCACCTTCACAGTACAGATTATTTTTCATTTTCTTTGAGTCACCTTTATAGTGGCTTCCCCTCCTTACCCTTTATAAAATCTCTAATGTATCCTTGCTTTATTTCTATCGACACTCACCCTCCTTAGTAAGTTTCTCTCTCTTATTTGCATGTTTATTATCTATATCTCATATCTCCCACAGGAATATAAGCTTCAGGGATTCTTGCAGGCAGGAGCATATTTCACTGCTATTCCTGTGCTTAAAACAGTGTCTACCATAACAAGTGTTATTTGTTGAATAAATAGGCAGATAACTCTTCTGAGAAGAGTATCAGAAAAGTACTTAAGTGCCTGGAGGTTATGGAATACAGGGCAGTAAAGGTCAAAGATGGAAGCAAGAACATGTTTACATGGTTACAGCAATGACCTGATAACTACCAGTAAATAAGGGCCAGCTGAGGATGCAAGACAGCAAGTGGACAATGGTAGAGCTAATGCCCCTCCATTTGGTGGTGGGGACACTTCCTTCCGGGCAGCAAGGGTGTGAGAGCAGATGGATGGAGAAGCAGTGGGCCAGCCAACTGATGTGGAGGAACTGAGGCTTCTGTTTCCTCAGAGGAGACAAGGGGAAGGGAGTTTATGGGAGACAGAAGTCAATGAAGGCACCCAAGGATCCTACCCCAATAATTTCATCAAACTGCAACAAGAGGATCAATCATCTCCTTACTCTTCTATGAAGTGCCACACTTTGGCCACCCTTGAGTCCAAATAGTCCCCGTGAGTCTCCTTCACCCTGCCTCTGGCAGGTCACAAGCCATTGTAGAAGTTGATCTCCGCTTACCCGCTCCCAGCCACCTGCTCTTCCAGAGCCTGCTTGAGCCGCAGGGGGGCACCCAGACCCGGCTTGCATCTTCTCAACTTCCTGCAGCCCCTGGTCCTGAGCACCTGGGAGGGGGTCAGAATCTTGCTGCCACCAACCCCACTCCCCAAACCTAATGCCCCACCCGCTCACCACAGCACCTCTAGGCCTGCCCTTCTTCAGCTCCGTTGGATTCATGGTTCCATTTTCCTAGTTTCTCTAGGATGCCAGCCTATGGGGCCCAGTTCAAAGTAGGTCTACCCAGCTCCATTGCCAGCCCCTTCCTGGGTCCAACAATCCTGAATCTCCGTACTTCCCCCAACCCTGCTCCCAGGAGCTGTGCTCTTTGTCTACTTCCCTCTGCCCCTGCCCCTTGCTCCCTAGTGCTCTGTCTACTTGCCCTGTTCCTGAGCTGCCTTCCAATGTGGAAGTCACCCTGGCATCCCATAGTCCTGCCTTTCTTGGTAGGCACCAGCTTTGCCCTCATCAGCCTCTGGACCACTTTGCATGCATGGTCACTGCTTTCCAGGTGCCATGTGTAGTTGTCCCAGTGGTTCCACAGGCACATGCAGGGGTTGCAGTGACCCAGGCGCAAGGAGACATAAGGTCTGGGCCAGATGGAGGGAAGCAGATGCTTTGAGAACCGGTATGGATCTCCCAACACCCTCTTTCCAGACACCAGGAGCACCCACCCTGTGCAGACTACAGGCCCGGGCCACTCCTCCTCCTCCAGCCTGGCCCCCATATCTTAGGACTTCAGCAGAGGTTGTACCTCCACTTCAGTGACCTCAGTTCTCTTCCCATCCCTGGGCCCTCTGCTCAGCTGCTCTTCCCAGGAGCCTGTATAACCTGTTCCCAGAGCAGCAAATCAGAAGATCACAGGCTGAGGGTGAGATCCCTTCCTCAGCCATCTTTGCTTCAACAGAAGTCTGACTCCAGCCACTACAGAAGGGCATCAGCCCCTTGCTGGGGCCTAAGGTCTGAAACTAGAGTGACTACCCTCAAACCTATGACCCTCGGGGGTTAGGCCAAGCCACACAACAATATCAGTCTCAAAGCTGTGAGCCTAGCACAGGACTAACCATGGTGGCTGTGAAGAGCATGTGGAAAAGCAGGAAATCTTCCCAGAGTGGCAGGGCATTCTGGGGAAAGAAGGCAGGCTGGACTCTTAACAGCTCCCAGAGAGCAGACTGAACTGTTTGGCCACAACACTCAGAGAGTCATTATAACGAAGTCATTAGAAAGTCACTGCAGGCATCCTACCCCCTTTCTGCCCTTCACAGCCAGATAGTTTCACCCAGAGGATTGGTCCCCTTTGGGCCACCCTGACTAATCAGTCCCCCTTCCCCAACTCATATACATTTGCACTGTGTACCCTTCACCCTGGTCCCAAAATCCACACACACACACACACACACACACACACACACACACACACACAGGCCTTGGCGGCTAATGCCTGGGACTAGATTCTACCCTCCAGAGCTGAGAGGCTCCAGGCCTCACCTCTGGCAGAGGCAGCAACTCCTCCACCTCCACCTCCACGGCACTAGGAATTTCAGGCCCATCCTCACTGGACCTGGCGTCTCCGTGCTGCTGTGGAACCCTAGTTGGGGCCTGGCTCCGCCTGGCTTTCTTCTTTTTTCCGGTGAGCCGGGACAACCTGGACCCTTGTGGGGCCTAGGGTGGCTCAGATTCTGCTCTCCCATCGAACACCTCCATGGACACAGCCACCAGGAGTCTGCCGCGGAACCAAATGCCTCGGCCAAGGCCTTCATTGAGACTCTGAAGTCCATCCCGGAGTCCCCGATTCGGGGGAGAGCCATAGAGGGACACCCAGGCCGGGCCGAAGGTGGGGTTAAACCCTGCTGTGAGAACAAGAACAGGGCTTCGGAGGGGAGCACGGGGCGGGCAGGCACGAGGGTCCTCCGTGCTCCACGCCCTTAACACTTCCGAGTCCTGCGTGGGAGTCGGGCAGGGAGGAGGCCGGTTGTCCCGGCCGAGAAGGGTACAACAGTAGCGGCAGACAGACAGCTGCGGACCGCGACCCGCCAGAGCTCTAAACAGGCTCTAGAGGCGGAGCCAGAGCCCTGGAGGTGGAGCCCAGGTGGGGGCAGAGCGAAGGCTAGCGTGGGAGGAGGGGTCATGTGGAGCAGAAGGCGACCTGGGAGCTTGGGAAAAGCCAGGGGTCAGGGGACACCAACTGGATGCCCTGCGCGGCTGTAGGCTGGGATCGGAGCGTTGCACGGTGGTCGAGGTTCCTGCCTCCTTCAGCAGAGAGGAGAGCGAGAGGTCAGGCTTCTTGAGATGGCATCGCAGGTTAGCATCCTACGGAGTACTTCCAGGGTCCTGGTAAATGCAGACGAGTCTCGGTAAGGAGAGGGTTTGGTAGCTGGCTGGTCAAAGAGGATGCCCAGGTCCAGGAAGGTGCCTATCCTGGTGGCCATAAAGGAGAGTGTTTAAGAATGGCAAGCCCGGAGGAAAATGGTGTCCAGGAATTTTCGCATTCCTTCCCCCCCCCCCACTCCCTCCATCTCTTTATTCTGTCTGTACTGGAGACTGAGCCTAAAGCCTTTGCGCTGAGCTACATCCTCAGCCTTTTATTCCTTATCTTGAGACAGAATCTCATTAAATTGCTTAGGCTAAGCTGGAGGGGTGCAGAACTACAGAGACTGGAATAAGTATTATTTTTCCTTCCCTACAGAGACTAGAGTCAGTAGCATACCCCTCTCCTGTTAGGCTGTTGAATCTGGTTGTTAATGTACTTTTGAAGATGAAGACAACAAAGTGTACTAATTTCTCATGCAAGGAAAGTTTTGGGATTTCAAAGTAATGATTCACTGGATAATAACCAAGGATAGTTTGGGTAAGGACAGCAGAATTCCTGAAAACAAACTGAGTTAATCTCTGAAAAGGAATACACTTGCTCCTCAAGCCTCCTACCTTAAGAAATTCTACAAACACAAGACTATATAAACACGTTTTTGTTAGCTTCCAGAGCAATTATGTCATCATATGTCTTGTAGATGCCAAAGAATTGTGAAAGAGTGAGATGTTTTATTATCATTATTATGAAAATAGTTTTGATTTTCTCAGCCACCCAGGAAAGCGGACCTCCCAGGAACCACTGATATAGATAGCAGGCACAGTGATCAGCCAGAGGTGTTTATTGACAGAGCTGAAGAATCCACGATGTCAGACTTCAGGTAACCGCTGCATTTTCCTGGCTACAGACTTCAAAGCCCTTAAAATAACCACAGTGGCTTTGGTTTTGGCTGATACTTGGGCTTGACACAGCACATTTTACCATTTGTGCAGTAAACATAGACACTTTCCTTCTTGGCGCATCTGTGGCGGCATTTGCCAAGAAGATTCCAGCATCTTTGAGCATCACCTGGTTTGAAGGAGAAAGAAGAGAGATGTCAATCCTAAAAAGAGGGAGGATCTGAACTTAAAAGGATTAAAAGAAATGTGATGAAGGATCTCTAGCTTCTGTCACCTTTGACCCTTTCTATTATTATTTTTCCTTTACTGTGTTTTTTGCTACCTACCTTGCCCATGAATCTAGACTAAGCAAGACATGTTCAAAAACTGCCCTGGAGAGAACTGTTCTGGCAATCATCAGGACCAGACTGCACCAAAAGGCTGCAAGACAAGAGGCAGAACAAACAGCAAAAATGTCCAGCCATTGCAACTGCAAGTTTTGCAGCAAGCTACTGAGGCAAATCAAAAGACAGGGCTCACTATTTTCTCTGTAGAAACTGCAGCCTGCTTTACCAGACAGTTATCTTAGAGCACATCAGCTGAACAAAGCATTTAGGTTCTATGGTAGTCACTGAAGTGGTTTCCTTTTGACAAGTCCAACAGAGGGCAACACAGGAAGAAAAGGGGGAATACAAAAAGAAAAGACTTTTGAGGGCCTTATGACTCACGACTTCTCTGGCACTCAGTCCCAATCCTTGTCCTCTACTTGTGTTTCCTGGAGGAGGGGTGGCACATGATAGTTTAGGGAATAAACTTGTCAGAACTCCAAAGGCCTAGTGTGAAACCCGACTCCACCTGCTCTTCAGCAAGTGAAGGCTTTCCAGAGAGCATTTTCCTCTTCTGAAAAACAGGCTCACAGCATCTATCTCAGCCACCTACTGTGCATATTAAATATAAGATAAAATCTACTAGCATTAAAGCATTCAGAAATGGCCATGTGTGATAGCACACACCTGCCATCCTAGCTACTCAGGAGGCTGAGATAGGAGAGTTGAAAGTTGGAGGCCAGTCAGAGCCTCAAAACAAAACGAAACAAAAAGTAAGGGCTTGGGATTAGCTTGGAATGTTTGCCTGGCATATGCCAGGTCCTGGGTTCAATCCCTAACACTGCAAAAAACAAACAAACAAAAAACCAAAATTTTAGAAATGAAGTGATAAAATGAATTATTATCAATAAAAAAGTCTTTTCAGAAAAATGACTAACCTGGAAGAGATGAAAACAAATAATCTCCACAGGTAATATGTCAAGGGAAATAGAAAATGAGAAATAGGAAAGATGTGAAAATGGAAAGAAATGGGTCTTTTCCAGGCTGAGATGGAGTAACAGAGACTATATTTACCGTCCTACTTTAAACAACAAAATAACGGGAGGACACGTGAAATACACTTTTCAAACACTGAGCAACATGTATCACAATCTGTGATCCTTGAGAAAAGGCAAATAGCTAGGGGAGTCCTGTAATTGCTCTTGATCCCTGCTTGGAGGTAGTGCTGGGTAGTGATGGAAGGAAGGGGCACCCCTAATGGGCGTACTGAGCAAAGGAGATGGAAACTAAAGTTGAAAAAAAGGCAACTTGGCTAGAATTTATGGGTCCCAAAAAGGTGATGGTGGTGGCAGAGGGGGGACACTGCATAGGTCTAAGAGGTTACTCTCTAAGGCTTTTCTTGTAATGCTGGAGATCAAACCCAGGGATTTCACTAAAAAAATGTTAAAGGAAGTTATTCAGGAAGAAGAAAAATAGCACCAGACGGAAAACCGAATGTCAAAGAGTCAAAACTGATACACAGAATTGGGCACATGTAAATAGCTTTCGCTCTGGCGCAGAGACGGTTCTCTTATTAAGGTGGCTGCCAGCTTTACCCTTTTGCCAAAGGGCTGCATTTCTCTCTCCTCGTCGAGGGGCCTCTTGTCCACTCCTTCCCTCTTCCTCACACAGGAGTCCGCCTGCACAGCTCCCTGGGGAGGAGGGAGGCGCCTGAGCTCTGGGTGCTGTGGTTACCTAAGATCTGGCACCTGTTGCAGGCAAGTCGCTTCCTCTACCCGGCTCCTCGTGGTGGCCTCTTCCCTGCCTTTGAGAGTCCCTTACCAGGCCTCAGGGGCGACCCCCTGCCCTCCCAGAAGAGGCCCAGGCTTTACCTGGGGTGAGGTGGGCCGTGAGCAGCAGCATGGCCAACGTCAGCGCCAGGAGCTTCATGACTGGAGAGCCAAGCCCGAAGTGAAGCTGCAAGCAGAAGCGACGGCAAAGCGAGGGGGCGTGGGGACTGTCCGGCCTCCGAGGCTCACGGCCTGAGCCCTGGAGCACATGTCACGCCCACGTGCGCTCAGCTGCCCACGGGAGCTGCCCCACGCCCCTAGCCCGCAGTGGGAGCCCAGCCCTCTGAGCTGACCCGCCTCCCTTGGTTTTGTGGGTCAGCCAGAGAAATCAGCCAAGACCTAAGGCCCGAGACGTACTAGGCTCTCAACCAAGGGACCACAAGGGGGCGCCACGAAACTCAGAGACGGGGACACGGAGTAAATTGAGTAAACAACACCGCAGGAAGTTGATGAACCTGAATGTCTCCCAGGGGCTCCACTCACAGGCCCACGCTTCTGGGTGCCAGGTCTTCCTTAAAGATCCCCGAGTCAACCCTCCAGGTCCTTCCTCTGCATCAGGTTTTGAAAACTCACTCTTTTCTGCTTAGTTTCCAGCAGTTGAGAGGTGGCTGCACCCACAGTTCCTAATATCTCTTCTTCTGTTAAATATCCTATTTTAACTGTTTACGTGGCTTTTGTTTCCTGACTTGACCTGTTGATACAGGGGTCAAGGGTGGAAAAGCCCATGTGGAGTTGATGACATAAAATAATCACAAAAGCCATCTGTAGGAACAAAAACATTCCAAGGGGCTGAAGATGGGAAGGTAAGTGAAAGAGTTAGGTCGGTGTAATCCTTCCTGAAACCTTTATAATAAAGAGGCTAAGAGCCGGGAAAGGGCCTTAGTGCCCAAACCCCAGGAATCTTCCATTGCCACTGTATTTATTTCAGCTAAAAAGCCTTGTTTTTTCAAATATGTATTAGTTAAGGTTCAATCCTGGAAGCAGAACCATTATCAGCATTATGGAATAAGGAATTTATTGTAAAAAGTATTTATTTAATTGTGGGAGAAGCTGGGAAAGAGAAGATTTGGTTTTTTTGTTTTTGTTTTGGTACCTGGAATCAAACTCAAGATCTTGTGTTTTCCCGGCAGTCACTTATACCACTGGGTTATATCCCAAGCCCAAAGCAAAGATTTCAAAAGAATCAGAGAGCCTGGTGTGGTGGCACATGCCTGTGGTCTCAGCATTCTGGATGGCTGAGGTAGGAGGATTGCAAATTCCACCCAAACCTCAACAAGTAACTATAACTCAAAGTGAAAAATTAACAAAGGGCTGGGGATATAGCTCAGTGCAAAGGCCCACACTACCATTAAAAAAAAATCAGAGAAAAGTCACTTATCAGCCCTGTGGCAAAGGGTGACCAGGCTGCAGTGAGACCACGGAGGGAGTTGGTTTTGAAGTCTATGTGAGCCCACTGGCTCTTCACTGTTTCACTGTTGAGTTCTTGGAGAAAAGTTTAGTGGTGTGCCTGGGCTCTGGGTCACTTGGTGTGGTCACTGGACTGACCACTAGGAAGAAGCATCATGGAACAGGGACTATGAGGACCAACCCAAACATGCAGATACTGTACTGTGTTTGTCCCCTACTTTCTCTGACCAGTGACAACTTTTAGAGCACAATGGATGCTACCTCATTTTCATCTCCCAAATCTCATGGGAAAAAAAAAAAGTTGGTGACAAACCCTAATGCAGTTCCATGCAAGGAAGGAATTGAGAAATGTAATTTCATCCTAGCTAGGACTGTCTAAATGTCCACCAGACTGTGCCACAAAAAACTGAAAAGTGTGATTTTTCAGTCTGGGGCTTGGAAGGTAGGGGTTATATTCCCTCTTAAGGAATATGTATTATTGGATTCTTTTTTCTCAAATGGGTGAGATTCTCATCACCTAAAATGCCTAGATACATGGAGAATTTTTGAGCAGAGAGAAAGGGGCCAGAGTAAAAAATATTCAGTGACTAGTCTGGACTCTGCTACTAACTTTCTGTGCAATCTTGGAAGAATTATACGTTTCTGTGTCCCAATCTCTTCAGTTAAGAATTTGAGCAAATGAGCAGTAAGGATCCATTTATCCATTGTATTATATGATTCTCTAACTGTAGAAATCCAGGTTTTTAGTATCCAAACAGGCTAGGGTAATTAGATTTTCTTTTATGGATTCTTTGTATTGCCTTCGTTAGCTACTAAGTCTCTGAGATACCTAGGTCATAGATCTTTGTCCTTGACCTCAGCCTGAAAAATATACTTTGTGGCTCTCACAAAACTGTATCTCTGGGCCTGCTTCTTGCATAGTCAGTGTACTCATTTTGCTTAGTTTTGAAACCTTTAAAAAATTTTTTTTAATTTTAAAGGAAATAGAACAGAGCAATAAAAGGAAATAAAGCAACACAGTGAGAACTCAATATTAGATTTCAAAAATAAAAGTGTGAAATCCACCACAATTACTGTATTGCATATTGTTATCCTCTAAATAGTTGCTCAGACTACTGGCTTTCAAACATCATTGGTGAGATTAGCTGACACATGTGTACTGGTGGCTGGGAGACTCTTTAGCCCCCACCATAATTCTCTGTGTAGCTCCCAGAATCCATAGCAGGAGATTAGTAGAAAAGTAGAAAAGATCTAAAGATATTACATTGACATTTCTTCATTGCATCCCCACCACCACATCACCTTATTGTCAGTGTCATGATTGGCAAGTTCTACCAATGCAGCATTTTAGTTCATGTTTACATGCTAACAACTATTGTCATCAAAGTAATCTTATGAAAGTTAGAGACCAAAATTAAACAGAACTAATATATTCACAAAGTTTCTAAGCTTTGCAATGATACACTTACATGTGATTGAATAGTTAAGAATCATTAGCCACAAGATTGTTGATTGGAGGCAACCATTTAATATAAAACAAAATAACCAACCAATCAGTTATAGGAAGTAGATTATACAGAGAAGGAAATATCACTAAAAACCTCAGAGAAACCAAAGCTACTGCAACTATGAGATAAGTATATGCTGATATAAAAAGAAAAAGTCAGGGAGTAAGATGAGAGCAGAAAATGAAAAGATGCATAGAAAGCCTAGAAGATAAATTTGATAATGATTTCTCACAAGCCAGAAAAAAAGGCAGTCAGGTGGAAATCAGGAATTAAAAATCTAAAAAGTTAGAGAATCAGTCGATTGAGCACAATACCTACAGAAATATTCTAGAAATTAAGGGTGGAAAAGCAACTTGATGGAAAGATATAAAAGAAATTCTATAGAACAATAGCAAACTTTGAATAATCCACAAAAAGATAAAAGGCCCTAAAATGTATGGAAAGAGGTTGTTTCATTCATAGTAAGAATTTCTAAAAAATACCATTTGTTGTGCTGTATTGTTGTCTTCTCCAAAATGTGTGTTCAAATTCCAGCACTCTGGAAGCTAAGGCAGGAGGTTTGCTATGAGTTTGAGGCCAGCCTGAACAGCATAGTGAAACCCTGTTCAAAAAGAAAACCAAAATGTATGTTCCAGTTCTAACACCAGATACCTGTAAGAATGACTTGTTTGGAATTAGGATCTTTGCCAGTGTAATAAAGTGGAATCACACCAAATTAAGGTGAGCTCTAATTCAGTGGCTGGTATCCTTATAAGAGAGAATTTGGATAAACACACACGGAGGAGGCCATGTGATGCTAGAGACAGAGATTAATGCTGCCTGAAGCTGAGGAACGCTCACTATTGTCAGTGACCATGAGAAGCTGGGAGAGAATAGGGCAGATTTTCTCTCGGCTTGGAGAAGGATCCAACCTTGCTAACATCTTGAAAAGGATGGCATATTATTTAGTGTTTGTTGTGTAACAAGCTGTTCAAAACTATAGCAGTTTTAAACATTTAAAATTAAAGATTTCTTATAAGGTTTGTTTGGGCAGGTTTTTTTTGGTGTGTGTATGTGGTGGGGATCTGGAGGCTGGGGCTGGGGCTGGAGGGTCAGGAACTGGGTGACCAATTTGCCTGGTGGGTGGCTTGATGACTGCAGCGGATGATTTGGCTCTGAGTCTTTCATCTGTAGCAGCAAATCCTGGTTGGCTTACAGGATAGACATGGTCAGGTTCCCAAGAGCAGTGGCAAGGGTGAGGCGTTGGAATGTAAACTGGTTTATAAGCACTTTTTAGGCCTCTAGTTGCATCCTCTGCTAATGTCCTATTGTTACAAGCAAGCAGAAAGATAAGCCTAGACTTGTATGACAGGGAAATAGCTTCTGTCTCTTGATGGGGAGAAGCTGCATGATGGTGGGTGTCTTTGAAATTTAGTACAAGAGGTACTATAAAAAGTATGCTATTGGCTGATCAAATACATGCAGATGATGAGGTCTAGTCAACATCCTGGAGAGAATACTAAGCCTTTATAATAATCTGAGAAAATATTTGTGCTTTGACTATACTAGGAGTAAACCCAAAGAGAGATTTGTGTGTGGTTTGATGGGCCATATAACATACTGGGTACGGGTATCAAAGGTAGAGGTCTTAGATTGTGGTTTGTAAAGAATCTGGGTATAATGACTACAGCCTAAGATTTTTTAGGTGTAAACCCAATTAACTTGATCTATGTTGGTGGTAAAAACCCAGAGTTCTGCTTTATTTCATTTGCTACACTTTTTTTTTTTTCATCCAGAGACCCATAGTGTAGGAGAATTAGGTTGATTTTTACAGCTCATCTGATCCACTCTGCTCACTAATGATGTCGAATCCTAGAGGGGAAGAGACCCTCCAAGGTCACACAGCACTAAGTGGTGCAGCCAGGACAAAGAGCTGAACATTTTCAATGTTTTCTGTCCTCTTTTGCCCTCTTTCCTAAAACAGCATTTTAGGTAATAGGATCTGTTCTCTTAGATAAAAACATTGTAATAGACGCATTCTCCTGCAAGTATAGCGAATGTTCTGTCTTCTCTTTCCTGAGCTCCCAAAGTGGAAAAATGCATTTGAGGAAAAGAAGTTGTTCAATGTATGTTAGAACCAGGATAATGGTGCATTTCAATGCCAGGTAATGCGGGCGTTTATAGGGCATAGTAAAGATTGTAGTGTGTTGTGGATTTTAAACTGGTTTTTAACAAGGGGTGACATATATTTAAAACAACATCCTTCTGGCTGTTGTAGAATTTATGCTTGTTGGTCCCTAAAAGGTGAAAATGGACAAAAGGAGGTCTGTCATCTCAGGGATGTGTGGTCCACCTGATGGATGTGGAGACACTGGGAATGTGACAGGACAGGAGGGAGGCAGCTGACTCAGGGCAGACTGTATCCGTGGGCAGCTGAAGGCACGTGTAAGTAACACATGTTCTGGTTGATTGGGACAGCAGAGTCCAGAGCGCTTTCCCATTGCGGTGGCCTCTTGCCAGACCGGACACTGCTTGCTCTGTTGGTTCTGTAGTCATGAAGACTTTTCTGCTAACTTTGGTTGTGCTGCTGCTCTTGTTCCACGTCATTCCAGGTAATCTGCATCTCTGTAAGGGGAGAGCAGAGGGTGGAAAGTGAGTCTTGTGAGGGCCTGGGGAGGGTGACCAGATGAGGGGTAACATGAAGTACTATTTGTATGAAAATTTGGTGTTGGGGAGAATTACACAGAATTTGTTGGGAAGAGCATTCATATCCTAACTGAACCACTTGCCAAGGAGATGTTTCTCTTCAGCCACTATTTGGTTATTTTGGGGCTTAAAGAGTTTAGCGAGAAAAGGCAGGATAAATGCTTGACTCTCTTTTTGCTTATCAGTTTGGTGGATAATGCATTACTTTTCTATCAGCCTTTAAGTTTGAGAAATTATTTTTTAGTGTTTGCTTTCAACTATTTTTCTACTTCAGGAAATTTTTATTTGGTCTAGCTTATAGTTTTTGTTCTGTTTCCTTATTTTTTCTCTAGTGGTTCATTTAATTATGTTGGATTTTTTTTTTGCCTATCATCAGTATTTAGCACGTTCCATTGGTTCATATTTCTTTCTTTTTGATTAAAATATCCTTTTTTCCATTCTGTATTTCTCTTAAGCCATTATCTGCTTTCTTTTGACTTATGAAATGATTTTTTAAATTTTTTAAAAATTTTATTTAAAGAGAGGGGAAAAATAAAGCAAAACAGGAAAAAAACAATACAGAATTTCAAAAAAATGAACAGTAAGAAATCACTAGTTGATACATTACATATTGTCTTCCTGGTTGTAGTTGTTCAAGTTATAAAATCAAAGCATACAAAGTGGACATTCAAACAGTGAGGCTGCAAACAGCTCTGTTCTCTGATCCAACAAAAACTTAGCAACATAATTATCAATCCTACACCCTTAAATATACATGCAGTTTTTTCCTTTAGAGCACTTGCTTTTCTTCCTTTTACTTTTTAAGTCCATTATCTATTTAGTTATCTCATGTTTCAGGTTGCTCAGTACCTTGCTGATCTGTTTTGTTGTTGTTACTTACTTTTAAAAATTTTTTCTTATTTATTATTATTTTATTTATTTATTTTATTTTGAAGGTAGCAAAATACAGCAGAACAAGACAGGAAATAGCCAATTGAGGCAGTGCACTGAAATTGGCACAGAACCTCACAGCAGGCCACTGGGACAACAGCAATAGGTACAATAGTACATCTGGTTTTCTTCACAATAGTTGTTCCTTCAATCAGGCAGAGCAATATCAAAGGAAATACCAAAATTACAAGAACAGAATATTTGAATAGAGCAATACTATTGATAAAACAGAGATAAAAATATTTGCCTTCAAAGAGATGGCAGAAAATCTTCCTTATTAGGTATATCGCATATAGTCAAACTCGCAAGACATGCTCAGATCTCTGGCTCTCACTTGCTGGGGGTGGTGGTGGATGTTTGATTCTTAGCCTGCGCCCCAGTAGGCTCACAGCTGCCCACCATAGGGGTGAACTGGCTGTCCGTTTTCCCAGCGCCCCAAGGTCCAACATGGCGCATCACGGATCTCAGGAAACACTGATATGGTTCTCGCCCTGGGGCAGCCGGCTTGTCAGGCCACAGCCACTTACCAGAGCAGCGTGTGGCAGCTGCCTGTTTTCCCAGCACCCCAAGGTCCAACCATGAAATGATTTTTAGAATCTTTCCGAGTTCTTTTCATTTCATACCTCAATTTACTTAATGTTGATTTAAAAAAATACTATTTAATTTGATTCTTACAACCACTTTTGAGGCAGGTGTTAATATCTTCCTTTTAGAAGAGACACAGTTGGTGATGTGACAAAACAAGCCACCTGCTCAGGGTCTACCAATTGGCCTGTAGTGCAGACAGACTTCAAGTCCAGATCCTGGTTCCAGTGATCCATGCTCTCCACCCTCCCCATCCACTGCCTTTCTGAGAGCGGGTATTCAGGGAGGGCTGGGACGTGGTATATCCAGATTATAGGCCATTCCAAATATACAGAGGCGAAAGCTTGCTCTGTTGTCTCCCTTTTACTGTTCTCAGTCCGGCACCTGTTTTCTCTCATGACTGACAAAGGCACCTTTGTTTTTACTCTTTGTATCAGGCAACACTGAAAGATGTTGGAGTCGGCGTGGCTCCTGCCGTGAAAAATGCTCAAAGAATGAAACTTTTTTTGTGTTCTGCCTGAGTGGTAAACTGTGCTGCTTGAAGCTCAAGTACAAACCAAATCTACCACAGAAATGAACTGGTGCTTTGAAGTCCAAGGCCACAAACAGAAGACAAACCTGTCCAAAGTCTGGCCTCAGTAGATTTCTGACCTTAATTAAAGTATGTTTGACTGATGACTGTGTTTATCTCTCAGTTTACTTAATCAAGCTCATGCAGAAGAGGTGTGGTTGAGGTTTCAGCCTGCATATCTGTGGGTATTTTCTGCATCTATGGGTTCAATCAACTAAATATTGAAAATATTTGAAAAACAACTGCACCTGTACTAGATATGTAGACTATTTTTCTTGTCATTATAGATAACACAGTATTAGATAACAACTATTTCAACTATTCCCTAGATAACACAGTATTACAACTATCTGCATAGCATTTATATTGCATTAAGTCTTATAGGTCATCCAGAAAAGGTTTAAAGTACAGTTGTTCCTTGGGGTCTGTGAGGGAGCCCCGACAATACTAAAAATTTGTGGGTGCTCTACTCCTTTCTACAAAGTGGTATATAATTTATCCACATCATCTTGTGTACTTTAAATCATATCTGTATTGCTTAGAATATCTAATATACTGTAAACATTATATAACACTTTTACACAGTATCATTTAGTTCCAGTGATCCATGCTCTCCACCATCTGCGCATGTTCAGAACAGATGAAAATATGTTTCTGGACTTTGTCACCTGTGTCTGATTTAATTTGTGGATGTGGAACCCATGGCTATGGAGGGCTGATTGTCTATGAGAAAATGTGTTGGGTTATATGAAAATATCTGGGTATTTATCTAAGAAGCTTGAGTGTTTATGAATTTTGATATCTGTGGTAGGTCCTGGGGCCAATCCTCCATGAACACTGAGGGAAAACTGTAAACACAGGAGAGACAACTGCACCTACTGTGGGTCGGGAGCTTTTTATTCTTTACCTCATCTATTCCTCAACATATTTTATGGTTTTACATAGGTCTATTTAAAAGATAAAACTTGTGTGTATTTAAGATGATGATCGCATATACATATATACAGTGAAATGATTACCAGACTCATGTTAATCCATGCATCTATCACCTTCCATCATCATTGTATTGTTTAACATTGTGGTGAGAACACGGTATATTCTTTTTGCAAATTTAAAGTAAATATACATTGCAGTATTAACTGTAGTCACTGCTGTGATTTAAATATTTTCATCCCATCAAAAAGTCTTATTGAAGCTAAGTGTGGTGGCACATGCCTGCAATCCCAGCACTTGAGAAGTTAAGGTTGGAGGACTGCTTCTGGTTCAAGACCAGCCTGGGCTACACAGTGAATTCAAGGCCAGCCTGAACTGCACTGCAAGACCCTGTCTCAAAAAGACCAAAAGAAAAATAAAATTCATATCTAAACAATCCCAATGCAGCCGAATTAAGAAGTATATCCTTTAGGAGGTGACTGAGTCAGATTTGATGCCTTTATGAAAAGGCCAGTTGGAAGAAGTTTGCTTCTTTTTATCTCTTCCATTGCATCATGTGAGGACAAAGTATTCTTCTCCACTAGAGGAGGGTGTACCAACAAGGTAGCACTTGGGAAGCAGAGGTATGGTCCTCATCAGTCTTGATCTTGAACTCTCTGGCTTCCAGAATTGAGAGAAATATTTTCTATTCTTTACAGTCAGGTGTTTTTGTTATAGAAGCACAAATGAACTAAGATTCTCAGCATTCTGTACAGTCAATCTACAGAATTTACTCATACATGAGAGTTTTTTTAAATTTTGAAAAGAATAAAACCAAATGTGACAAAACAAAATAGAGTCAGTCAAAACAAAAAGTCATAATACATGACTTAACGAAATACAAGGTGATCAACAATGGTTACCATAATTCCTCTTGTTATCTTCAAAAGAATTGCTCATATCATCAGATATAATAAAATTGAACAAAACAGTACAGAACAAAACCAATAAAAACAAAACATTGGAGACATTATAGGACTTCAAAAGAAGATAATAGTCAAACCAGAATGGGAATCATAGTGAATCTTATTGTCTTCAAAGTAGTTGCCTATACTCTTATATTTCATGCTATCAGACAAAACAGAATAAAATAGAATCAGTCAAAACAAGACAGTAAAAGCAATACAGGGCTTCAAATCAAGTTAATAGGAAATAAAAATAATATATCCTGCTATTTTTGGAATAGCTGTCCATGCCATCAAATCTAATACCAATAGACAAACTGGAACAGAATAAAACCAAACTAAACAGAGCAATGAAAACAATATGTGTTTCAAATCATGATAATAGATTAACAATGGCCACGGCCTTTCCTTTTTAGACAATTCCTCCCCTTTCAGTTTCACAGGGTGCATTGCACATTTTGTATCTCACTAACTCCTCTAGTTTTTAAATTAGGGAGCAACCCACTATTTACCTAAGTGATTCTGAACCGTTTTACCCCTGAGCATGATCTTTTTACCTACAACAGCCTCAAGGTTTTTTTTTCTTTATAGCTGAGTAGTTCTCCATTGTATAAAAGTGTCATGGCTTTCTAACCAATCTGCACCTGATGGGCAAGATACCCCCACTTTTTTTCTGGTTCCCTGTCACATAGAGCATTGTTTTCTCATCTTTGACTTTCAGTCTATAAAACCTCTTTTGGTTAATTATATTTCTTATATAGAGCATATTGATGGACCCTATCTCCTGATCCACTCTGCCTGTGTTTCTTTTTATTGGTGAATTGAGGTCATCTATATTAGTGATTATGGCCAACCTTCTCTGCCTCATCTCTGCCATGCTATTTTTCTACCATTGTTTTTCTACTTTTCCCCTTCATTCTGCTGTCTGCCCCTTTCAGTGAGCCTCCTCTGCTGTTGTTCCTGAAACCATGGTCTTTTTCCTGTCTCTCTAGAATGTCCTTCAGTATTTTTTGTAGGGTTGGATTGGTGGTCATGACGTCTCCCAGTTTGTCTTTGTCATGGAAGCATCGTGTTTCTCCATTAATTTTGAGAGATAGTTTTGCAGGGTACATCAATCTGGGTTGGAGGTTATTTTCTTTCAGGACTTGGAATACGTCACTCCAAGCTCTTCTTGATTTGATGTTTTGTGTTGAGAAGCCTGTCATGATTCTTATGGGTTTTCCTTTATAGGTAATCTGTTTCTTTTCTCTGACAGCTTTTAATATTCTGTTCTTGTGTTGAATTTCTGGGATCTTGATTATTATATGTCTGAGTGCAGATCTATTTTAGTTATAGCTGGCTAGAGTTCTGTATGCCTCATTTATCTGAATATCATTTCCTTTTCCTATGCTTGGAAAGTTTTCTTTAATTATTTTTGTAAATAGCCTTTGTATTTCATTTGCGTTTACCCTGCTTCTTCAGATATAATAATTTTTTAATTTTTTATTCTTAAGTTATAGATTTTTATTCTTAAGTTATACTTTTTTTTATTCTTAAGTTATAGATCCTCTTGTCATCTTCTAGCCTTTGTATTGTTACTTCCTGCTTCCTTGTTATTTTTAAAAGATCTTTCCTTTTGCAATTGCAAGCTGCAAACCTGTCTTCAAAGTCTGATAGTCTATTTTTAGTTTCTTTCAAGCAGTTTTGCCAGCTTTCAATGGCATTTTTAACTTCCTGGTGATCTCTTTGAATCTGTTTCATGTATTCTAAATTTTTTAATATTCTTCATTGAAGGTTTCCTTCCTTTTTTAATGCTCCTCTATTCTTCCATCTGTCTTCTTTAGAGATGCTTAGCAATTCCTTTATTATGTTTCTCATATCTTCTTTTACCTGTAATAATATTTCTGTTCTAAGTTCTTTTATAGCTTCATGGAGTTGTTTCTTTATTTCAGTTGCTGTTGCTTTAGAAACTGCAGGTGTGCGCCTCCCAATCTCTTCTGTATTTATATCTCCTGGGCCAGTACTGCTTGGGTTGGAGGCCAGAGACTGCCTTTTGCTTCTTCCTCCTGTCATGTTCCTGGATTCTTCCAGACAAGTGGGTAGTGGGGTCCCGGGCACTTCCTATATTGTTTATAATTACTCTGAAGTGTGTTGGCTAGGTGTTTCCACTGTTTGCTGCTTTTCCCAGCCTGCTTGTGGCTACTGGAGTGTAAGCAGGGACAGGCAGGCTGGCCCTTCCCTTCCAAGCTGGGTTAACTACAGGGAGTCTTCACCACATTAGTGTGTGCTGGGCAGGTGGAGTTGGTTAGGGATAGCTTTAGAGAAACCTCAGTGGTGGCTATAAGACTGTGCACATGGGCGAGACTCAGTCCAAGCAATTTCTATCAGTCTTCTTTGAGCTAGAAGCCTGCTGTAGTTCTGTCTCTGGGCTTATCCTATCCAACCCCAAAATGGCTCCCGGACAATTGCCCTCTCCTGCTGGAGGACTGAGTCCCCCACACTCACTGCCAGGCAGTGCAGTTCTCTGGTCTGCTGCTCCCCTCCACCACCTTGTCTCATCGCCAAGGTCTTAGGGCTTGTGAGCCACTGTTTTCACTGTGCCTGTGTGTCTCTGGGTTCCAAAAGCGCTTCTTGCACAGTGGGGCTGGCTCCAGTGAATGCACTTCCAGCTACCACCTTCTTCTGTTTAAGTATTTTTTTTTAAATTCTCTCTATGGGTTTCAGTTCTCACTTTAGTTTCTTCCTGGGTTGAGAGGACCCACTTCTTTCCTTCTTGTCTTCTCCAGAATGCTATATTCCAGCATCTGGACTGTTTTTCTCAGAGAGCTTTTTACATTGCTACTTACTGTTCCACCATCTTCCCAGACTCTGAGAGATTCTTTAACTGACATCTCCCTTTACCCTCATCTTCTATCTCCATCAATCATTCTATTCTATGAGTTTGACATTTTCAGATACTATATAATAAGTGAGATCAGGCAGGATTTGCTTTTATGGGACTAGCTTATTTTATTTAAAATGATGTCCTCCAAGTTGTCACAAATGGAAGGATTTCCTTTCTTTGTAATGAACAATATTTTATTGTGTATTATAACATGTTTTACTTTTCACTTATTCATTAACACATAGGCATTTTTATGCTTAGCTATAAAAGAACTTAGAACATTTTTGCCTATGTGTTACTGTGATTAATGCTCCAGTGAACTCGGGAGTTCAACCATGTCTTTAACACATTGCTTTCATTTCCTTTGCATGCAAACCCAATAGTGGAATCACTGAATCACATGATAGTTCTATTTTTAATTTTTTGAGGAACATTGATATTGCTTTCTATGATTACTAAACTAATTTGCATCTCCACTCAAAGTATGCAAGTGCACCTTTTCTTCATACTTTCTAACACTTCTCTTTCATCTTTTTCATAATAGCCATCTTCATAGGTGCAAAGTGATGTTTCATTGTGGTTTTAATTTGCATTTCTTTCATGATTACTGATTCTGAGCAATTTTTTCATATGCCTACCGACAATTTGTATGTATTATTTTGAAAAATATCTTAAATTCTTTGTACCTTTAAAGATCAGATTCTTGTTTTCTTTTTATGGAGTTATTGGAGTTCTCTATATATTTTGGATACCATCACTTTATGTATATATATGGATTACAAATATTTTTCCCCATTCCATAGGTTATATTTTCACTTTTGTGATTATTTTCTTTGTTGTAAAGAAGTTAGATATAATACCACTAAGTCTAGTGTCTAATCTTTACTTTTATACCCCCCAAATCATTGCCCAGATAAATTTCTTGGAGCTTCGCTTATGTTTTCTTCTAGTAGTTTTATCCATCTAGGTCTTACTTTATATTTTTAATACAGTTTGAGCTGGACAGAAGAGAAGCTTCAGTAAAAGATGTCCAGAGATGTAAAGAGAGAGGTCAGAACTTCATTGCTGAGAAGGAATAGAATAGAAAAGATGACCTGAAGGCATTACAAAAAGCAGAAAGTCTTGAACTTTTGCAGCCTCAAAACTGCACCATTTTATATTATTTAAGTATGCAAAGCCTCCAGTTTCTCTGTACTTACCAACAAGTATCTTTTATTGTTTTGGTAATTCTGGTTTTTTGCATGTTAAGTCTCTTTAGGATTGCACTTTGATCCTCTTGTGGTTGGATGGGACCATGTCATTATTGTGGCCAGTGAGAGCAAACTATACCTTACTTCCAAAGCCAGGATAAATAACGGTCAGTCCAGGTCTCAAGTCTCTTTAGAGATCTCATTTCCTCTGCCAGCATGATCAGTAACAACTGCATGATTATTCAGTCAATCATCCAGGGTTTAAAGTAAGAAGTGCAGAGTAGCATCACCAGCCAACCTGCCATGGTTACAAACTATGTGTGGGAAATAAACATTTAGCCTTATAAGTCATTACTGTGGTATAACTTAGTTTTTCCTAGTACAGTATGATAGGTTCTGAGATGATAGTATCCTACACTGTTCTGAATTCCTGATGCTTAGGAGAGTACCCTATACATAATGGATAATCTATATTTGACTGATTTATTTTTTAAACTTTATTTTAGAGAGAATAAAACCAAGCAAAATAAAACAGAGTAAATCCAGCCAAAACAAGATAGTGTAAATGACACAGGGTTTCAAAACAAGGCAATAGGAAATCAACAATGAGTACCACAATGCCTCTTGTTATCTTCAAAATAGCTGCCCATAACTTCAGACTTAGTACAATCAAACAAAACAGAAACAGAATACAACCAATAAAAACAGCACTATCATCAGCATGCCACTCTGGTAAGAGGCTGTGGCTTGGCAAGCCACAGCTGCCCCAGAGCGAGAACCATATCAGCGTTTGCTGAGATCCGCGACGCACCATGTTGGATCTTGGGGCGCTGGGAAAATGGGCAGCCAGTTCACCCCTCTGGTGGGTGGCTGTGAGCCTACCTGGAAGCAGGCTAAGAATCAAACATCCATTACCCCCCCACCCCGCTAGCAAGTGAGAGTCGGAGATCTGAGCATGTCTTGAGTTTGACTATATGTGATATAGCTGATAAGGGGGATTTTTTTCTGCCATCTCTTTGGGGAAAATATTTTTATCTCTGTTTTGCTCTGTTTTGATCAATGGTATTGCTCTAGTCAATATTCTGTTCTTGTAATTTCGGTATTTCCTTTGATATTGCTCTGCCTGATCGAAGGAACAACTATTGTGAAGAAAACCAGATGTACTATTGTGCCTATTGCTGTTGTCCCAGTGGTCTGCTGTGAGGTTCTGTGCCAATTTCACTGCACTGCCTCAGGTGACTATGTCCTATCTTATTCTGCTGTATTTTACTACCTTCAAAATAAAATAAATAAATAAAAAATAATAATAAATGAGAAAAAATAAAAGTAAATAACAACAAAAAAACAGATCAGCAAGGTACTGAGCAACCTGAAACATGATATAACTAAACAGATAATGGACTTAAAAAGCAAAAGGAGGAAAAGCAAGTGCTCTAAAGGATATAACTGGATGTACGTTTAAGGGTGTAGGAATGATAATTATGTTGCTGAGTTTTTGTTGGATCAGAGAACGGAGCTGTTTGCAGCCTCACTGTTTGAATGTCCACTTTGTATACTCTGATTCTGTAACTTGAACAACTACATCCAGGAAGACAATATGTAATGTATCAACTAGTGATTTTTTACTGTTCATTTTTAAAAAAATTCTGTATTGTTTCTACCCTTTTATTCCTGTTTTGCTTTATTTTTCCCCTCTCTTTAAATAATAATAAAAAAACCCCAACACGATCAAAGCAATACAGGATTTCAAAACAAGATACTAGTAAATCCAAAATGGCTACCATAATATATCTTGTTATCCTTGAAATATCTGCCCATGCCATCAGATACAACAAAATTAAACAAGATAAAACAACAAAACCCAACCAAACAAAATAATGAGAATGATAACAGGATTTCAAGACAAGATGACAGGGAATTAACAATGACCACCACCTTCAGAAGGAGATCCCCCATAGATGCTACATCACATATTGTTATCCCTAGAATAAATGACCAGACTACCTGTTTTAGGCCTGCAAAGTCAGTGAAACACTGAACACTACAAGTGTTAAGTTGTATTTTATTCATTAGCTATCATCACAGCCTGTGTTTCTCTAGATCAACCGGTCGCTTATGGAGGGTCAGGGGGAAGGAACATTGGCTCTTCTTGTCTCTCTGCCCCGCTGGCTCTCCCCCAGTCAACCTGCGCAGGTCTTAGCTTCTTGTTGACTTCTTGCTCTCCTCCCCCTCAGTCCAGTAATAGCACAGGAGAGGGCTGGCATCGGCTCTTCCCCAGTCAGCCTGCACATCTAGATTTGACTGATTTAGTAAACTTATCTTGAATGTTTTTTTGAAGGCTATAAACCTCATGTAAAAATGCTTGTTTTGCATGTTCTTAAACACCTTTTCAGGAATCTTTGTGGAAGTTAGTGTGGATATTCCTTAAAAAACTAGGACTAGAGGTCCTATTTGACCCAGCTATTCCCCTTCTAGGTGTCTTCCCAAAAGAATTAAAAGCATCACACCATCGAGATATATGCCACCCATGTTTATAGCAGCACAGTTTGTAGGAGTTAATTCTTGGAAACAACCCAAATGCCTATCAACCAAGGAATGGATAACAAAGATGCTTTTTTTTAACAATAGAGGGCTACTTAGCCATAAAGAAGGATAAACTTGAGACATTTCTAGGTAAATGCATGCACTTTAAGATCACATTTTTTTTTTCTTTTTGGTGCCAGGGATCAAACTCACAACCTTGCGCTTGCAAGACAAGCACTTGCTTATGCCACTGAGCTAAATCTCTGGCCCTGAGATCATATTCTTAAGTGAAGTAAATTGGACACACCTGTGTAAGTATAACATTTTCTTTCTGATGTGAGAAACTAAGAGTATAAGTGAGAACCAAAATGTATAATAGAAATTGTGAAATAGGAAGAAATTGTTTAATTGGGTAGGGGAACTTGGGGCAGGGAGAAAAGGAAGTAAAGGAAACGAAAAAAGGAGAAAAGGATAAAATGGAAACAAAACTTTGTAAATAAGGAAGCGAAGAGGGGTTGATGGTAAGGGAAGGAAACGGAAAACAAAAAGAGCAATCAGCTCCCAAGCCGCAGCTGCCACAGGGCAAGAACCATGTCAGCGTTTCCTGAGATTCGAGCCATGTTGGAACTTGGGGTGCTGGGAAAACAGGCAGCCAGCAAGCCGCTCTGGTGGGCGGTTGTGAGCCTAATCAAACATCTATCTCACCCTCCCACCCGCAGCAAGCAAGTGGGAGCCAGAGATCTGAGCATCTCTTGGGAGTTTGACTATATGCAATACAGCAAATAAGGGGGATTTTCTTCTGCCATCTTTTTGAAGGCAAATATTTTTATCTCTGTTTTGCTCTGATCTGATCAATGGTATTGCTCTATTCAATATTATGTTTTTATAGTTTCAGTATTTCCTTCCATATTGCTCTACCTGATTGAAGGAACAACTATTGTGAAGAAAACCAGATGTACTATTGTACCCATTGCTGTTATCCCGGTAACCTGCTGTGAGGTTCTGTACCAATTTCACTGCACTGCCTCAGTTGGCTCTGTCCTGTCTTGTTCTGCTGTATTTTACTACCTTCAAAATAAAATAAAATAAAATAAAATTAGAAAAAATAAAAAGTAAATAACAATAACAAAACAGATCAGTAAGGTACTGAGCAACCTGAAACATGATATAACTAAACAGATAATGGACTTAAAAAGCAAAAGGAGGAAAAGAAAGTGCTCTAAAGGATATAACTGCATGTATATTTAAGTGTGTAGGATTGATCACCATGTTGCTAAGTTTTTGTTGGATCGGTGAACAGAACTGTCTGCAGCCTCGCTGTTTGACTGTTCACTTTGTATGCTTTAATTTTGTAACTTGAAGACATTATGTAATGTATCAACTAGTGATTTCTTACTGTTTATTTTTTTTGAAATTCTGTATTGTTTCTACTTTTTTCTGTTTTGCTTCCCCCCTCCTCTGTTTAAATAAAATTAAAAGGGGCAATCAAGACATATCATGTACAGGTATAAATTCCCTATGAGGAATGTGATCATGTATGTATCTAAATTATCCCCTGGTTTTTATTTTCCCAGCACCTCAAAGTGGTCTGGGTAGTTTTGGATGGGAAGTAGTCAGAGAAGCCTGCTCTCTGAGGGATGGAAACGTAATCTGACATAGAGAGAGCAGTGATTAGTTCCTCAGAAAGAAGACAAATGAAACAAAGTGTTGAGGGGTAGAGCAGCCTGTGGAAACACTAAAGATAAAGAGGCCAGAGAGGCATAGGAGAGGAGCGCAGGGGAAAGGAATAAGCTTGGACACGTGTTTTGATAAAAAGGCTCACGTCATTCTTTACTGACTTTCACCAGATCCCAGACAGTTATGTTGTATCCACTTCAGACACAAAGGAAAGAAATGGCCTTGAACCTAAATTCTGGGTAAAGTGTTTTAGATGTCTAACAACTATGAAAAAGCTCAGTGAGCCATTAGAGGTCTTTGAGTCAGTGGCAATCCTAATGTCTCTTACATTGGATGTTGACTGGCTGATAGTTGGGAAAAGCCAAGATAGCTTCAGGGGAGAAAAGGGCCAAGATCCAGATAGTCTATGAAGTTGGCAAAGTGAGAATTCATAGTAGATAACAATAGCGGCCAGTCTTCGAGGGCTTTCCTCTATGCCAGGCACCGTTCCATGTGCTTTACGAGTTTTTCTCAATTTAATCTTCACAGCAAAGTCCACTCAGTAGTGTGAACATTTCTCTTCAGATGCCTTTCCACAGCCTGAGATAATTTTCCTAATGGACCTTGTTTAGATTCTTTACCTTGTCTGGAAAGTGCACATTTCTCCTCAAATCATTACTGCTTTCTTATTTTCCTTGTTTGTCTCCTATGTGTTCTTGGCTTCTCATTTTATGGAAGTGTATTCATTTCATCTATTGAGAGCCTGCAACTTCATGTTTTGCAAGAAAGTACAGTGGGAATTTGCAGATATCAATAAGGGAGGCTGTTCCATGGGTTTGTGTTCATTTAAAATGGCTTATTTCTGTTAGGTAATGAATTAGATTATTTTTAGTCAATCAGATCTTTTCTTGGAGAACTTAGAATGTAAGTCATGGCAAAATAGTTGGTAGTTGTTAGAAGTGAGGATATAGAGATGCTGAATATTCAGAATGGTGGAGAGCTTAGCATGCAGCTTAGTGGAAGAGTGCCTGTCTAGCACATATGAGGCCCTGGGTTCCATCCCCAGCAACACACATACATGTACATGCACGCGCACACACACACACACACACATACACACACACACACACACACACACAGTTTTAAGCTAATCAAGAATGATGACACCCCAGAGATGCAGATGGATATAATTCAGGAGTGGTGAGTATCTCTCTAACTTATGTAGCAATGAATTTTGTCTTATAGTCTCTTGTGCCAGATAGACAGGGTCTTCTAAGAGTCTTCTCTACTGCTGAAAATCCTGAAACAATGGATCCATGTCATCACTTTATTCTGCAACCTTATTTTGCTATTCAACAACCTTTCATTCTTTCTTTCATGAAACCAGGCCTTGAACATGGTAGCATAGTTAGTGCTCTGCCTTTGAGCTCCAGCCCTAGCCCATGTGATAGGATTCTTTAAAGAAGGAGAAATAGATATGAGAACATGAGTTCAGCATAGGAGAAGCTCTGTGCCACTGGAGAGTTCTTGACTACATAAAGGAAATGCTTTGGTTTATGTTTAGGTGCCCCCGCCCAAGCCTCATGCAGTCATGGAGGTGGCTGAGTCTAGTGTTTGTGATTGGTTCCTTGTCTAGCACTAGAATTGGCAGTGAGTGCTGCACTCACCCAGGGGCAGAGCCAGTATACAATATAAGGGAAGGAAGAAGGTATATTTTTCTCCTTTTCACTCTTGCTGTTTGCGGCCACCATGAACAGCTGCTCTTTAGCCATACCACCCTGCGTGGGAACCAGCTGAATATGGATTGAAACCTCCAAAACTGTAGAAAAATAAACCTATTTTTCTATTATTTTTAAGTGTTCGGTATTCTGTCTCAGCAACAAGAAAAAAGTAACCAAGACAGGAAAAGTCTTCTCCATTTCTGCAGGGGTAGCTCCCCATTGAATTGCTCTCTCTTCTCTCTCTATTCTTTCAAGGCTCTCATACCAGTGCCTCATCCTTCCAACAATAAACAATCCCTTACTCAGGAGTGAAGGGAGTTGTGCCCCTTGGTCTTGCCTTGGGTCTTGTAAACTCAAAGGCACCTCAAGCTCCTCTTTGCAGCCCATTGTAGAAGAAGAGGAAATTGGTTCCAGCCCAAAGTACTGATTTCCTCACTAGTAATCCTTAGTAAGCCCCTTGTCCACTGAACAGTTTCTTTTTAACCTTTTGTTGCAGAAAGTTGAGTAAATTATTTATGAAAAATTAGTCAAAATTGATATTATGCAGAGACTTCCTGTTGTTTTATGGATTTATTGACTTTCATTGTCATAACCAACCCTCATCCATTTCCCACAGAGACAAATTATTCTCATGTTTTAATATATACCTTTTAAATGTATGTATATTTTTAAATTTATACAGATGGTTTTATGTCATGTATCTCATTTGCTGGTCTATTTTGTAAAAATCAGCACAAGTTTTTTTAAAGTCAAACTTAACCAGATATAATTTACATAAAAGGATACACATAGTAGGTATAAATTTTGACACAAATTTTGACACATGCGTATTGAATATTTTCATCATCCTAATAGATCCTTCTTGCTCCAAGTTAGTCAGCACTGATCTCCTCATACTGGCTCCAGAAGACCATTGATTTTGTTGTTGCTTTTAATTAGATTTGTATTTTCTAGAGTTTCATACAAATGAACACTCATTCTGTTCTCTTTTGGTCTGGCATCTGTCACTAAGTCTAGTGCTTTTTAGGTTCATCCATGTTGTGTGTAGCAGTAGTTAATTTTTCTTTATTGCTAAATATTATTCTGTTAAATGGATATATCACAACTTCTCTGCTTATTAGTTATGGACATTTAGGTTGTTTTCTCTTTTGAAGAATACAGTTGCTATGAAAATCCAAGTTTTGGCGTGGACCATGTCTTCATTTATCTTAGATAAATACATAGGAGTGGAATTGCTAAATTGTATGATGAGTGTATGCTTAACTTAGTATGAAACTGTCCAACCCTTGTCTAATATGATAGTCTTACAAAATCAACAATAGTTGTAAATACCCATTCATGTTTCGTTTCTTTTCTTTTTTCTTTAATTTGAGGCAGTCTTACTATGTAGCTAGGGCTGGCCTTGAATTCACTGTGTAGCCCAAGCTTGTCTCCAACTCATGGCAATCTTCCTGCCTCAGCCCCCTAGTCTTGGGATTACATGTATACACCACCATGCCTGATCATCTGTATTTCTTTGTGTACACTAATTGTCCAGCTTACTACTCTCTATGCATAACTCTCCATGTTGTGCACCCATTGCATTTCACTCTCCAGTTACCTCAATGAAAGAATCCATGTTGTTTTAAATTTCCTGCCACCATGAGCCTTGCTTTAATAGGCATTGAATATATTGCTTATATGGGAGACATGGGTATTTCTATATACTCAGAAATGGAACTTGTAATTAGAAAAAAAATGTTTATTCTTATTTGACCAAATGTCATTAGATTCTTCCCCAGGAAGGCTGTCTTCTGCTTAGAGAAATATTCTGGTTTTATGGAGTCTGGCACTTTAACAGTTTTGGGATTCTTTTTAAAAACACAAAATTAAAAATTAGACAGAAAAGTGAATATTTATTAAAATGAGGTAAGAAATTCATCACAGTGGATTACTGGGATCTCCTTAAATAATTTACCTGAAATGCTTAGCACTTGGTAGTGGTTCCTGATTGCAGTCAGCCTTCCTCTCCTTGCCTATCACATCTTAGAGCTTCCAACCTCACAGGGGTCCAAGCATCTGAGACTGAGATGAGATTCAGGAGATTCACAGATGTTTGGCCTCTGATCCACACCTTGTACCAGCAGTGTGCGAATACCCCTCCATCTCCATTTTCCTGATGTCATTTAACATCATTCAGCTTTGGATGCGCACCCATCTAGACTCAATCTCACACCTGGTTTTGCATAATCCATGAGTAAAAAATGGTTTTTATATTTCTAAGTAGTTGAAAAGATAGAGTAATAGTTAATAATACATAAATGATATAAAATTCAGATTTCAGTGTCTCTAAATAGAGTTGGATGGGGCAAAGCAGCATCCATTTCTTTACATACTGTTGTGGCTCCTGTGTTCCAAATGCAGAGATGAGTAGCTGTGACAGAGACCGTATGGCCTGCAAACCCTAAAGCATATACCAGCGGGGTCCTTACAGAAAAATTCTGATGACCTTTGTTGTATAGCATTAATTTGTCATAGAGACAACTGTCTTATTTCATGTTGGGAAGAAGTATATTCCTCTGTTATTATGTCTTTGTGATGATAGATCTCACTATCATTGCTCTAAAAAGCACTTGTCTCTTTCTGATCTATTGGCCAGCCTTCTATATTAGTTACCCATTAGTAAGTAATAGCCACTCCCAATCTCAAAAGTTAAAACAGCAGTGCTCTCCTATCATTCATGTGACCTTTGGTAGCTGGGGCTTGGGTGGATTACTCTGCTGGGACTGGAGTGGCTGGGACAGCTGTTTTTCTCTGTTGATCACTAGGCCATCTTGGATGGCTCAGCTCCATGCATCTCTCATTCTCCTTGGACACATTCTTGTTACAGTGATGGCGGAGGCACAGAAGGGCAGATGAGAAAATTCATCACCTCTTAAAGCCTAAACTCAGAGCTACTGTCAGTTTTGCATTATAGTATTATTAGCCAAGCAAGCCATATGCCAAAATCCAAATGAAGAGGTAGTGAAACATATTCTTCCTAGAACAGAACCTTGGCAAATGTGTGGGTTCTAGTAGTGGTGAGAAGTTGGGGTCGATAATGCAGTGCACCATATTTTAAAGGAAACACTGTAACTGTAATAAATGGTTTTTTTTATTTCCATGTTGGAGAATGTTACTTATTTCTATTAAACATGAACTGTTAAGAGTAAGGGTGTGGTTTTCCTGTTCACCGTAGAAATCCCAACCTTCTCCTTTTAATGGTGATGTCCACAGAGCTATCAAAGTATTTACTCTGCTCTGTCCTTCCCTGTATATCCTTACAATGAACCACTAGCATATTACTGAAAAAACCCAATGCACAGAGAAATATTACTCCTTTTATATCTTCTTTCATGTCTTCTTTCTTCTCCTCAGTTCTCTGAAATAGGTTAGTCATAAAAAGTATTTTACCCTTCTTGGCTTCCCATTTGTATTTAAAGGGAAAGCTGTTATCTCTTTGTTAATCTCTCTCCCAACCTCCTCAATAAGTATGGGTGATTATTTGCCTCCTGTCTGACCTCAAATTACTATTTCCTTTCTGCCTTACTGATCACAGGTCTGCCATGGTCTCTGGGGAAATAAATACCAGTCGGGACTGCCCAGAATGGAGATAATTTCCTGTTTCGCTAATGTAGACAGTTCTTATCCTCTGAGCACCCTTTAGCCATGAAACTTCTTCTCCTGGTTTTGGCTGTTACCCTGTATGTGGCTGAGACCATCTCAGGTAACAAGGATCTCTCCTGAGGGATGCAGGTCTGAGTACCTGACACCTGTTCGGAGAACTTTGGAGATTCTGCTATCTTGGACTGGGAGATAATTGGGAAGCTCTGTGGAGGCCTTTGGATGGTCTCACTAGTTAAGGGGATTACTTAGTTCTCTGGCAAGGGCTGATTTTTCTGAGGCCCCTCATCTGACCATTCTGACTATCTCTCTTTGGTTAGCTTTGGAGAAGTCAAATCTGATAAACAAGGAATGGGGTGGGGTGCAGATGCACACATGGGTAGGCTACATAGAGAATACAGTAGCTTTTCCAAAAGCATTTCTTAGAGGAATTTGAATTTTGATATATTGGTGCATCCATGAAAATGGTTGCTGAATTTCTGATTGTCTGAGGATTCTAATTCTACTTTTTACACAGCCAAAAATTGTTGGGATTACCCCAGTTAGGTATAGAATCTTAAGAGAATCTGTTCCCAATTCTTTTGAATGGTAAAGGCCAATGAAAAGTCCCAAGATGTTGTGGAGATGGGAGTGTGACATTCTTGCAAGTTTTGCAAATGCACTAGATCAGTGATAACAAACCTTTCAGAGACAAATGCCCAAACTACAACCCACAACTCACTTATTTATTCAGAGTTCCAACACTAAAATTAAATCTGAATACTGAAGTTTTAGTTTAGAAAAAAATAACTCATATGCTAACATTTTTTGTCTTAAAAGAAAAACAAGTAACACATATTATAGGTTTGCCACCACTGCTCTAGAAGATTCATAGATGTTCAGATGGGCTTACTTCAGGTTCTGTTCCCTCTCATTGACATGACCAGTAGAGATACCAAAGGGCAAATGGAAAAGGTGCCTAATTGATGCTGAGTAACTGAGTACCTTATAATAGGGGGAGAAGAAACCTGGAGAGAGTGGGTCTTCTTGTCCCTCCCAAGAAAGTTGGTCAAGAAGGAGGGGTTACCCAGAAGACTCCATGCCACTGAGTGGAGAACTTTGGGAGTTGTGACAGAGGACACTAGTGGAGAAAAGAGGAATAGTAATCTATAAAATTCTTTAAGCCTACTTTCTTCTCTCTTTAAGGTTACTCTACTTTCTACTGTGATTTGACCCCTCTCTCAGCTCTTTGATTTTTTTCTAAGATTGACCCTGCTCCCTTCTTCTCTTTTGTTTTCAGTGAAGAAGTGTTGGGGCACATCAGGCAAGTGCAGAACAACATGTAAAGCAAACGAAGTGTTCTATATATTATGCAAATCTGAAGATAAGTGCTGTGTGAATCCTAAGTATGTACCCAAACTTGTACCCTCAAAAACCGATGAAAGACAGACATCATCTTCTGCAGTCTGACACCTCTTCTACATTTGAGTCTCAACGTCACTGAATCCTGTAGTTCCATTAAATCACTTTTGGTTGTTCCCTGCTTCTCTCTGACAGTTCCAACTATGTTACTTTAACATAGGTAAATAAAGCTGCAAAGTGATATGTGTATATGTGTGTGCGCATATGTGCAGGTGTGTGCATGCTAGAGAAAACAAGATGAACCAGTAGGTGTTAGTAATATCATTCTTGTAAATAATGCCTAACCTGCTACTGCCTAGTTGGGGGAGAGGCTATAAATGAGGAATGTTTATGAAGTGTATTTGATTTGTGTTTTCTTTTAGATTAGCATGTAATTTGTGCTTTCTTTCTTTCTAGCATTTGTGTTTTCTTTTATACTAGAACCCTCTGCAATGATAGAAACATGATTTTTCCAATATGATAGCTACTAGCCACATGTGGCTACTGTGCACTTGAAATGTGGTATGACTGAGGAATTGAATTTTAATTTAATTTAATTTAATCTGATCTATACTTAAATTTATATTCCCAGATATGGTTAGTAACTACTACATTGGGCAGTGTAGGTTGAGACTCTAAAGTAAAAAGGTTGAGGCAGCTCTGGGCCCCTGTCTGTGAGTATTTTAGGGGAGTTTAGGAGGCAACCAAGAACCTGTGATGAGCACAAGAACTAATTCCTAGACCACTGCTTCACAGGCTTCACTTTCTCTCTGATTACACTTGAATAATCCTGTTAGGAACTCCAGGATTGTGTTTTATATATTCTCTTCACCTTAGGGAGAGCTCATATCAGGCCTGTGTAGATCCTTTGTCTCTCTCTTTTGCTTCTATCTGGGGCCACAGGATAACAAAGGTTGTTATTTTGCATATTATCTTCAAAAGAGTTACTCAGATTACAAGATATAGACATGCAAAATTGATCTAATCCTATGAATGCTGACTGTTTTGTTTCAAGAACTAATAGAATTAGTATTACAATCATTTTAGCTATCTTAAGTGTATATATACAAATTTGTGTCTTTTTTATTTTCTTTTCCTTCTTTTCTCCTTTTCTCTGAGTTATTTTTTTCCCTTTGAGCAGTTTCTTACCCTTTCACAATATTTATTGAAGATTTTTTATCTTATTTACTCTTTCAGTTTCTTATGCTAGGGAGGCAATACAGTATTTACACATATCAGTTTGATATCAGTTTTGATATATTTCACTTATGAGTATGGTTCAAGTTGCATCCATTTATCTATAAAAGCCTCAATGTGATCCTTCTTTATAGCTGAGTAGTACTCCCAACAACAGTGCAAAAGAGTTTTCTTTTCCCAACAGCCTCTCCAGCATTTGTTGGTGGTTTTCTTGATCCTGGCCATTCTTTCTGGAGTGAAATGGAATCTCAGTGTTGTTTTAATTTGCATTTCCCTAATGACCAGTGATGCTGAACATTTTTTCATGAGTTTATTTTAAATTTGTATTTGTTCATCTGAGAAGTGTATATTCATCTCAGATGCCCATTTTTGGACTGGGTTTTTGAATTTCAGGGGTCTGATTTTTTAAAGATACTTTATATATTCTTGAGGGAAAGCTCATTCTTTGTCTGAGGGACAGCTGACTAAGACTTTTCCCCAATTCGTGGGTTTTCTTTTCACTCTGTTGGAGATTTCTTTTGACATGAAAAAACTTTTTAATAAGGCAAGATTCCAGTTGTTGATTTTCTGTGCACTTAGATTTTTATTCATGAATTCTCTGCCTACATCTATGTCTTCAAGATTTCTACCTACTTTGACTTCTAGCAAATTTAGTGTTTCTGTTTTAATATTTAGATCTTTGACCCATTTTGACTTTAGTTTAGTGCATGGTAATAGGCATGGGTCTAGTGTTAGTTTTCAGCATATGGAGAGCCAATTTTTCCAGCACCACTTATTAAAGAGGCTTTCTTCCAGTGAACATGTTTGGCCCCCTTGTCAAAGATGAGGTAGCTGAGTGTGTTTGTAGTTGTGGTTGTATCTTCTAATCTATTCCATTGATCTTCAGGTTTGTTTTTATTCCAGTATCATGCTGATTTTATCACAGTAGTTTTGTAGTAAAACTTCAAGTCAGGGATTGTGATGCCTCCTGCTTTGCCTTTGTTGCCCAGAACTGCCTTTGCTATTCTAGGTCTCTTCTGGTTCCAGATGAATTTTAGGAATGATTTCTCTAGATATGTGAGATATGTTAGTGGTATTTTTATTGGAATTGATTTAAATCTGTATAACAATTTTGGGAGAATGGCCATTTTTCACAATGCTTGTTCTTCTTATCCGTGAACAAGGGATGTCTCCATTTTCTGAGGTCCTCTTTGATTTTTTTTCAGAGTACTGTAATTTTCACTGATGAGATGTTTTACTTCCTTTGTTAGATTGATTCATAAGTATCTCATTTTTTTGGATACTATTTTGAAGGGTGTGGTTTTTTATTTCTCTCAGTGAGTTTGTGTATAGGAATGCTATTGTTTTTTGAGAGCTGACTTTGTATCCAGTTACATTACTGAATTTGGTTGTTTCATCTAGAAATCTTTCAATGGAGTTTTGGGGGTCTTCTATGTAGAATATCATGTCATCCTCAAATAATGATAATTTAACTTCTCCCTTTACTATCATTATTCCTTTTATTTCTCTCTTGTCTAATTGCTCTGGCTAGTATATCTAGCACTATATTGAATAGGAGTGGTGATAGTGGACAGCCTTGTCTTGTTCCTGATTTTAGAGTGAAAACTTTCAGTTTTTGATCATTTAATATGATGACGGCTGTTGGTGTGTCATAGATGGCTTTTATAAGATTGAGGTAAAGACCATCTATTCTGGTTTTCCATAGAGGTCTCGTAAGTGTTGGACTTTATGAAAGCTTTTTCTGCATCTATTAAAATGATCGGGTGATTCTTTTTTAAAAAAATATTTTATTTAAAGAGAAACAAAAGCATGTAAAGGGTAGAGATAATATAGAATTCAAAAAAAAGATAATAAGAAATCACTACTCAATAAATTATATATTATCCTCTTAGAAACAGTTGTTCAAGTTACAAAATTAAAGCATACAAAGTAGATAGTCAAACAGTGAGAGTGTGAACAGCTACGCATGCATGAATTTCTATGTGTATTTCTATCCTTTCTGTATTAGAGGGAAAAACAAAACAGCAAGACAAAACAAAACAAATTCCTATAAAAACATGAAACCACAGTACAAGGTGATCTACAATGATTACTGTGTTGTTTCTTATTATCTTCAATAGAATTGTCTATATCATCAGGCATAATTGAATATAACAGTATAATTAAGTATAGCAGTAAATAACAATATTAGTAAAATAAAACATTGTAGACAGTATAAAACTTCAAAGGCAGGTAATAATCAAACCATAGTGGATATTCTAGTGGATCTTGTCATCTTAAGTGCAGTTGCCTATACTCTCAGACTTGATACAATCAATCATAACAGCTTTGAATAAAATCTATCAATATAAAACAGTGATCCAATAAACCAGATTTAATTATGATCAGTCATGGTAAAACTGTGTAGGTTTTACAGAGCTTTAGATTAAATTAATAGGAAATTAAGGATGATTACCGTACTATATCCTGTTATTTTCAGGATTACTGTCTATGCCCTCAAATCTAGTACAGGTAGAATGACTGGAACAGAATATAATACATCTAAGCAGAGTAGTGTGAGTAATATGTGTTTTAAATCCTGGTGCACCATTAACAATATAGCATATCAAGGCCATCTATGTTAGAGTTTTTAGTTATCCTTCTCTGCCTCATTTGCTGTTTGTACTTCTGAGAAGTGTCTATTCATTTCAGATGCCCATTTTTGGATTGGGTCTCTACATTTGGGAGGTTTGATTTTTTTGAGACCTGTGTATTTCACTTAAGAGTATGGTCTCTTGTGAGTTCGATCCCTGGTATCACCAAAAAAAAAAAAAACCAATGAAAAAAAGAGTATGGTCTCAAGGTCCATCCAATTACCTAGAAATGTCCCAAAATGTACTTCTTTATGGCAGAGTAGTACTCCATTTTCAAAACCACTTCTTTATCCATGCATTTGTTGATGGGCATTTGGGCTGTTTCCAAGATTTAGCTACTACAAACTGCTGCTATAAACATGAGTGTGCACATATCACTGTGGTACATATTCCAGATTTATATATTCTAGATATATACTCTATAAAATATAATATACATTATATATTCTAGATATTATTCCTCCGTCTGAGAAACTGATGGCAATATTTTTCTTCTACTATTTGGGTTGTCTTTTCACTCTGCTGGTGGGTCCTTTTGCTATACAAAAACTTTTTTAATAAGATGAGGTCTCAGTTGATTCTTCTTGATATTTTCCATGTGATTGGAGTTTTGTTCATAAAGTCTTCATCTACTCATACGTCTTCAAGTGTTCTACCTATTCTATCTTCTAGCAGATTTACAGTTTCTGTTTTAATATTTAGATATTTTATCAATTTTGATTTTAGTTTAGTGAATGACAAGAGACATGAGTCTAGTTTTAGTCTTTGGCATGTGGAAAGCCAGTTTTTCCAGCACCATTATTAAAGAGGCTTTTTTTTTGGTGAATGTGTTTGGCGTGTTTGTCAAAGATAAGGTGGCTGAGCATGTTTGGAGTTGTTTTTGCACCTATTATTCTGTTTTATTGATCCTTGGATCTGTTGGGTTTTTTTTATGTCATCCTATTTTTATCACAATAGTTTTGTATTATAATTTCAAGTCAGGGACTGTGATGCTCACTGCTTTGCACTTGTTGCTCTGAATTGTTTTTGCTATTCTAGGTCTCTTCTGGTACCAAATGAATTTTATGATTGTTTTCTTAAATTATGTGAGATATGCAATTGGTATTTTGATTGGGTTTGCACTAAGTCTGTATGAAACTTTTGGAAGTAAGACCATTTTCATTAAGTAAGGACCATCTTTCCATCTTCTGAATCTTCTTCCATCTCCTTTATCAGAGTAGTGTAGTTTTCAATGTAAAGTTCTTTTTCTTCCTTTGTTAGATCAATTCCTAAATATTTTATTTTTTTGGAAGCTACTGTGAAAGGTGTGGCTTCCTAGTTTCTCTCTCAGTGAGTCTGTTATTTATGCTCAGGAATGCTACTGATTTTTGAGCCTTGACTTTGTATCCAGCTGTACTACTGAATTCGGTTATTAAATCAAAGATTCATTTGGTGAAGTCATTTGTGCTCTCCTATGTAGAGTAACATGTCAAATGCAAATAATAATTTAACTTTTTCCTTTCCTAATCTTATTCTTTTCATTTCTTTCTCTTGTCTACTTTTTACCAAACTATAATGAATAAGAGTGATGTTAGTGGACATCCTTGTCTTGTTCCTGGTTTTATAGTAAAGTTTTCATTTTTTGACCATTAAGTATGATATTGGTTGTTGATAAAGGTCATAGATAGCCTTTATCAGATTGAAGAAAAGACCTTCTATTCCAATTTTCTGTAGGTTTTTTTTTTCTTTTAACATGAATTGGTGTTGGACTGTTTCTTTTCTTTTGGTGCCTGGAGTCGAACTCAGGACCTTGGGCTGAACTGTTTCAAATGACTTTTCTGCATCTATTGAGATGATCATGTGGTTTTCGTCTTTGGCTGTGTTAATATGGTATATTGCATTTATTGACTTGCATATGTTGAACCATCCCTGAATTGCTTGTATGAATCTTACTTGGTGATGATACATAATCTTCCTGATGATTTCATGACTTCTGTTTGCCAGTATATTACTGAGAATTTTTGAATCTATGTCCATTAGAAAGCTTGGTATGTAGATTTCTTTTTTGATTGGATCCCTTTCTGCTTTTGATATCAGGGTAATGCTTGTTTTCAGGAATGAATTCCAGGAGCATTGTGCCCCTTTTAGTTTCATTAAAGAATTTGAGGAGTAGTGGAATTAGATCTCTAAATTTCTTTTAGAATTTAACAATGAATCTGTCAAGACCTGACCTCTTCATTGGTAGGTTTTTAATTACATCATCAATTTCACTGACTAATATTGGGTTATTTAGAAGCTTTATGTCTTCTTGATTCAGGTTTGGTAATTGATATATATCTAGAAATTTTCCATTTCTTCTATGTCTTCCATCTTATTAGAATAAAGTTTCTTGAAGTAGATACTAATGATCTTCTGGATTTGTTTAGGATCTGTTGTGATTTTACCCTTTCATTCCTAATTGCTTGGATTTGAGTCTTTCCTTTTTTTGATGAAGTAGCTAAGATTTTGTTAATTTTATTTAATCTTTCAAAGAATCAACTATTCAATTCACTGATTCTTTCTATTGCTTTCTTAGTCTTTTCTGCATTTATTTCTGCTGTAATCTTTTTATCACCCCCTGCCATATAAGAATTGGGATTGACATCAGTGATTCCTGAGCTCTGTGTCATGTTGGAACTTTGGGCGCTGGGAGAACAGGCGGCCTACTCGCTGCCCTGGTAAGCAGCTGAGGGCCTGCCGGTGCACGGGCTAAGGATCAGACATCGATCCATTCCCCCACCCCAACCCCGTTTGCAAGTCGGCACCAGCGGTCTGAGTATTTCTTAGGAGGATGAATGTATGCAGTGTGGCAAGTAAGGGGGATTTCCTTCTACCATCTCTTTGAAGGCAAATATTTTTTATCACTGTTTTGCTCACTTTTGATTAGTTATACTGGTTTATTCAATATTCTGTTTTTATAAGTTCAATATTCCCTTCCATTTTCCTCTACCTGATTGAAAGGACAGCTAATGTGAACAGAATGGGGTGTAGTATGGTGCCCTTTGCTCGTGTCCTGGTGATCTGCTGTGAGGTTCTGTGGTACTTTCACTGCACTGTGGGTCACATGGGTTTATTCTGCTGTATTTTGCTACCTTCAAAAAAAAAAAAAGTAGATAACAAAGTAAGAAAATACCTCCAAAAATCTCCCAACTCCACCAAAGCTGATCCATGGAGAATGGATGAGGAGAAACTCAAAAACAAGGCAACAGAATTATATAAGGTGATTAAAAAGTAAATAACAACAACAAAACAAGTCAGTAAGGTACTGAGCAAGCTGAAACAGGATATAACTAAGCAGATAATGGACTTAAAAAGTAAAAAGAAGAAAAGAAAGTGCTCTAGAAGATATGGCTGCATGTAGGATTGATAACTGTGTTGCTAAGTTGTTACTGGATCATTGAACTTCTTTGTATTCTCACTGTTTGAATGTTCACTTTGTATGCTTTAATTTTGTGACTTTAACAACTATGTCTAAGAAGACGCTATGTAATTTATCAACTAGTGATTTCTTACTGCCTTTTTTGTTCTGAAATTCTGTATTGTTTCTACCTCTTTTTCTGTTTTGCTTTTTTTTTCTTTAAATAAAATTTATAAAAAAATGAAAAAAAAAAGAATTGGGATTGACTTGCTCTTCTTTTTCTAGAAGCTTGAGGTTCCACATTATGTTACTTATTTGAACTTGTTTTGTTCTTCCGATATGGGAATTTACCACAATAAATTTACTTTATAGGACTGCTTTTATTGCATCTCATACAGTCCGGTATTTTGCACTGGTATTATGGTTTAATTGTGGAAACTGCCTGATTTCCTCTGTAAGCCAGTGGTATTTATGAAGTTCTTGTTGATTCTCTTGCCATTGATTTCCAGGTTCATTGCACTATGGCCTGCTAATATGCATGAGATAATTTCAGTCCCTTGCATTTACTTAATCATGTTCCATGAGCTAATGTGGTCTATTTTGCAGAATATCCTGCCTACAGGTGAGAAGAATGTGTATTCTGATGTTATATGGTAGAAGACTCTGTAGGCATGTACTAAGTCCATTTGTTCAAAAGTTTGGCTCGGGTCTGATATTTCTTGGCTGATTTTGTTTGTATAGTTGATGACAGTGAGGTACTGAGGTCCTCCATTACAATTGTATTAGCACTTATTTGATTTTTTGTATCTGTTAATATTTGTTTTATATAGTTGAGTATGCTGTGTTTTGGTGTGCATATATTTATAATTGTTATATCTTCCTTTTTGTTTGTTCCCTTAATCATGGAGTAGTGATCTTCTTTGTCTCTCTTGATTACTTTGATTACTACTTTTTCTGCAAAAAGAAGAGCTACCCCTGTTTTCTTCCAGATCCCTGTTGCATGGACCATTGTTTTTAATTCTTTGACTTGCAGTCTATGAATTTTTTTATTGAGTTAAATGTATTTCTTGTGCAGCATATTGTTTGATACTATTTCTTGATTGATTCTGTCACTCTGTTTCTTTTGACTGGTAAATTGAAACCATGTACATTGATGGTTTTAACTGGTATGCATTGACTTATTCTTGTCATACTATTTTCTGTTATTGGTCTCCTTTCTTTGCTCTCTCTTTAATTGCTTTCCCTGCCTGGTAGATTCATCCTATTGGAGTTAATGGAGTTATAGACTTCATTATATAGAATATAATATATATCTTTCTAGAATGTTCTTTAGAACATTTTGGAATGTTGGTTTGGTAGTCATGAATTTCTTCAGGTGTTCTTTTTTTTTAATTTACAGAGGAAAAAACATGTAAAGGGTAGAGATAATACAGAATTTTAAAAAAAAGATAAACAGTAAGAAATCACTAGTTGAAAAATTACATATTGTCCTCTTAAAAATAGTTGTTCAGGTTACAAAATTAAAGCATACAGAGTAAATATTCAAACAGTGAGACTGTAAACAGCTATGCATGCATGAGCCTCTACATGAGTCAGCTGTGTTTCTGATGGGCTTTCCTTTATAGGTAATCTTTTTCTTTTCCCTGATGGCTTTTAATATTCTGTTTTTATATTGAATTTCTGATACCTTGATTATTGTATGTCTGGGTGTAGATCTGTTTTGGTTGTAGGTGGCTGGAGTTCTGTATGCCTCACATAACCGAATGTCATTTTCTTTTCCCATGCTTGAGAAGTGTTCCTTAATTATTTCCGTGAATAGCCTTTGTAATTCGCCTGTTTGTATTCCTGCTTCTTCATTCACATTTCTTATTCTTAAATTATAGATTCTCTTGTCGTCTTCTAGCCTTTGTATTGTTACTGCCTGTTTCCTTGTTATTTTTAATAGATCTTTCCTTTCATGATCACACATTGCAAACTTGTCTTCAAGTTTTGATAGTTTATCCTTAGTTTCTTTTAAGGAGTTTTTCTAGCTTTCAATGGAGATTTTAATTTCCTGGTAATCTCTTTGAATCTGCTTCATGTATTCTGAATTTTCTTTGTATTCTTTATCGAATGTTTCTCTCCTTTTTTTGTGTTCCTCTTTTCTTCCATCTATGTCTTCCTGAGAGGTGCTTAGCATATCTTTTATTACTCTACTCATATCTTGCTTTACCTGATTTAATATTTCAGTTTTGAGCTCGTCTACAAGGTCCTGAAGATATCTCTTAATGTCTATTGAAGCCATGTCTGATGTTGCATGTTTGCTGCTCTCAGTCTCCCTTGTTTTTCTCTCTTCTGGATCAGTGCTCTCAGGGTTCTGGGCTGGGGGCCTCCTCTTGCTTCTCTCTCCTGTCATGGTCCCGGCTTCCTCCACACAGGTGTACAGTGGAGTTCACAGCCCTTTTCCCTGTCAGCCACAGTTCCTCTGAAGCACACTGGTGAGGGAACTCTGCCCTCTCCTGCCTGCTCTTGTCACTGAGGTGTAAGCAGCATCTGCCTATGTCTGCCCCTCCCCACCGGGCCAGCCAAACTTCAGAGACCTTCACCAGGTTAGTGTGTGCTAGGCCCAGGGAATCGATTTGGGACAGTTCAATGGGTCCTGGCCAGAGGCGCAACCCAATTCAAGCAAATTCCACGAATCTGCTCTGGGGAGGAAGCAACCAACTGAAGTCACTGTCACTTCTAGTTCAGGCTCCTCCAGCATGTTGCCCATTCGGTTGCGCCATTCCCATAGGGGGGGTGTCATTCCCATCACTGACTGTGGATTAATGAAGGTCTCTTTGCTGGCTCTGCTCCCCATTGGGCTCACCAACTGCTGACTTCAGCACAGCTGTGGCTCCTGTGAGTGGTGGCGAGAATGAGTTTGGGTGGGTCTGGCAGCTGGCGCGAATTTGCGAATCCTGGCTGGTGCAAACTTGGTGGGTTGCATTGAAAACACTGTGTCCAGTAATTTTAGCTGTTCCAATTGTAGCCCCAAGACTGCATGTTTGACAAGTTTTTTTAATGTTTTAATTTCTTGCTGTGTCAAGAGGATCCATCTCCCTCTGTCTGGGTCTGTCCAGGATGTTTTATTTTGGCATATGAGTTGTTTCTCCTGGGAGGCTTTGTATTTTGTTGCTCACTGATTGGTCATCTTTAGTTCCTCTTCAGATGTTCTTTATCATGGAAGTATCTTACTTCTCTATCGAATTTGAAAGATGATTTTTCAGGGTACATTAGTCTGGGTTGGAGGTTGTTTTGCTTTAGGGTTGAAACACTTCACCCCAAACTTACCCTGACTTGAGAGTTTGTGTTGAGAAATCTGCCATAATTCTGATGGGCTTTCCTTTATAAGTGATTAGTTTCTTTTCTCTAACAGCTTTTAATATTTTGTTCTTGTGTTGAATTTCTGGAATCCTGTCTATTATACGCCTTGTAAAATTTTTTTTTTTATCATGGGTAGCTAGTGTTTCATATGTCTCTCTTATCTTTATGTCAAACACTTTTTCCATGCTTAGGGAATTTTCTTCCATGACTTCTGTGAACATTTTTTTTTAAAATGCCAGTTGTACTATCTCCTGCTTTTTCTTCTCTTTTTTGTCTTTTTCAGACAGGGTGTTGTTATGCAGTTCAGGCTGGCCTTGAACTTACTTTGTAGCCCAGGCTGGTCTCAAACTTGCAATGATCCTCCTGCCCCAGCCTCCTGAGTGCTGGGATTATAGGCATGAGCCATCATGCCCGGCCTCTCCTGCTTTTTCATCAGCTCTGATCAATCTTATGTCATTCTTCTTTGCAACATTTAGCAGCTGTTGCATTGATTTTTTTGTGGTTTCTTGCTATTTTTAAGACATTTTTCTTTTTTGTGATCCTTAACTGCAATCATATCTTCTAGATCTGATATTCTGTCCTCATGTTAGTTGATTATGCTATGTACAGTTTCAATAGACTTTTCTATCTTTGGGATATCTGATTGAATCTGTTTCATGGATTTCATTTCTTTGATATGTTGGGCATTTATGTTTCCTGAACTCCCCTATTTTTAAAATTTGAGTCTTCTCTAGATTCAGTAATCATGCCCTCCATTATGGCCATAATCTCTAAAATTATCTGAGAAATTGTTTATGATTTGATTTTATTCTAGAACTTGTTCATTTGGTTTATTACTTCCACTGTTACCACTTCAGAAAGTCCAGATAGGTACTTTTGAATTGTTATACCTCATTGTTCCATGGGTTCGCCTTTGGCAAGTTGGAAGTCTGGAATTACATTTAGCTTTCATATCTTCTCATTTTCTATTTTTTTCAGTTTAATTTCTGTATTAATGTTTGTAAATTATTTCTGTCAAGTATTCTTATTGCTCATATCAAGAACCCTTAGGAAATGACTACCTCTCAGGGATGTCTCCGAGGTGTAGCTGACTTTTGGGTTTTGAATATGTTATTCTTTATTGGGCACGAGAAGTTGCTGCCTACTTGGCCCACTCCCTGGTTCTTAGGCACTGGCCTGTAGTATTTTTTGACCCTTAGGTAATCTTAGTCTTGCTATACCAGGAAGAATAATTAGTTAAAACAATTATGTCACTTTGACTAAAGTTGTACAGTCAGCAGTAACAATAGCCTAGAAAATGACAAACTGAGGAAAGGATTAATTTGAGACATTTAATCATGTGAACCAGGTTTATGATGATGTAACAAAAACTAAAATGAACTAGAAAATTGTATTCAGTAAATAAGCCCTCAATATAGTGTATTTATCCTCAGGGGAGAAAATTTAAAAGGGGAAAATAGAGAAACAGAAAAAGATGAAGAGATTAGAAACAAGGCTGGAGGACAAAGGAAGATCACACAAACTTTGGGAAATTGGTGAAAAAAGTAAGAGGGAAAGAAAGAAGGGAAGACATAAAAACAAGAATAGAACACAGCAATAACAATAAAAAAACTTGAAATCATGTTCACAGTCATAAAAACAAGGACTATCAAAAAAAAAAAAACAAGAAAAGAGAGAGAGAAAAAGTTCACTTCAAAGTGTTTCTCTGTTATCACTGGTAGACAATGTGACCAGATAGTCCAGATCTGAGTTGATTAATCCCAGCAGGTCAGTTGTAGCTTTTTAAAAACATTTTTATTTGGAAGAGAATAAAACAAAACAAAACAAAACAAAACAGAATAAAACAAATAAGAACAGAACAATGCAAGCAATACAGGACTTCAAAACAAGACAATGAGATGGTTACTATAATGTCTCTTTTTTTCTTCAAAATAGCTGTCCATACTATTACATGCAATAAAATCAAACAAAACAAAAATCACAAAACCAATCAAAATAAAGAATGAAAGCATTACAGGACTTCAAAACAAGATAATAGGAAATGAAGAACGGCTAATGTAATGTCTCCTGTTTTCTTCAAAATAGCTGTCCATACTATCACACATAATAAAATCAAGCAAAACAAAGCAGAATAAAACCAAACAATACAAAAGGATGAAATCAAATTAGGACTTCAAAACACAATGATAGGAAATCAACAATGGTTACCATAATACATCCCATTATCTTCACAATAGCTGCCCATACCATCAGACACAGTGAAATCTAACAAAACAAGACAGGATAAAACCAAACCTAACAAAATTGTGAAAATGATAGAAAGAATTTGAAATAAGATAATAGGAAATTTACAGTGGTTACCTCTTTCCCTTTTTAGGCATTTCCTCCCCTATCACTTTCATGATATCTATTATGCTTTTTAGATCCCACTAACTCCTTCAGTTTTTTATGCTAGGGAGATAACTCAGTGTTCACCTGTATGAGTCTAAACCATTTTACCCATGAGCATGATCTCCAGTTGCATTCATTTACCTACAAGAGCCTCAAGATTATCCTACTTTATAGCTAAGTAGCTTTCAATTGTATGAAAACACCATATCTTTCTTATCCATTCTGTAGTTGATGGGCAAGTTACTCTTGCTTTTTTGTTCTCCTGTTATGTAGAATAATTGTTTTTTCTCCTTTGATTTTCAGTCTATGAATTTCCTTTCAAGTTAAAGGTGTTTCTTGTGTTCACTATATTGATGGATCTTGTTTCTTGATCTACTCTGCCTGTTTTGGTGAACTGAGGTCATCTATTTTAATGGTTACAGCTGGCATATATTGGTTCATCCCTGCCATGCTATCCTCCTGCTGTTGGCCCTCCACTTTCCTGTTTCATTCAGTTGCCTATCCTGTTTGGTGATCCTCCTCTGCTGTTGTTCCTGGAACCATGGTCATTTTTATCTCTCTCTAGGGTATCCTTCAGCACTCTCTATAGGGTTGGTTTGGTGGTCATGAATTACTTTAGTTGTTCTTTATCACAGAAGTATCTTATTTTTACATCAGTTTTGAAAGATAGTTTTTCAGGGTACATAAATCTGGGTTGGAAGTTACTTTCTTTCAGGATTTGAAATACTTCACTCCAAATTCTTCTTGACTTGATAGTTTATGTTAACAAGTCTGCATGATTCTGATTGGTTTTTCTTTATAGCTGATCTGTTTTTCTCTAACAGCTTTTAAATTCTATTATTGTGCTAAATGTCTTGGATCTTGATTATTATATGTCTGGGTGTAGATTTATTTTGTTTATAGCTAGTTGGAGTTCTATATGCCTCACTTAGCTGCATGCCAGATCCTTTTCCCATGTTTGGGAAGTTTTCTGCTATTGCCTCTGTAAATAGCCTTTTTATTTCATTTGTGTTCATTCCTGCTTTTTCGCTGATACCTATCATTCTCAAATTATTTTGCTTTGTTCAATCTTGCAAACTTTCAATTGTTATTTCCCAGTTCCTTGTTACTTTTAAGAGATCTTTCATTTCACAATCACTAGCTGATATCTTGCCTTCAAGGTTTAAAAGTCTTTCAGTCTATTTCAAGTGGTTTTGCCAGATTTTGATTGACTTTGTAATTTCCTGGATATCTCTTTGAATCTGTTTCTGCCTTGTATTTCTTTCTTATATTGTTCAGTCAAGGTTTCTCTCATTTTCCTATGCCCCTCTTTTTTTAAAAAAAAAAATCTATGTCTTCTTTAGATATATCCTCAGCAATTCTTTCATTATGTTTGTGATTTCTTCTTTTACCTGAGACATTTCTGATCTGATTACTTTTACAGTCTAATGAAGTTGTTTCTTTACTTCAGTTGCTATCCTCTTGGAGATTTCAGGTGTCTGATTCCATTTTCTTCCATAACTGTATCTCCCAGACTTGTTCTGCATGGACCAGATGTCTGAGATTGCCTTTTGCTCCTTCATCTTGACATTCTCTTGACAAGCCAGTTGCGGGGAATGGAATAGGCACCTGAGTTTCTCTTAACCCAGATTCCCAGAGAGGTAGCAGGGCATGGGATAGGCTTCTCCAGACCCATGCAGCTACACTGAGGCTTCCCTGATGGCCAGGGGTGTGTGGGTGACAGGACTGCTTCTTTTCTCAGCCTGTGTGTCCACTGGCTGGGATTACTCTGATGGTGGCAGGTACACAGAGGTGTGTTTGTCTGATTCTCCTGTTGGGTGCTGGCTGCCCAAAGGAAGCAAAGGCCTCCAATGGTTGCCCATGGGTGCATGGAGTGTATCTACCTGTGTCTCTCTGCCTGTGCTGGCTATCTGTAGGAAGCAAGCTTTCTGATGACCTGTATGTAGCTTTAAGGTGGGGTGCTGAGTAATCCCAGTGAGCCTGCACCTTTAGTTCCACTGAAATTTAGGCTGGTTTCTTGTGAGTCTGGAATCAGACCCTTTCAACCTTCATCAGTCTGTGTGCCCCCTCTACCTTGAACTTGACTCCCTGACAGGTGGTGCTTGGCCCCCTGACTTTGTGCTGACTTGAACTCAGCTCCTTTATACTGACACTGGGAGCTGTTAACCAGCAGTCGCTCTGAGTTCCAAGCTCAGTTGGCCCCTCTCCATGGTGGCTTCTGCCCAACCACCCTCTTCTGGTTGATGACTGAACCCAAATAACTCACCAGCCACAGTAGTCTGCTGCATCCATTGCTCTGTTCCACTAGTACTTTCTTGGTGGAAGCCTCCGGGGTTGCCAGCAGTTACTATGCATCTGCAGGGTCTAGCTGCCCCCCTCTATGCAGTGAGCTCATCATGAAAGTGCCACCTGCCACCTCCTCCTTCGTTGTTTAAGTCTCTCTCTTTGCTCTCCCCATAGGGTTCAATTCTCACTTCAAATCCTTCCTGGGTACTGCAGATCTAACTCCCTCCTTCTCCTCCTCATGTTGCTGTACTCCAGTGTTTGAACACCAAATCTCAGAGAGTCTCTTTTTCTGCTGCTTATCACTCCTCCATCTTTCCAGAAGTCTAGTATTTCTTAAAAATTAGTAATTATTTTATTTATTTGCTTCTTATTTGTTTGCACTCAAAAATTTGGATTCCATGGTAGCAGGTCCTTACTGGTTTTGCTCACCATTCCATCCTTGGTGCCTGGTGCACAGTAGGAATATGATAAATATTTGCTATGGAAATATTTAACACCAGAATGGTCTTACATGCCACATTCTCCTGCTTTCCTATTGCATAAGAGTCAAAACTTCCTCTACTAACTCCCATTTAACCATCTCTGATTCAATAAAAGCTTCTCTTTCTTTGATATGAAAGAGGGACAAGTACAATATGAGTTTAGGGTTCATCTGGAAGGAAAAGTGTTTAAGATATCTAGTAGCTTCTTCTTATGATTAAAAAATGGGATTAAAATATGTGGATTTAAATATTTATAAATTCCAAGTGATAGAACATGGTAATTATCCTCCTGAAAAAAATTACCAAAATAAAATGAACTGTCTCCTGCTTGTCATTATGTCAGTGGGAATGACTATCATGGGTCTGGGAGTTACTTACTCCAAGACTTGTTTTGATGTCCACCAGGATCAACAAGAAAGAACCTTCCCCAATCTGGGAATAAAAGAGTTGGAGTACATTACAAGGTGGCGCTGAATGAGAAGGTGAGATAGGAAATACTATTTGTGTGAATTAGAATTATCTACATTCTGGTTACATTTACACTAAGACTTTGTACAGCTATGAAGATCTGGCGGTCATTGAAAAATTTGATGGCAGCTGTGCACTATCTCAAGCCATAAGACTTCAGATAATTTCCTCTTGTCTTCTCATACAAGGCTAGCCGTCGCGGCTCTGTGATGCTTCCTTGCTTCAATGGGTGTATAAGTCTCACTCTACTCACTGTTTTTAAAGCTGTTCTCTCTGTGTCCCTCACTTACATCCTTCTTTTCCTTTTCATATACTCCAGACCTTCTACCTCCTTCAGTCTCCTTGCCAGGTGAGGCTGGTCCCCAATCTCATAGATTCCTTATGGAGTACAGCAATATTCTGTTAACACGAAACATTTTCACTCTGTCATTTAATGTAATGTTGGAGTTCATCAAAGACCAACTCAAGCAGAAAGGACATTTTTTAGAAGGATACTTGGTAGCTGATAGCATCGCCTGGAAGTCTAGACAATCAGTCTTGAAAGTACCAAGAAAAGTGCGCAGTAGAAAGAACCAGTCAAGATTCTATCACAAACATTGCTACCCTAGTACTACATACCAGCGTCTCACCTGGAGTTTTACCATTGCTGCTACTATCGCATGAGTATTTTCCCAACCTTCCCCATGGTTTGAATTCAGTCCTTTAAGGTTCAAAGGCTTTTGTTGGATCATCCAGCTGTCTAAGCCTGCAATACACATTAGTCTATTAACTCATGAGGTGGCACACAAGAGTGTTTGTCTTTAGTGCTTTCTGTAGTGGAATATCAGGTCTCCTTTTCACCAAGACCCAAGAAGAAAGAGAAACTCTCAGATGGAAAGGGGTTCAGAGGCTAACTGTCCAAAGATACAAACGATACCATCAGGGAATATTTACCTGGAACTTTGCCTTATCTGCAAATGTTTCCCCTCCAGTTTTGACCTTTCTGATTGTCAGGGTGAAGGGAAGGAAGTGCCTAGGCTGGGACGCATAAATAGGCATTCACTCTCAGGGTCATTCAAATACTCCTTTTACTATCTCACCTCACCTTAGACTTCACCCTGATGAGTGCATGGCATTTATTTGCAGTATCCACCACACCTCTGCCTGATATTTTTCCAGTGTCTGACTTCATGACTGACTATTATCTCCATGAAGGCAGAGACAGTGGTTGATGTATTTACTATATTCAGAACTGAATCTGGCACAAATGGGTACTCAATCAATGAACTGAATAATTGATGAATTTAGTGGGATACATGTTTGACTTACAATAATCAGTAAATATGGTCTCAAAGAAAATTCCTTCTTTTTTTTCACTGTTCACGCTTTATTTAAAGAGAAACAAAAGCATGTAAAGGGTAGAGATAATACAGAATTTCCAAAAAAAAGATAAAAAATAAGAAGTCACTAGTTGATAAATTACATATTGTCCTCTTAGAAATAGTTGTTCAAGTTACAAAATTAAAGCATACACAGTAGATATTCAAACAGTGAGAGTGTGAAGAGCTACATGTGCATGGGTCTCTACATGTATTTCTATCCTTTCTGTATTAGAGGAAAAAACAAAACATAGCAAGACAAAACAGAACAAATTCCTATAAAAACATGAAAACAAAAAGGCGTATAAAACCACAGTACAAGGTGATCTACAATGGTTACTGTGTTGTTTCTTATTATTTTCAATAGAATTGTCTATATCATCAGGCATAATTGAATATAGCAGTATAACTGAATATGGCAATACATAACAATATTAGTAAAAATAAAACATTGTAGACAGTATAAAACTTCAAAGGCAGGTAATAATCAAACCATAGTGGATCTTGTCATCTTAAGTGCAGTTGCTTGTACTCTCAGAGTTGATACTATCAATCATAACAGCTTTGAATAAAAATCTATCAATACAAAACAGCGATCTAACAAACAAGATTCGATTACGATCAGTCATGGTAAAACAGTGTAGGTTTTACAGAGCTTTAGATTAAGTTAATAGGAAATTAAGGATGATTACCATACTATATCCTGTTATTTTCTGGATTACTGTCTGTGCCCTCAAATCTAGTACAGGTAAAAATGACTGGAACAGAATATAATACATCTAAGCAGAGTGGTGTGAGTAATGTGGGCTTTAAATCCTGGTGCACTATTAACAATATAGCATATCAAGGCCATCTATGTTAGAGATTCTAGTTATCCTTCTCTGCCTCATTTCTGCTATGCTATTTTTCTGCCTTTGTTTGTCTACTTTTCTCCTTCGTTCTACTGCCTGCCCCACTCATTGAGGCCTTTCTGCCACTGTTCCTGAAATCCTGGTATTTTTTTTTCTCTCTCTAGAATGCCCTTCAGTATTCTCTGTAGGGTTGGATTAGTGGTCACAAACTCGCCCAGTTCCTCTTTGTCATGGAAACATCTTGTTTCTCCATTAATTTCTAGTGACAGCTCTGCAGGGTACATCAATCTGGGCTGGAGCTTATTTTCTTTCAGGGCTTGGAATACTTCACTCCAAGCTCTTCTTGATCTCATGGTCTGTGTCGAGAAGTCAGTTGTGATTCTGATGGGCTTACCTTTATAGGTAATCTGTTTCTTTTCTCTGATGGCTTTTAATATTCTGTTTTTATATTGAATTTCTGATATCTTGATTATTATATGTCCGGGTGTAGATCTGTTTTTGTTGTAGGTGGCTGGAGTTCTGTATGTCTCACATAACCGAATGTCATTTTCTTTTCCCATGCTTGGGAAGTGTTCCTTAATTATTTCCGTGAATAGCCTTTGTAATTTGCCTGTATGTATTCCTGTTTCTTCATTCACATTTCTTATTCTTAAATTATAGATTCTCTTGTCGTCTTCTAGCCTTTATATTGTTACTGCCTGTTTCCTTGTTATTTTTAAGAGATCTTTCCTTTCATGACCACACATTGCAAACTTGTCTTCAAGTTTTGATAGTTTATCCTTAGTTTCTTTTAAGGAGTTTTTCTAGCTTTCAATGGAGTTTTTAATTTCCTGGTAGTCTCTTTGAATCTGCTTCATGTATTCTATATTTTCTTTATATTCTTTATCAAATGTTTCTCTCCTTTTTTTGTGTTCCTCCCTTCTTCCATCTGTATCTTCCTGAAAGATGCTTCCTGAGAGCATTTCTTTTATTACTCTACTTGTATCTTGCTTCATCTGATTTAATATTTGAGTTTTGAGCTTGTTCAAAAGGTCCCAAATATATCTCTTAATGTCCATTGAAGCCATGTCTGATGTTGAGTGTTTGCTGCTCTCAATCTCCCTTGTTTTTTCCTCTCTTGGATCAGTGCTTTCAGGGTTCTGGGCTGGGGGCCTCCTCCTGCCTCTCTCTCCTGTCATGGTCATGGCTTCCTCCACACAGTTTACAGTGCAGGTCCCAGCCCCCTTCCCTGTTGGCCACATTTCCTCCAAAGCACATTGTTGAGGGACCTCCACCCTCTCCTGACTGTTCTTGTCACTGAGCTATAAGCAGCAGCTGCATATTCCTGCCCCTCCCCACCGGGCCAGCCAAACTTCAGGGGCCTTCACTTGGTTAGTGCATGCTAGGTGCAGGGAATCGATTTGGGATGGCTCATTGGGTCCCAGCCAGGGGTGCGGCCCAGTCCAAGAAAATCCCACAAATCTGCTCTGGGGAGGGAGCAACCAACTGAAGTCACTGTTGCTCCCAGTTCAGGCTCCTCCTGCCCGATTCCAAGATGTCGTCCATTTGGTCATGCCCTTCCCATGGGGGGTGTCATTCTCATCACTGACTGTGGATTAATGAAGGGCCCTTCATGGGTTCTGCTCTCTGTTGGGCTCACCAACCCCCAACTTCAGCGCTTCTGTGCTTCCTGTGAGTGGTGATGGGAACGAGTTTGGGCAGCTCTGCTGGCTGGTGTGGATTCAAGCTGGCACAAATTCAGGCCAGCGCAAACTTGGCGGGTTGCAGTGAAAAAGCTGTGTCCTGTAATTTTTAGCTGTTTCAGTTGTAGTCCCAATGTATTTGAGGAGCTTTTTTATGTTTTAATTTCTTCCTGTGTCAAGAGGATCCATCTCCCTCTGTCTGAGTGTCCCAGGGTGTTTTATTCTGGTAAATGAGTTGTTTCTCCCAGGAGGCTTTGTATTTTGTTGCTCACTGATCGACCATCTTAACTTCTCTCAGAACCGAAAATTCCTTCTTTTAGGAATATATTCATATTAGAATAATATAAGAGTTTTATATTCAATAGAGTTTTATTAAAATATATATTAAAATTAAAGCACAAGACACTTAACAGGGGTGGGTGGTGGTCACATGCATCTCTGTGATAGTTAGGCGAATGTGTCCACTGTGAAGTGGAACACATGTTTTTGTGAGTCATGAATGGAGAACATTCTTTCATTCTTTTCTCCTCTTAAAAGCAAGACTACTGTATAAAAATAAGAGCAACTGAATACATTTACATTATACCTTAAAGAAACATGGAAGGGCACTATATTAAGAATTTAATGTAGCAATTATTTGAGAGTAATTTTACTTAGGTAGGTATCAGAAAAAAGAGTGAGAAGACATTTTTTTTGCCCTAGTTTTTGGAAGAGAAGCCAAGACTTTGTGTTCTAAATCCTGATCATCCTTCTCTACGGGGAAAACACACACGTGTGTGTGTGTGTGTGTGTGTGTGTGTGTGTGTAGTTTCCTTAAAGATAACCCCCACCTAGGGGCTGGGCATAAGGAGGCTACTTAGATTAGATCATTTCAGGAGTAGGGTGAAGAATTTTGCTTCAAGAACAAGAGAGAGGAATGGAATGTTGTTGCATAGAAAGGGGAGCTGAATCTCTTTGGAATGGGAAAGGAGATGGAGGTTTGGTCCCAAGGGTGTTTGATAAAGAACACAAGGGGTAGGTATTTGGATGGGGATTGTTGTGTGGAAGACTGCCAATTTGGAGCAGAGAAGCAGCCAAGGCCTGTGGTTGGTGGAGACATCCATGTGAAGAGCAATTCTTCAGCTGCCCAGAGCTGCCCAAGGAAGAGTAACTGTACTGTTTGTCAACCATTTCCTAATCATGAGGAGCAAGGAAAATAAAGCATTATGGGTGGGGACCAGGTCCATGCTCTTTTCTTAGAAACATGGGGTCCCAAATGGATGAAGCAGAAGATCAAATGAAACATCAACTTTGAGCAAGTGGTGTCATGGAATTGGAATGAAAATAAATGAATAAAAACAGCTTTTCCTTAAGCATTGCGTGTGGTGGTGACTCTTAATATTTCTCCTACTATTTTAAAGAATTGTAGATGAAATACTCCCTGTTAGCATGTTTCTTCTATGCAACCCTGCTTGGAAAGGACACAGTTGGGAATGTGCTTGTGTGGAAGATTTGCCTAGAATCCAGCCCCTCTACAACATCCTTACCCAACTTTCATGCAATCTTGGTCTTTGTATATGTTTCCCCCAAACCACAGGCTCTACTTGGAAGGTGAGAGATGGCATGAATGCAGAGAAGTGAAAGCTGTCCTTCAGAGGATGTAATTTTATTTTGCTTTCTGACCTTTTTATTAATGTATTAGATTGGTTTAGGAAGGCAAAAGTCCTGACCTGTGCAGAAGCCTTCCTGGGAACTTGATAACCAGTGCATAGTTCCCTGCACTTCCTGCTGTGGGATTCAGACTGCAGGATGTAGACTGCAGGATGTAGGTGGTATCTTAAGAACTTCAAAATGCAACTGCACAGTTTGGGGAGGTGGATGGTGCTTGGTCTTCAGAACTGGCCAGGCCAGGTTGTACCTGAGTGGGAGATTTAAGAAGTCTGGAGCCACAACCAGCACAGCTCTTGAGGTTCCTGGGGAGAATGATCATGAAAGGAGGAGAAAATGAAGAGATGAAAGCTGGGGTCAGGTGGAGCTCTGTCTCTCCTGATGGGAGGAAAGGAACTGCTCCCTCAAGGTAGGGTATTTATTTATGCATTTAGCAACTTAATATCACATGATACCCCATTGCCTAGTAACATGCATGTATGTCAACCTAAGGACATGATGTTTTGGTGCCTGGAGTCACTTGTTTCTACAGTTCACCCTGGGTAGTCTTTGGCTTGGTACTGGTTGGCCAGCTTCCACAGGTGTGGTCAATTTCTAACTTCAATGGCTCTAAACACCTCCCACTTTTCTGTTTTGTTGTAGCAAAGGATGGGAGATCAGTTGAAGCTGGAGGAGCTGTGTTTGGAGAACTCTGTTAGGAGATCTTTTTTATTCTTGAACCCTTTCCATTTTGAGTGAATGTACTCATTTAGGTTAAAGATTTCTTGTCCAAGGATTTTAAGTCTCTGCATTTAGCAATCAAAACCCTGTACAGTCCAATTAATCCATAATAGTATTCCGTTATCTATGTAGGCAGAAATTGTCAGAAGGTGTTAGTGATGTGAGTTTCTTTTATAGCTAACATTTACTATGGCATTGTTTATAACTCTTGTAGTTATACTTTTCTGCAGGATGTTCAAGACCAAATTAAAGTTAGACCTGTATTAATTACAATCAGTTTCTCACTATCTATCAAGGTCAGTTAAGTCATCAGGAATACCTTGGGACCATTCATAGCACATTTTAGCTCCTCTGTCTGTGTCAGCATGAGTCATAGCCATTGCTTGAACAAGTTACTTTCTGTGAAAACTTGGGAGATTCTTTTCTCCTGCTGACTCTTCTTAGGCATGCTACACACTGATGATCACATTTCTCTGTGGTCTCATAATCTTCTTGATCAGAAGACTAGGACTCACTGATGATGTGGTAGAGGTTCTATTATGTACTAGGTCCTCATTGACTTCAGAGGACTAGAGTCAAAATATTGGATAACCTCTAAGCCCATCTGTCTCCAAGTTTTGGTCTCTAAACCTCAGTTGTTGAACATCTAGAAGAAAATATTGATAACAGTATAGAATAGGCAATAAGCTTAACATTATTATCTTATCTAAATATCAAACACTTTGGAACATAAAATGGAACCATTATTAATTGATTAATTAATTTTTATCTTAAAGAGAATAAAACCAAGGATAATAAAACAGAATAAAACCAATCAAAACAAACCAATGTAAGTGATATAGGACTTCAAAACATTATGAAATCAACAATAGTTACCATAATGCCTTTTGTTGTCTTCGAAATAGCTACAGATGCCTTTGGACATAGTAAAAATCAAACAGAACAGAATAGAATAGAAACAATAAAAACAAAACAATGAATGCAATAAAGGACTTCAAAACAAGTCAATAGTAAATCCAAAATTGCTGCCATAATTTATCTTGCTGTCTTCGAAACAGCTTCTCCTGCCATCGGATTTGACATTACCGAACAAAACAAAAAAGAATAAAACCCAACCCCAAAAAACAATGGAAACTATATAGGACTTCCAAAACGGGACTATAGGGAACCAACAATAGCATCAACCCTCAGGAGGAGATTCCCTCCAGATGTCACATTGCATACCACTATCCTCTGAACCTATGATCAGACCACTGGGCCTAGACCTGCAATGTTGGTGAAACACTAAAGCACCACAGGGATCCTATTGCATTTCACCTCCATAGCTATCATCAAAGCCTGTGTTTCTCCAGATCAGCTGGTCATTTCTTGGGGAGGGGAGGGTTTGGCACTTCTTGTTTGCCAGCCTGCACCCTGGAAGGGGTTGAGGTCTGGCTGTCCCATCTGGTGGCGGCTTGCACATGGCACTGGTTCCCAGACTGGGTTTGCTTGCTGGTATGGCCCTGTTCTCTCTCCCTGCAGTCCACAAATGTCACTGACTCATGAGGAAAAGCTGGGGTCTGGCTGTCCTCAGTCCAGCAGTGGCCCTTGCATGGCACTGGTTCCCAGATGGGGCTTGCTTCCTGGTGTGGCTGTGGCCTTGTTCTCTCTCCATGCAGTCTGTGAATGGGCTATTTTTTTTTTTGAAAAGCAAAACAGAACACAGGTAAAAATGATACAGAATTTTAAAAAATAGTAGGAAATCAACACTAGTTAATATATTGCATATTGCTTTCTTAGAAGTAGTTGTTTAGGTTACAAGATCTAGGCATAAGAAAGGATTATTTTTTACTGAACATGGATGCTTAAACATTTGAATCCTTACAGAATGTTAACAAATAGTTACATATTTTACACAGAAAAATAGAAATCGAAATCACACATGTTATAACATGACAATCATAATAACATTTTGTAACACCCCTAAATTTTCATTTTGACATAAAATACCCCCTTTTAGTCAATTGCCCCTGTCTAATACATAAGAAGATCTTATCTAACTTGTTTACCTTTAATGGGATATAGATCTGATAAGTTTTTGTTAAAGGCAGAGGTCTGAATCTGAAACAAAATTTGTCATCATAAACAATCCCTGTTTTACATTTTGGAAGACCTGTAAATCTGGAGGCATGAATACATTAATATGCCATAAGGTTAATAACAATCACTTGTTAATCACTTGTATGAACATCTTTAAATCAAAAACATTACTGTCTAGAAAATTAATCTTTGGCAATGACCAATATAAACATATCACAGTAATATATTTAATAACAATTATTGGGGTGTCTCTCCTAAGGCAATGGAGATCATTGGGGCTTCCCATTAATGAACAAGAACTGGCTAATGTTACCAGAAACTCATTTTTTTGGTGTTTTTTTTAGGCAGGGTTTCAATATATGGTTCAGGCTGGCCTTGAACTCACTTTGTTGCCCAGAGTGGCTTTAAACTTGTAGTGATCCTCCTGCCTCAGCCTCCTGAGTGCTGGGATTACAGGTGTGTACCACTAAGCCTGGCTTCAGCTGCTTTTTTATTTATCAGTTGAAGTCCTGTCTAATAATTTTGTTTCACCCTAAGGGATTTTTGTTTAAATAGCTTAGTAAGTTTTTGATGACTTATGAAAATGCAATCACATTTAACACATTATTTTGAACAACAAGAGACTCTCAAGTCATAATAAACAACAAATATACATTACATTTACACAACCAATTTTAGCATCATTTTGACTAGCTGAGAACTCAGGTGGGAGGATGCCTTTTAAATCTATAACCAAAATTAAAATTTGATCAAGTGACCTAAAAATGTAAAAGAAAAAAGAAAAATATTGAGCTCAAATAAAAAGAGAACAGCTGTTTATGAGTATGACAAACAGATGAAGAAACAAGTATACAGCTTGTCAGTGTCTGTGAGAGCTCCTAAGCTTACACCCTATGTTTTAGGGGCTGGAACACCTGTGCACCTCCAGTACCTTGTGCCCTCAGGACAGTTTTTAGGCACAAATCCTGTTAGGGCACTTGTGCTTTTGGGTCTGTACATGTGAATATCACTAGCTCAGCCAACTCGCAACAACAGCTTAACAGACTGGACAAACAGACAAACACACAAACAGGCTGACTGACAAACATCTTACAACATCAGAGTCCACTCAAATAAATTTTTAAAACTATATTGAATTACATTAACTTCATACAATTGTAGAACTTATAACTATAAATAGACTAGTCAGATTTTATTGTAGGACAATAGCAGAGATCTCTTGAAAAAAGAATTTGGAAAGGACAAAATCTTATCTATAATTAATGCATATTTTTGTATTTTATCTTAAGAACACTATTGACTTTTGTGTCCCCTTCTTTCATGTCACTTTTAGTTTGGTTATCTCTATATACTATTATCACCTATTACACATTTGGCTTTGGTTTTTGGTTACCACCTCTTGGGTATTCAGGGAATCTTGGGTCAACTAAGATTGCTTTAGCCCCATTCTTGTCTATTGGTTGTGGCATAGTGTCTGAGGCATCACTGCTATAGGACTGAGCATCAGCTTTTCAAGAGGTGAAATCAACTTCTTCTCTGGGTTTGGGTTCATGATATTGCCATACAACATGCTCTGGTACCTGGATAAGTCATTCAACAATTCCTGGAAAAACACAAGCATTCTCTTTTCCCTAAATTAACACTGGGGACTGGGTAGTTTTGTTGTTCAGTATAAAGATCTTTCCAAAGGACTATTTTTAGCCTCTATTTGATTGCATTGTTTTTCTCTTGTGGTACTTTCATCTTTATTAGAATTTAAAAGATTAATAGTATATTCATCCAAGTGAAATCTGTTGTGAGGTGTAAATTTTGTAGGTAAAATTCCCCTTTTTGTAACATACTTAACAATATTTAGATCTTGAAGATTATCAGGAATTCCTGTGGTAAGTGCAGAGGGAAAAAAACCTGTATTCTGTATTAGGCACCTAGGGCTCTAGCCTGTCATTTGTCACTCCCAGCTTGGGCTGGCTGATGGGCAGGCAAGCTGCCAGGGCTTGGCTTGACAGAGGGCAGTGCCGAAAGGAGGAGGAGTCCAAGAAGTCTCAGGCCACCAAGGGTGGTGCAAGCCCAGAGCTGGCTGACTGTACACCTGCTGTTGCTTTCACTCTGGCCACTGGAGGTCCCACTGCTGCTGAGGGTCAGAGTGCAGGCCATGCTGATGTCACATAAACTTTCAATGCATTAAGCACAGGTACAGGTGGTGGGGAGAGTCATTTAAAGGTTCAGCAGGCCCCAGCAGAGTTCTCGCCTGCAAATACCAGCTCTACAATGCAGATCCCACCTCACTAAGCCAGGCTGGACCACACTGTCCCAGGGAAGCTTTCTGTGCCTTACATTATTTTTCTGCATTTTCAAAATCCAGCTGTTCTGGTGGGTAATGAGCATGGGGTTGGAAGAAGCAGCCAACCTAGCCTCTGTGAGTACACTGGCTGCCATCAGTACTCTCCTGTGGGTAGCCAGTGTGAGCCAGGAGACTAGCTAGCCATGCCTTGGAGAAACCATGAGGGTCTGGAAAAGCCTGCCCCACACCCCACTGCCTCCTGGGAACCTGTGTTAGGAGAAACTCAGGTGCCTGATCCATCTCCCTGTACTGTGGCCAATGTGGTAGCCAATGTGGGAAGCACCTGGGATGCTACAACCTGCTTATCTGGAGGAGCCCAGGAAAATGTCAAGACAAAGGAACAAAAGGTGATCTCTGGCTTCCAGCTCACACATAGCAAGCCCAGGAGATATAAACATGGAAAAAAGGAGAAGTCACACACCTCAAATTTCTGGGATGAAGTAAAGAAACTACTTTATGAGGCTGTATTAAAAAAATCAGAACAGAAACTATATCTCAGGCAAAAGAAGAAATGACAAACATAATAAAAGTGTTGCTGAGCATATCTAAAGATGACATAGATACAAAAAACAAAGAGAAGCACAGGAGAATGAAAGAAACCTTGAGTGAACAATATAGAGAAGAATTGGAATGCATGAAACAAACTCAAAAAGATATCCAGGAAATTAAAAACTCCATCAAAAGCTGGCAAAATCACTTGAAAGAAACGGAAGGTAGACTTTCAGACCTTGAAGACAGGATGGCAGCTAGCAATTGTGAAAGGAAAGATCACTTAAAAATAAAAGGGAACCAGGAAATAACAATTCATGGCTGCAAGTCAACACAAAGAAAAATAATTTAAGAATGATAGACATCAGTGAAAAAGCAGGAGTCAACACAAATGACATAAAGAGACTATAGAAGTAACAGCAGAGAACTTCCCAAGCATGGGAAAAAGATCTGGCATACAGATAAGTGAGACATACACAACTCCAACTAGCCATAGCCAAAGTAAATCTACACGCAGACAAATACTAATCAAGATCCTAGGAATTCAGCACAAGAACAGAATTTAAAAGGCTGTTAGAGAAAAGAAACACATCACCTATAAAGGAAAACCCACAACAGACTTCTCAACACAACCGATCAACTCAAGAAGAACTTGGAGTGAAGTGTTTCAAGTCCTGAAAGAAAACAACTCCACCCCAGATTGATGTACCCTGCAAAACTATCTTTGAAGGATATATACCTTTCAAAATTAATGGAGAAATAGATACTTCCATGGCAAAGAACAGCTGAAGGAATTCATGACCACCAAACAAACCCTACAAAGAGTACTGAAGGATATTCTAGAGACAGATAAAAATGACCACAGTCCCAGGACCAACACCATAGTGGGATCACTGAGCAGGGCAGACAGTTCAATGGAGGGAAGAATTAGAGAGCCAATGGCAGGAAAAAAGTGTGGCAGAGATGAACCAGTGCATGTTAGCTGTAACTATTAATGTAGATGGCCTCAATTCACTAATAAAAAGAAACACAGGGAGAGTGGATCAAGCAACAAGGTCCATCAATATGCGGTATAGGAAAAACATATTAACTCGAAAGGAAATTCATAGATTGAAAGTCAAAGGAGAGAAACCAATGCTCCATGTAACAGGAAACCAGAAAAAAGCAGGAGTAGGTTGCCTATCAACTGCAGAACAGATACAAAAACTATAGCATTTTTATGCAATGGAAAGCTACTCAGCTAGAAAGAAGGATAATCATGAAGCTCTCACAGGTAAATGGATACAACTTGTGGTCTTGCTCTTGGGTGACATGGTTCAGACTCACATAGGTAAACATCATGTTGTCTCCCTAGTATAAAAAACTAAAGGAGATAATGAGATCCAAAGTACACAATAGACATTGTGAAAGTGAAAGGAGAGAAAACATCTAAAAAAGGAAGGTGATAGTCATTGTTAATTCCCTGTAACTTTGTTTTAAAGTCCTGTATTGTTTTCATTGGTTTTATTCTTTTTTGTTTGGTTTGATTTTATTGTATCTGATGACATGGACAGCTATTTTGAAGATAACAAGAGGCATTAAGGCAGCCATTGTTGTTTTCCTATTATCTTGTTTTGAAGCCCTGTATCATTTTCACTGATTTCTTTTGATTTGCTTTATTCTGTTTTATTTTGTTTGGTTTTATTCTCTTAAAAATAAATGTTTTGTATTTTTTAAAAAGCCAGCTGTTGAACTATTAACTGGCTAGCTTTCCTTATAACATAATTTTTTTATTAGCTTTCAATAAATATGCTGCAAAATCCTGAAATGGTTCTTCCAGACTCTGATGAATAGAAGTCAAATCTAGGGATGTCTCACCCACTGCAGGAAGTTCTCTCCAAGCACTTGTGGCTAGTATTATAAGTTGATCATAAATTTGCAACTCAAAAGCAAGTTGATTGCAGGTGACAGCAAAGGCACATTCTACATTTAACATATCTTTTGTAATGGCTGTGTTCTGAGCACCCTGCAAGAGGCCTGATTCATGTACAATTCAAAAGAATTTCCTGTCCATAACAAATAATCCCCCAGACTGAAATATGTTTTAGCTATTCCCTTCCAGTCATTTGAGGCCATAATCTGTCCTAGGAGCTTCACAAAACCCAAGGCAAAAGGGGCTGCAGGGCCACAGGTGGTGTCAGCCTGCCTCAATTTCTCTAGGATCTCAAAAGGTACTGCTTCATGAAGATGTATAACCTGTCCCCAGACTATTGCAACCTGAAGCTCAGCAATAGGGTAGATATGCTGAAAACCCTCCCTGCATTCTCCTGCCCATCTGGCTTCTTTGAGTGCTATTTGAGAGAGAGAGAGAGAGAGAGAGAGAGAGAGAGAGAGAGAGAGAAATACAGAAGTGCCAATCTGTGACTCAGCAAAATGTTTCTGAGCCCAAAAGGTGAGAATTGCTGCTTGTGGCTCAGTTAAAGTTATTGGATGTTGTAAAATGGAATTTCTAGCAAAACTCAGCTCTAGCAGGAAAGAGTGATCCTCCATCACTCTTTTCTTGTTGTAACCTAACTCACATGCTGCCATTCTGTTCTGTATGTGCCGCTGTAGACTTTGTTCTAAATTGAACTTTGTATTTTCTGTATGAATCCTGCACAACACCCAGCGCTTTGTTTCCCATTGATTCCCCAACATAGCCCACCCACCCGGAACAGGCCTAACCACAAGCACCGAACTTTGACCCTAGGCAAACAACAAGATGTCCTGTTTCCTCAGGAATGCACAGGTGTGCTGATGAGCTAATTTTTCCCCTAAAATGGGTTTGTTTCTTGGAACAACCTGCCTCTTGCCTTCTCAACCCCCTTTTGCGGTTTTTCCCTTTATAAATCCCTCTAATCCTTAATCCAGTTGCACAGCAGTGTAAATTCCACCTGCACTCTGGGCTGCTGGGTACCAGCCTAAATAAAGTACTCCTTTTTCCTTCAAGACGTCTTGGCCTTTTATCTTTTTTTTTTCATGACTTCTGATCTTTGATTTTCAGGGTACAACATTCTTATCTAACTGAGCAAGGCTAGAGTTCTTAACTCTAACAGGGTTTCTTTTGCTCTACCATTTTTTTTCCTGCTTGGGACTTGATTTTAAAACAGTGCCCAGAGCCAGTTTTTTGCGGCTGTCTCATTAAGCTTACAATCATTAAGATACGTCCTAATAAAAATTCACAAAAGAAAGCTAAATACAAAAATCAAGCATATAAAAACATCTTTATATATATCTGGAAGGTTCTTGCCTAGTATAAATTACTGTACAATTATGGTGGTGGTCTAACATGGCAGAAGGCTAAAGTGGAAATACTTACCACTTCTTCCTCCTGCTTCAGCTCTAATTGCAACTCCCTTTCCTGTTTGCGTACAAAGAAATTTCCAATCAGTTCCTCACATGTCATTAGTGTCCACCCCATGCACCACTTCTGATCAGAGGACATATAACCTTCTGCCTGTCTGTATCTAGTCAGAGGAGACAGCCCAACCTCCATGGGTTGTGTGCGCCTTTCCACGTCCTTGATAAACCCATTCTTTTCTTTTTTTAATTTTCACTTCTCTACTGCACCAGAAAACTAACAATATCTACATACATTTGTGTGTTCCTGATAATTTGCTTTCCTTATGTCTAACAACTGATAAAATCAATACATCTTTATGCTGTTGCTGTTTCTCACAAGCCCATTTGTAACTGTGGTCCTTAGAGAATCTACCTTTTTCAGTGCCCCAAGCTTGACACAGGATGAGACCAATATACATACACTCCAGTGATGAATAGTGACCTTTACTATTGCACTTTTCCCTCTTGTTGCACACGTATGAGAAGTGTTGTCCCACCCTCTAGTCTCTTACTCCATTGTTAAGGCATAATATGCCATGACTGGCACAGCTCTTGAGGTTCTGGGGGAGAAGGACCATGAGAGGATGAGAAATAAAGAAAAGGTGAAAGCTGGGTTCAGGTGGAAACCTTTCTCTGGATGGGAGGAAAGGAACTTCCTTTCATTGCAGGAATGTTTATACATTCAACAACTTACCACCACATGACACCCCATTGCCTAGTAATACACAGGTATGGCAACCTAAGGGCTTGATATTTTGGTGTTGGAAGTCACTTGTTTCTGCCGCTCGCTCCAGGCAGTCTTTGTTCTTGGACACTGCTACCCAGCTCTTGTGGGTGTGGTCTATTTCTAGCTTCTACAGTTCCTAACAGTCTGGGACTACAACCTGTTCTTATCTTGGTGTGTTCCAGAGATTCTGTGCAAAATGGGCCCAGCTGGCTTTCTGGTCAAGGTCTCCCCTCCCCTGCCTTTTTTTTTTTTTTAAACCTCCTGGACTCTTTCCCCAGTCCTACCTCCTGCCCATTTATTCTAAATGCTTCATCTATAGTCACTCATTTAATCCTCACATCAACTCACAAAGTATTAGCTCTCCCATTTGTAGTCAAGGAAACAGGTTCAAAGAGGTTAAGTGACTTTTATAAGGTAACATAGGAGTCTAACTGTAGAATACAGATTTGTAACAACTTGTGAACTTAAACATTAGGAAGCTTACAGGGCTGTCCAAATGGAATTCGAACTAAAACAACATTCATGTCTGCAATAATATCTTATTCCTGAGAAATGAGGCAAAACATTCCTGCCTGCTAAAATTAAAAGGGCTGTGTAGACTTCCTGGTTTGTTTTTGGTCCCTGTCTTGCCAGGTTGAGCACGAGCTTGGTCTCCTCCAGCTCTCCAGTCCTGCTCACTGGAGGCTACAGTGACTTCTCTAGGCTGTGAATGTTTTCTCCAGGCCCAAGCCCCCAGCCTGCAGAGGAGCTGAGACAGTAGGGGCCAAGCCAGTTCAAGGCTCCCACACATCAGCACTGAGAAACTGAGGTGCAAAGATTGGCCTCTCACTCCCTGACAGGTGCTGAGCTAAACACTCAGCTAGAGTTGTGATTGGACAATGACTGCAAATGAGCACCAAGGGTATTTTGGGAGAGATGGAATGTTCTAAAAATTAAACTATAGTGATGGTGGTACAACTCTAAATTTACTAAAAATCATGGAATTTATATGGTGATACAATTCTAAATGTACCCAAAATCATGGAGTTTGTACTTAATGAGGAGTTTGATAAATCTGTTATAAATTATACTTTGATAAATTTATTATAAAAAATGAGGCCACAAATTTCTCTGATTTTATATTCACCTTTTTCCTGCAAAGACTTTAAAATTCTTCAAGGCGAGACTCCCCAGAGGCTTCTCACCTCCTCACTTAGCTGGACCTGGCTTCCCAGGAGAAGACAGAGTCATCACAAGAAGCCTCCTGTTTGGGGACCATTCAGACCTGGGTTCACATCCGGGGTTACACCATATATCACTTGGGCAAGATGTTCGCCCTCTTGAGTTTTGTTTTCTTAGTGAAGTGCTATGAGATTGGAATGAGACAGCACAATGAGCACCTGTCCCCAAGACTATTAGGGTCAGTGCCCCTTAGCCGAGTACCATGGATACTCTGCAGCTCAGTGGGGAGGGTTTTTCCAGCGGGCTCCAGTGCTCTATGATGTTTTTCTTCTCTTACTTCCTTTGTGTTTATGCACTGTCTCTCAGCCCCTGTCCAGTCCTTGTCATTTCACTGAGATATGAAATAGCCCTTGCTAATCTTCCCTCCCTCACCTCTGCCTTGGTAATTATCTTCAACATGGGCTGTACAGTGATTTCTCTAGGTCATGCTCCTCTCTAAAATATCTTACAACTTGCTAATCCTTATACCATGGATCCTGAGCCCTGAGCATGGCCCTAAGTTCACACAGGGTAATTGGGTCTTTTGGTTTCACTTCACCCTCTGTCTCAAGTACTCATAGTCACATCTGCTTACTAACTATTTTTTTTTTCTGGCCTTCTATGAAAATTTTATTTCTGTTTTCTATTCTTCACTCCACCTGGGAATCCCTTAAACAGTTAGTTCCCTTTATCCAGTGGAGTCTCAGTTTTGTCCTGTATGAATTGGGAGTTTATGATTTCCTCTTCTCAGAATTGTTTGGGGGTAATAATGATATATATGATCGCTATAGTAATAACAGGAATCAAAAGCAAGAGTAATAATTCAGTACCTGCTATGTGTCAGGTAGTTTCTTAAGCAATTTATAGAATTCATCCCTATTATTTAAATTAGACACTGTTATTAGATGTATTTTATTATTGGAGGCTCATTCAATTTAAGGTAATAAGCATCAGGGCCAACACCCCAATCTAAATCTGTGTGAAATCAAGACCCATTCTCCAAGTCTAGTATGGAGTAGGTATTTAGTGAGTTTTTGTCTTTCTTTCTTCATCATCTTTCATAGTCTCTTGTTTAAATTCTGTCAGAGGGTATGGCCCCTATCCTGCTTCTCCAGAAGCATGGCTGGAATGAATCTTTCTCTCTATCTCTCTCTGTCTTCCTGTCTCTCTCTGTCTCTCTCTGTGTCTCTGTCTCTCTCTGTCTCTGTCTCTCTCTCGACAGTGCTGATAAGAAGAACCCAAGGCTTTGTGCATACTACTGAGCTACATCCCTGGCCCCAACAACTCACTTTCTTGGATATTAACTGGGGTTTCTTGAGAAATACATCAATTTCTTCCAAGGGCAATAACTCCATGACCTAATTACCTTGTACTAGGCCCATTCAAAGGTTCTGTCACCTTTATCCACACTAGGGACCAAGTTTTCAGCACAAGACACATGGGGGGACATACTCAAACATATCCAACCCATAGTCCAAGGCAAGTTTCTAACATTACATGAAGAAATAAAGGCTAAATATAAATCTATAAAGATCACAAAAACCTACTATGATCTGGAGGGCTGCGGGTGGGAGTACTGCCACCTAGAGTGCTCAGCAAAGCCTCTCCAAGAGGAGGCATTTGAGATGAGGTGGAGCAAGTGGAAGAGATGTCTGTGGAAAGATGGGAAGAAAGAACTTTATAAGAAACTATAGTGGTTGATTGTGTCAACTTGAGACATTCAGAAGCTTAACTAAATGGGTTTAGCAACTCTACATCCTAGGGTGTAGAAGACCTACCTAGGGTGGCTCAGCACCTGGAAGTATAAAAGGGAAGGAGCAAAGAAGATTCCATTCCATTCTTGGAGAAGCTCCAGTCTTTGCCTTTGGTTTGGACGTCGTCTCCGGGCTCCCAGTGTAGACTCTTCAGCTTTTCGGCACAGACTCTTCAGCCTTCCATCGTAGAGCCTTCGGCCTTCTGTCACAGACCCCTCAGCCTGCTAGTGTGGACTTGCACGAGACACTAGGTGGACTCCAGGCCTTGGATTGAATCCTTTGGCCTCCAGCATGTAGACCCCTCTGCACACTTGCTCATCCGACTCTGTGGCTGACCATTGTCAGCCAATCTTGTCATTTCTTATACATCTGTATATCCTGTGTTAGATCTGTTTTCTCTAATAAAACCCTGACTAATACAGAAGCTAAAGACACATGCTGACTCCCTGAAGTGGGAGCAGGATTGGCAAGTACAAGATTCAGAAAGATGTACCTGTGTATATCCTTGTGTCAGAAAGCCAAGGGTAACTAATTCTTTTTAAAAATTAAATGTTTCTTGACATATGTTTATGTGTTATTTAATTATCTAATTCATTTGTGGTTCTCAAAAGGCCAAATGACTTTAGTTTCCCTGTTTCCTTATCAGGAGGGAGAGCCTCCTCTTGCCAGGGTGCTGGCCAATTTCCCACACAGCCGTCTTATGCTGTGCTGAGACATCTGCTACACAGTGTCCCTTAGCCTGGTTGACCTTGTACAAATTTCTTCCTGTTCTAATTTACTGCCTGTGGCCCTGCTAATAAAAGGAGGCTCATCCTCACCGGAGTGAACTCTATTTCTAAACCTTGCCGCTCAGCTACCACCTTCTCCCAGGTCCCGTGAGCCATGAAGCTTCTTTTCCTGTTCCTTGCCATTCTTCTGGCCATGGAACCAGTGATGTCAGGTAACGTGGGATCTCTCAAGGGTCTGGGATCCTGGCCACTGTCCTTCTCTCTGGCCACTTACAGGAGGCAGCATCCCAGTGTGCTCATTTCATGCAGCTTTCCCAGGATTGTGTCACATTAACATTTCTCCATGATTCTTTCTTTGCTGACTGGTGGGATGATAGAAGTTTGAAACATCTAACACTTAAAGGCAGGGATGGCATCCTGGTGGATTCCTGAGAGAGCTTGTGGCTGAAGGGTTAGGTGCAAGTCAGGAGTTTGTTGGAGATTAGACTGAAGGCTGGGGGTGAGTTGTAATAGGAGGAACCTTAGGGTTGCAATGATTGGGGAAACATGAGGTTGAACTAAAGGTGAGGAGCCAGGATTTCCTGATTATATGGGGAAAGTTGGAGAGCGGATGGAATTTTGGCTTGGGTGGAACTAGTGTTGGGTATTAAGTCTGGCATGAGTTCAAGCTGGGAATCAGTGCTTAGTGTGCTTGGGTTCACATGATTGATGGGTGGCTGCTGGGGGTTGTGGTTGGCGACTTGGTTAGACTTGAGTTTGGCTTGGAGTTGGTGTTCAGGGGCCACTGGATTGAGTAAAACTGGGAGTTGTCAGGGTTTTGAGTTTGCACGAGGTGAAGGCAGGGTCAAGGAAGGCTGCAAATGGGGTTGTGTCTGGAGCTGAGGTTGGCTGGGCTTCTGTGACAGAGTCGGCCTCTTCAAAAGGAGTTGGGTCAGTTGTAATGTGAGTGAATCCCCTCCATTTACCAAATTATAGGCAGACACCATTCCCAAGCTCCTTTATTTGCTGAGAGCTTCATTAGCATCCACACTGATTCTGAAGCAAGGAGGAAGAAATTGGGGAATAAGATGACAGAGGGGTGGAAATCTTCTCCTGAAAAAGTCTTTCTGGAATACTTTGGAACTTCCAGTCAGAACAATTATCTTCTTGCTTTCCCCTCTCAATGTCTTTTCTTGCTCTTCTTGGGACCGGGTCCACCCTTACTTACTGAATCATCTCTCTCTCTCTCTCTCTCTCTCTCTCTCTCTCTCTCTCTCTTTTTCCTCTTTTCACTCCTACTCCCTTATTATTCCTCTGCTTCCTCTTGTCTTCCCACATGAGTGACTAACATCTGCTTAATGATTGCTCCTGTACCTGAAATACAGTGTTGGATGGATGGACACTGCCAGCTGGTGTGCAGAGATGATGAGGACAGCATCATACACTGCTGAGATTGTAGATGATCCTTATTTAACAATTCAGCCAATCACAATTGATGGAGACCTTGGCTAGATCAACCCTATACAGTTCATGTGATTCAGGACAAGAAAGAAAAACAGAAATCACAGATAAAGATGACTTTGCTTTAGGTTCTTTGTTTCCACATTTCATTAAACTCACAAATGTGTTTCTTGTGTCTGCCAATCATAAAGAATGATACCCAATACAGATTGAAGGTGGGAGATAGCAGGACAGGCTTAAGTGGTAGTACAGAGAGGTCATTAGAACTGGCCCCAGAGAAGCTTTGCTATTGTCCTAGCTGGCCTTGTATTTGTGACCCTCCTGCTCCAGCCTTCTGAGTAGCTGGGATTACAGCAGTGTACTATCATGCCCAGCTACAATTTTAGTTTTGAAGATGGTTTCTCATCTCCAGCCCCTAGAAAGGGCTGAGTCTGGGTTACGCTGAGGGAATTAATGTGGGAGGAGCTGTGAGATTTAAAAGCACATCAGGTGCATAGAAAGTGGAAAAATCTTTGGGCTGGAGAACTGGCCCATCTTGTAGTGAATGGGCATGGAGTGGACAGGGATGAGGTGAAGTGTTGAGTGGAGCCCAAGTCTTAGGTTTCCTGGAAGGTCAGCTCAAATGTTTTGTCATTCTGCCAACAGCCCCAGAGGTCAGCTCCATATGCTAAACAAAGATAAAGGATGAAAATGTTCTCATTTATATATGAATATATGGATTAGTTCATTATTCATTTTTTATATTCTTATATGGGTTCATTCATTCATTCATTTATTCATCTCTGGACTGCCATAGACTGCATAAACTAGCAGACTGTGTATAAAACTCTCAGATCTTGATCTTCCCCACCTGGAAACCTAGAAAATAGTGTTATCTACCTCATGATATAGTTAAGAATGAAATGAAATGATGCACAGTGTGCTATACATAGAAAGCCCTTGATAAATGTTAGCTGATGTGACTGTTCAATGATCTATTCAGAAATTTATTGAATAAGTGCTGCATGCTTTCCGGCTGTGCTAGACTGGAGGGACAATTTAGTCTTGGAAAAGACTAGCTCATGGGGAATATTTAAAAATCCTTCCTGGCAGAGAAACAGTATGGCAGAGATGAGGCAGAGAAGGTTGGCCATAATCACTAATATGGATGGCCTCGATTCACTAATAAAAGGAAACACAGGCAGAGTGGATCGAGTAGATCAGGAGACAGGGCCCATCAAGATATCCTATATGAGAAATATAATTAGCCTGAAAGAGGGTTTATGGGCTGAAAGTCAAAGATGAGAAAATAATGCTCTATGTAACAGGGAACCAGAAAAAAGTGGGGATAGCTCCCCCATCAGCTGCAGATTGGTTGGAAAGACATAGCACTTATATACAATGGAGAACTTCCCAGCTATAAGGAAGGAAAACCTTGAGGCTCTTGTAGGTAAATGGATATAACTTGAGATCATGCTCAGGGGTAAAAAGGTTGAGAATCACTTAGATAAATAGCGGGTTGCCTCCCTAATCTAAAAACTAGAGGAGTTAATGGGATACAAAATGTACAATGCACCCTGTGAAAGTGAAAGAGGAGGAATTGTCTAAATAGGGAAAGTAGTGGCCATTGTTAATCTATTATCATGATTTGAAACCCATATTGTTTTCATCACTCTGTTTAGTTTGGTTATATTCTTCTCCAGTTTGTCTACTTGTACTAGATTTGAGGGTCATAGACAGCTGTTCCAAAGATAGCAGGATATACTATGGTAACCATATTTGATTTCCTATTAACTTAATTTGAAGCCCTGTATTGCTTTCACTGACTTGTTTTGACTAATTTTATTTGAATCTGTTTTGTTTGATTGCTGTCTTATTTTGACTGATTTTTTTCAAATCTGTTTTGTTTGATAGTATCAAGTCTGAGGATATAGGCAACTACTCTGAAGACAATAAGATTCACTATGATACTCATTCTGGTTTGACTATTGTCTTCTTTTGAAGTCCTATAATGTCTCCAGTGTTTTGCTTTTATCGATATTGTTCTATTCCATACTGCTATGTTCAATTTTATTATGCCTGATGATATGGGCAATTCTATTGAAGATAACAAGAGACATTATGGTAACCATCGTTGATGATCACCTTGTATTTTGGTTTTAAGTCATGTACTATGTCCATCCTTTTGTTTTGACTCACCCCATTTTGTTTTCTCTCATTTGATTTATTCTCTTCAAAAAAAAAAAAAGTCTGCCTGGAAATCTAGAGGACCTGAATGTCTTCCCAGGCTTTACTATCTCAGATTTTATTCTTAGAGACTTATTTATCCCAAACAGTCTTTTTAGGGACCTAGGTGCTCAGTAAAGCACTGTGCATGGCACTGAGATAAGCAGAGGCCCAGTGCCATCCAGGAAGATATTTTGCTTTCAATTCAATATTTCTTTTCTTAGACCCTAGAAAGAGAACCCCTCTCCTGATCCTAGTCTGATTCCAGGGCTCTTCTAGCTAAGCCCTTCCCCACGAAGGCAGGAGTTATTGGGGGAAGCAGGACATAACCTTTGCCCCAAGCCTGTGACTGCTGTCCCCACTCCCTGGAGTGTGATGTACCTGTCCAAAGGCTCCCTGTGTCTGCTTTCCTGAGCCTGTCCCCAAAGTCTTCCCCTGGAAGGTGGGTCTGGCTGGGTGTTCAGCCCTAGGCAGGACACCCTTATTTTCAGGGAGCCTGGGTAGGGCTTTGATGTCCAGGCTGGAGTGTCTGCACCTATCATCTGCATCTGCAGCTGTGGCTTCCATAAGCTGGGGGCAGAGTTTGAGATGTCAGAGAAGGGAGGCTAGGCCAGCTGCCCCATGCTGCCTATTTTCTGCATGAAGTCTGAGAAATCCAAGAATTGTAAATTTTAATCTTATCTCTCTGGTTAGTACAAAGGACGATCTCACAGAAAGGAATGGAATATATTTTATTTATCTACTTCGTTAACTTGAATCATAGCATTTAAGTATTCTGATATATGATACGAGTCTATTTGCATTCCTTCCCTAGATTTTGATCTCATCTTTGATCTCTCTTTTCCCAAATGAGTTGGGAAAAGCCAGTCACTTTTAAGATGTTATGTTATATATCACATTATCATGTAATTATTTGAGCCATTGTTTCCTTCCCACCAACCCTCCAAACAAAAGCATATTAAATGGAAATTCTTAGGGGTTCTGGCAAGATCTTATTTATAGCTGTTTACTTGGTGTTAAGCCCAACCTCTGCTCAGATGCTAATACTTTGAGTATTTCTTGATCAATTGGTAGATGAATGATGGGTTCATGAGTGACAGCATGAATGAATTTGGTTTGGGTACAGAGGCTGGTGCCAGGTTCCAGGAATGGGGATGGCATCCTCTGGGTTGGAGGGAACAGAAGACCTCTGCAGAGAAGGGTGCAGAGGAGTACCTGGATCCTACTCAAGTTCTTGAGTCTTTTTGTCCCTCAGTTAGCTTTCTCTTGAAGCACACAGGCTTCATAAAAGTGGAAGCTGGTCTAGGGATGGCCCAGAGCTCCCCAAAGCTTGGGACCTGGCACTGACACCTTCACAAACAGCAGATCAGCCTCCACCAACTCATTCACTGGCATCCTCATCTCATTTGGCCAATACCACTATTAAGAACCTTCTCTGGTCTTCGGCAACCCACTAGGGACCCCTTCTGTCTCTCTCTCTCTCTCAGACAGAAACTTCCTTTCAATAAATATATTCTGCTCTTAAAAAAAGGTAGAACCTCCTCTGTGCCTAACATATGGGTATCCAGAGGCAACCGCTGGGATGAGGAAGGGGCTTAGATCTCCCCACTGAGCCATAAGAAATCGTCAGATGATTCTTGCCCATGTGCTTGAATCTTAGGGGATTTGAAATTTTGTAAATTCCCTCAGATTACTCCTTTGGCAGATAAGGCACCACCCCCAATAGTTTCTTCATTCTTTGTGGCCCTTGGTGCTCAGAGGATCTCTGTTTTCTAATTTCACAGATGCACAAATTGAGATTCAAGGAAGGAAAAGTGGTCCACACTCTTAGTTGGAGACAATGCTAGGACCAAAATGGTTCTCTTCTGACTTTTGAAGAGCAGGCTGAGAACATTGAAGATGGCATTAAGTAGATGTGGGTAAGACGGAGAGTAGTGGCATTGAGTGACACGGAGTCAACAGTTGGGTGAATGTGAGATGAAAAGCCCCTGACAAAAGTCTTGGGAGTTAGTTTGGGCATCTGTGAGATCCCTTCCTGGAGCACGGTTGCCTTTCCCCACCTTCTTCGGTTCAGCTTCACTGTCACAAATGTCCCATACTACCCACCCTTCCTTCCTTTCAGCGCAGACTGGCTCTTTTCCTCAAGGAAGATGGGAAGGGACCTCATCTCCACAGGATGTGATGAAAAGGAATATAGCTTTTCAAAGGCTTCCTCGGCTTTCTCTTTTCCTCCTTGTGGACTGGGGGATGCCAGGGGTGGAGAGAGAGAGTATGCTTGTCTGCAGGTAGGGCCGACATGGCAGGTGTAGAAGCATTTTGGAAGATTGCCTCTTCAAAGCTGGAAGACCCAGGTCTTTCCCTGTGCAGAACCTTTCCTGGGATTGATGAGTGGCCTGCTGATGTAGCTGAAGCTCTTTTCAGCCTCTGCTTTGCATGCCAGCACCCAGAATCTAAACCACATATGATGCTTAATATTCATTTTCTCTTCTTGCCCAAACCTCAAAAGGGTAAATATATTTGCTTAGGCAACACATGTGTCCTAGACAAAAACAATGGAGAGCACCACTTTTATGTATGCAAGGACCTTGTGCTGTGTGTATAAGTACACATTTGATTTTGTGTTAAAACCAGTTGAACATAGATGACCCTTTTGTGCCAAGTGCCAAGTTTAAGACATGACAACATTGGGGCTGGCAAACATCATGGAATGAGTCAGAGGGCTTGGAGTGGAATACCCACATCTACTTAATGCCACCTTCAAGTTTGGGCTCAACAATGAAGGAAACTGAGAACCTAGCTCTCATCACCCAAGGAGGCACTGATTTCTCCTTGAAACAGTCCTACTACGTAGACAGGCAGCATGGTAGAAAGGCTCTGGGATACATGAGGCAGAAACAAACCGAAGGGACTTGTGATTGGAATTCCTCAGATCTGAGGTTCCCACCTGGTCTGCCTTCTTGTCTCCACCTTACAGAGTATTCGGTCATTGGTTTTATGTACAATGCCGAGGGCTTTAAACTCTACTTAGAAGCACAAGTACAGAAAAGGGCATTTACTCAATTTTTGTGGAAATGGAAGTTGCCATCATCACCCTTCAGGTTTTGCCATGCTCCCCAACCTCTACCTCTCTCACTTGCTAAGCAGAAACTAATTAGTATTATTGTTATTTTTTCCTGGCCAGGAAAACCTCCTCAATGCATGGGCAACATTGGAATCTGTAGACGCTCTTGCAAAAAGAATGAGCAGCCCTACTACCACTGCAGAAATTATCAACCGTGCTGCCTCCCGTCCTTCATGAGAATAAGCATTACTGGCACAGATGAAAATAATGAATGGTCCTATGGAAACTACTGGCCCCAAATACCTTGAATGCCGGCCATCACAATCCTCAAACTTTCTGGGAACACAGACCTGCTGTTAACTTCCCTCATTAAAATTCATGCACCTGCCACCCTTTTCTGTCTTTTATTTATTGGAAACCACAGTGAGAGATTGAATTCTGCATGGCGAGATGTCTCTGCTATAGCTTGCGGCAGAAATCTGGGGTGATGATCAAGAGGACTAGACCAGCCAGTGAAGATGGGGACGGGGTTGGTAGTGGAAGGCAAAGCAGTGGACACAAATGAGGAAAGGTGGATGGGATTAGGCAGAGCCATTTAGGACCACAGGGAGGGACTAGGACAAGAGGGACGGATGTGTGGGGCAGTGGGGAGAAACGTGGTGGAAAAATTTGGCTTAGCTCATAGCAGAACTTCCTAAGCAACAGAACTGTTATCAAGTGGGATAAATTGCCTCAGCAAAGTTTCAGGTAGTGAGTTGGGGTTCTGTTTGGTGATTATTGCAGGAGGAGCTTGAATATTACTTGCTGTTGTGGTTCGTGATCATTAAGATCTTTTCATTTTTGAAAATCTAGAAGTTTACTCCTGCAGTTACAACCCTCACCAGATTTTAACATAAATTCTGATTTCATTTTTGAATCTTACTTCCCACTAATATCTTATTTCTTTCCCTTTCTTTAGTTGCAAATTTTATCAAAAGGAGAATATTTCCCTTGGCCATTATCTTTTTCTGCTCCTCTGTCTCTCCAATTCAGTATAATTTGCTTTTTCTCTGATTATTCTAAAGAACTGGCTCTAATCCAAGTGAGCAGTGGGCCACCTTTTAGAAAGTTCTGGGATATTGCTCTACTTGTATCTTGCTCTGCCTCTGGACAGCATTTCCACCATAGCTTATTTTTTCCTTGAAAACCTTAACTTCCTTGGGTTCTGTTACTTCCTTCATTGTTTCCCTAACTTTTAGGCTTCTCTTCCTCCTTTACATAAGGGCCTTCTTCTTTCATTTGTCCTCTTGAGGTCCTCTGAGGTTACTCTTCTATTCTGAGAATTAAAAGCCTTCTATATTCCTAGGGAAAAGCTGCTGGTTCTACAGTTATGATAACAAGTGAAAAAAAGTCTCTTAAACCTTTTTGATGTTGTTGTTGATCAATGACAACTTTCTTGAATGAACACAGCTCTAACAACACATTGTCAGTGATAGAATTATGCTTTCAAATCATTTCCCAATGATCTCTGAATTTCCCACACACCATGACTAACCCATTCCCATGTCTGTAACAACCTCATACTCAAATGCTTCTCCCAAATGCTATATATGCTTCACTCTGCTTAAAGAGCCCATGCCAAGTCAGCAAGCTTCTCTTATACATAAAGAAAACAACTATTTTAGCATTTTGGGTTTAGAGTTAAACAGTTACTTTCATCCTTTGATGATAATCTTTTCTCCTTCCTGTGATGCTTCCACCCTCTCATACAACAAAGCTTAAGATCTAGAGAGACATGCTGGTTCTAACCCTGTGTTTCAGGTCTAAGAACTCAGGTGGTATTCTCATTGAAAAGAGTTTTTTTTAAAAAACTTCACTAAAATATACAACAAAAAATCTTAAGCATTTTTGACCTTGCACAAAAATGAGGCCAAGAACATCAGGGCCAAGTACCAGCAGACATTGTTTTGAAGACAGTAGGTTAAGCTGACTTTTGTCTTGAAGATGTTTGCTTGAGTCAGGTGAATTTAAGCTTTGGTTGCTGTAACTTTAGGGAGGGAAGGATTGGGCAGAGGAAGGGAGACAGGGCCTAGGGTTTGAAAAAATGTTAGCCACCCTAGTAAGAGATTCTTACTAGGGTAAATAGTCCTGAAAGTGTGACATACAAATGTAAGGACAAACCAGTTACACTTTCCTTCTCCTTCAACAGATGTTCTCAAGGAAAATTGTCTCGTTTTGAATACTGGTCCTCAGGAAAAAAATCACTGAAAATATGCATCATACTGACCCTCATTAGTCTCTCATCCTGAATTCATAGTATATAAATGGTTTTAAAAAAGCAAACAAACTAATAATTTAGTTCAAGGTGGCTCAAGGTTGTAATGCCAAAATTTCTGACAGAAATAAATGACACAGTGGACCTTTAACTGAAGACTCAACCAATTTTCTTGGATAAAGTTCCAAGGGAAAATGCACAAACCAAAACCCTAAATTAAAAAAAAACACCCAAGGAAAGAAAGCACAATAAATTAAGGACCAAAAAAACATATGCTAGAGGGCTGGGGATTTAGCTCAGCGGTCTAAGCACCTGCCTGGCAAGTACAAGGTTGTGAGTTCTATCCCCAGTACCAAAAAAGAAAACAAACAAACAAACAAACAAACAAGCAAAAAACCCCCCAAACATATGCTACAGACAGCTCTCCAGAGAGTGTCAGTTATCAATTGTCTGAAATGGTGGACAGATATAAAAAAATAAAATTTTTTCCGATTATGAATTGGATATTGTATAATGTAACCTCTTGAATAATAAAAGGAGAATCGTGAAGAAGCATTCCAGTGTTAGGTGGAAATCATACTTTCAAAACTGAGACTTAACAGACTGGAAAAGCGTGAACTACAGCAGCAGGCAGCTCAGTGACTTCTGGTATTCATTCCTGCTTTCTTCTTTCTCCATCATATACTAACACACTAAATTTCTGTGGAATTTCCATGGTTAACTGACCAAGGAGGAAAAATCAATGCCAGTTCTGTGCTGTGGTCTGCATGGTATGTGGGCATGAGCCAGAAGCACTGAATTATGTCCAGATGTAGGAGTACCTCTGAAAGACAGTGGTTAGTGAAATCCTTGCAGGAGATACAGGGATAACCTAATATAGGAATCTACAATAATCACTGATAGTGGAAATAGATTGAATGGCTTTTCCAGGACTTGGAATGAGCCAGCTTAGAAGATCTGTAACAATTAGGTCTGTGATAGTTATGTGGGTGGACCGCAGTGAAAGGGGACAAAGTGTGAAGATATTTTTAGTACTATCAAGAGGGAGACAAATAACTATTCAGTAATCAAGTGGACAAACGGCTCATCCTCCATCCACAACTCAGGGGCCATCCCTGCCATTGGATGCTGGACCAAGAAAATAGGCCAATGGAGCCAGTTTTTTTTCAATTGTTTCTATTTCAATCTTGTAGCAACTGGGACAAAGGAGTCTCTCAGCTCAGACTTCCTGGGTCAGTCCTTCTCCTCCAGTGAGAGATAAGGTGGATGTCAAGGCTACAGTTAGCAGGAAACTGGATGCTGTCGTGAGAGGTGTCTGCTGTTCTACAAAGAAAACTTTTTAGTATCTGCACAGCTACACTCATCAATGCAAAGATTTAGAGTTTTTATTTTGACCACATATACTTTTATCAGAAGGCAGGACAAATGTAAGGAATACCCCTGGTATCCTGGACACTTGTTCAGAAGATAGAGGACACAGGGAAAGATGAGTGTCGGAATATTTAACAAAATGATTGAGGCTGTACATAGGTCACCTGCACATGGGAACACTAAAAATGGGTTAAATCTTGTGGAAATTACTGGACATTTGAAGAAGAGTGCTGAAGAGTTTATCATGGGAAGTAATGAGCATTTTAGACTTTCACACAGCTGTTTCTATCTAACATTACATATTGGTGGGGAGTAAGGATGCGTCGTGAAGTATTTCTAGTACTTTATCTCTATAACTGTTCATTGCTCGGAGGACATGGGTCAATGACACTGAGAAGTCATGAAGTGTGGTGAACCCCTGAGTCAACGTCTGAGCTCCCCATTCTCTGTCAGAGTCTTCACTTCAGTTATAGTCATCATCTTCAAAGGGGTTTATAGAGGGTACTGTTAAAATCAGATCAAAAGGGCCTGAATGTAAGTCACCCCAATTGCTGGGAGTTGTTGTGGGAAGTTGCTTGCAACAGGACTCTGGGCTGCGGTTTCTACTGTCTGGAATGCAGCAGATGCGATGATGTTTACAAGCTTCTTTTATTTCTTCTCCATCTTTGCAATGTTTTCTGCAAGTCCCCGATTTGTTCAGGCATTTTCTCCCATCACTGAAGGCTAAACAATCAAAGGAAAGACCACTGATGTTAAGTTGCTGTTATTCTTAGTTCTAGTAGTGTGACTGTGTATCCAGCATCCCATAAAAACATTATGGATAATAACACTATGGTTATTCAAGACTCTCAGTTCAAAAGTGAGATGTATTTTATCATCAATGAAAAGAAACTGGCTAGTCATAAGGAACTGCAGCCAGTTATACCCAAGCTATCTGGGACTGTGTCAAGGTATCATATCAAGAAGTTCATCTGGTAACTGTGATTGAGTTATTTGCTATGATTAAATTAATTTGAATATATGCTACTGCAAATTATGCCTGAGCATATAAAATATATTTCTGTAAAGACTAAAATGAAATATCCATGTACCAGTACTCTGATTAAGGACTAGAGTATTACCAGGAATTTACAATTGTGTATTTCTATATGACAGATTTAATTTGTTTGGGGATTAGGCCAGTGATTCTTAAACCCTGATATGCATATGAATGCCATAGGGGCCTTACTAAAAGGTGATTTGATTGGAGGGACAGAGCCTGAGTTTATACTTCCTTAACAAATTTCTAGGTGATGCCAATATTGCTAGCCCATACACTACACTTTCTGCAGCAAGGCTTGAGGGCATTAAAAAAAAACTCAGTAAGTTCCATGTACTCAATATCATACATTCAATGATTTCTAGCCAAATACAGTAAAATTAGAGTGAAAAATCCTTTATATTTGGAAATTAGACCATGTGATAAAGAATAAGAATAGAATTTAGATAAGAGTAGTAAAATGTCAGAAATAATGAAGTTAAAAGTAGCAAAATCAGAAGGCTTCTGGAAAGACTGATCAAGGAAAAGAGGATGATAACAAAATCAACCATATGGAACACTGAAATAAAAACAGATACAGCATGTTAAAAACAACAAAAAAGAATTATCAACAAGTATATACTAATAAAATTGAAACCTAGATGAAATGGTTAAATTCCTAAAAAATTTCCAGGGATGGCACTGGACAAAAAACTCACTAAACTAATGACTATTAAGAAATCCAAATAGTAGTATAAGAGCCTCCTTCCTAAAAACCTCGACCCCAGATGATTTTTTTTGTCAAATTGTAGTAAAATACACACAACACAAAATTGACCATTTTAACTATTTTTAAGTATAAAGTTCAGTGTTATTAGGTGCATTCATATTGTGCTAATATCAGCACTGTTGATTTTCAAAACTTTTTATCTTTCAAAGCTGACACGCAATACCTGTTAAACTGTAAATCTTTCTCTCGCTCCCCTGCTCTTGGTAACCATCATTCTACTTTCTGTCTCTACAAGTCTAATTACTCTTAAGCTTCTCATAGGATTAGAATCATACAGTATTTTTCCTTTGTGACTTGATATAAAATCTTCCTGATTCCTTTATAATATCATGTATCAGAATTTCCTTCCCTTTTAAAGCTGAATGGTATTCTGTTAAATGGCATGTATATACTATGTTTAACTTATTCATTCATCTGCTGATGGATGTTTGAGCTGTTTTCATCTTTTGGCTCTTGTGAATAATACTGCTATATTAGATGATTTTAAAAATGAGTTCTACAAATTTCACAGATGACTTTCATACTATTTTGTATAAAATGTTCCAGAAAATGAGGTGGGGATGAGGGGAGGACAGCTACTTGGCTTACTTTATGAGGCTACTACAATTTTGGTTCTAAAGTCAGAAAGTTGTAGATCTGTTTACTTTATAGATACAGAAGAAAAAAGTCCCCAAATTAAGTATTATCCAACTGAATTCAGCAGTATATTAAAATATATCATGATTAAGCAAAGTTTAACCCTAAATGCAAAGTATTATCCAACATTAAAAATCCATCAATAAAATTTACCAATTTTCTTGGATTAAGGTGATAAGTAATTTAAGTATATAGATGCTGAAAAATGATTTGATAGAGTTTATTGTTTGTTTATGATAAAAACGTCAGGTCAAGTAAGGCTAATGGGGATTTTCCTTAAACTGATGAAGTTTATGTATCAAATTCTAATACAAACATTATCTGACAGAGTAACTTGAATTCTGTCTGATATTAGGAAAACAAATATACTCTCTATTGCCACTATTGTCTATATAATAGTAATGGACCTGGTCAATGTTAAAAGGAAAACAAAACAAAACAACAAAAGTATACGAATTGGAGGGAATGAGACAAAAATTGTCATCCATCCCAGCTGTCATTATAAGAAGAAACAAACAAAATATTATAATTAAGAAAACTGAGTAGTCAAATAAATTATTGATTTATAAGAATCAACTATACTTCTCTACATCAACAACAGCAAATTAGAATATACAATAAAATATAGAGTATAGCTGTGAAGTGTTTTGTTTTAAACTAAGATTACCCAGGGCATCTGCAGAATACCTGTTAAAACTCTAAAAGAAGATATGACTTTTTTTTTTTGGTACTGGGGATCAAACTCACGACCTTGTACTTGCAAAGCAGGTGCTTATGCTAATAAGCTAAATCTGCAGCCCAAAGATGTGATCTTGGATGGGATGATTTAAGTATTATAAAGATTTACTTTTTCCTAAAATAATTAATAAATGCAGTGAAGTGCTAATTGATATCCCAGAAGTAGTTTTGGGAGACTTAAATATTTTACTTTAAAATTAAAAAAAATTTTAAGATGTCTTGTTAGCACAGTAGGTCAGTCTCACAATTTTTATTTTATTAAAGTATACTAATGAGTCTCACTTGACATATATCATACATGACTATAAAGTACTTTAGAATTATAAAGAAGAATAAAGGCCATGGATAACAAAGAATGTTTTTTAAAAAGACAAAAGTGTGTCCTTCTACACCAACATACTGTAAAACCATGGAAAGGAGAAATATGGTATTATCACAAGAATAAATAGAAAAGAGAACACACTTGAGAGTTAGGATTACACACAGTAACAATGACACTGCATATCCACGAAGAACCATAGATTATTAGTATGTCTTGCTGGGAAAAATGGCTCACTCCATAAGAAAAATAAAAGTGGAACTATGCATTCCATCCAGTGCCTTAAAAGTCTCTATGTGAAAAGTTAAATTAAAAAGTTACTAGAAAATAATGTCCCAGGATTGCTTTGGGAAATAAAAATAGAAAAAGATTTCTTTAACAAAAGCACCAAGCACAATGCACAAGGCAAAACGTGGTTGAATTTAATTAGGTCATAATGAAGTATTTCACATCCATGAAGAGCAACGTAATGTAGGCAAGGTTCATGCACAAGTGGATGACAGATTGTGTGTGTTAAAGTCAGTGACCAAGACTAAGTATGAAATAAGATCACAAATAGCTAAAGAACTACACAGTATTAATACACAGCAGCTCAGTGGAACCAGGATCAAAGGATGCAAACAGACAATTGATAGAAGTAACAATAGTCGTTGCTGTTGAAATGTTTTCCGTATTTGTTTCTTACCTTATCTTGACCATCTGACTTCTAGAAATCTATCCTATGTAAATCCTTGCCCAAGTACATAAATATATTTGTACAAGTATGTTCATCAACGTGCTATTAGGAAGTGTTCCAAATGATCATACATAAAAAGAATGTAGCATTACCATGTGTTAGTGTGTTAACTCTTCTATGGGACAAATATTTAGACTCATTTTTATGTGAGTTGGATTGTATGCTGAAATTCTTCTTGAAAGATATACAGTGGTAAAATACTAACCTTAGATTTTTACTGTCGAAGGGAGAAGAAGTCAGTTTTATCTTCTATATAGCAGCTCTATAGATATTTTTTTGACCTGTTCACCAAATTACAAAGTATGAGGAAACTAAAATGACTTCATTTGAAGGTATAAAAGGACTTTGAGACAAGAAAACAGGAAAGTAAGTATGCTTTGAGAGTCATTTTCAAGAACTAGTACAGGCTGCAAAGAGAACTGCAGTGAATAAATAAAGCTCTCCCCTGATGCCTTAGGTGGTAACTGAATACAGAACCCAGGGTACCGGTTTGCTCCTGTCTGCTGAGTGTTGCTTGTGCTCCCCCAGGATTATCCCTGCCAAGGACGTAGTTTTAAAGTCGGCACTGTGCAGCTGTTTGGGTACGAGAGTCCAGCTGCATACTGCAATTTCCCTGAGCCAGAGCACATTATGCCTTCATTTTTGTAGCTCCCTTAGGTTATGATTACCTGGGATCACGGGGAGTAGTAATGAAAAGACAGAAAGTGCCACCAGCAGAAACTTCATGGTCCTTGGGAAGTAGGAGGCAGGAGATCCAGGAGTCCAGAACACTGTGTGCAGCCTGAATCTGGCCAAGAGTTCTATGGGCCTCTGTGTGGTGTGGTAGAGGGATGGGCTTGTAACCAGACAGGTTGTTAAAATGTATCCACACGGAGCTGTCTGTTGGCTGGTGCACTCAGAGGGCACCTGGTACAGGCACCAGAGGAATATCCAGAGGGCTTAAGTCAGGTGTTGAGAAAGAGTTTGGAGACATGAAGGAGAACTCCCATGGTCAGACACCTTCCCTGGCTTCCCCAGATCTCTCGTCAGGGGCCAGAGTTGGCTCACAGCCCCTCTCACTGTGGCAGAAGCCTGATTTGAGCTACCTCTGTAACTATGTGTCTCCACACTGGGCTATGAGGTTGGTAAGAGTAGGGATGAAATCTCTTAATTTTGAACTCCCAAGTCACAAAGCACATTCACAGGGAAGGTCTGTGGAAATAAAAGGTAATGAACACATGACCATAGATAGGCCAGGTCTTTCCTGTATGTTCCCTCAGGGCAAGTGACTCACCTCAGCTAAATAGAATAGACTCGCTGCAGAGTCTGAGGAAAATCACTTATAATATGGTTTAAATGGGACACAATAAGATTCTACCCAGTGTTACCAGGAAACACTCCCTTCCAAAAGCAGCTCTGCGGCGACTTTCATGAGGACACCAAGGGGGTCCCCTGGAAGCCCGGGTGCTGAATGTTCAGACCCTCCCCCAGGAGGAGAATGCTTATGCGACCTTCAGAATTAGCCTGGTCCCACCTTGCTGCTGTTACTTCTGCACACGTAGTTTAACTCTTGCTTCCTCTTTTATACTTGGTCCTAAAGCTTTTCATCAACTGTAGAGGAGTTTGCTGATTTCTCATTTCTGGAACTGACGGCTTTTCTTGAAGGACCCAAAAGGATGTTTGGCGGACGAACAGACGCCTCGCAAAGTGCCTGGGATGGTGAAGGCCTTTTTCTTATTATTTTTAGACGAAGATGTTCTCACATGTGAATGAATAGCTGAATTACCTTACCATGGAAAGGCTGCTCAGACTAGGAAATGGTGTTCTCTCTCTCTTTTTTTTTTTTCAAGCTGGAAGTAAACAATGAAATAGGAAAGATTTTTACAGAGGATGAAGAATGTGTTTTCTGGTTCCCTCAAGCATAAAAATCTATATTCTTAAGTTTGTTAATGTTCTACCCATGTCATGATGATGAGGTCTCTGACCCTTTCTGAGCTGTTCTTTAGAGGGAGTCACACTGTGGAAAAGTGGAAAAGTCTGGATTACTCCTGGCTGAATTCCCACTGCCTGCCCTACTCTAGGATGGTGGTGGTGGTGGTAGTGGTGGGGGAAAGGAGAAAGACTGTCAGGAAAAAGCAAATGAACAAATAGTAACTTGAAGAGGAGAACCCATAGTCATAGAAATACAGTAACAGACTTCTGAGATAGACACCAGCATTTAGATTAATCTTTCTTTATTCTTTCTTTCTTCTTTTCTCTCTCTTTCTTTTCTTTCTTTCTTTCTTTCTTTCTTTCTTTCTTTCTTTCTTTCTTTCTTTCTTTCTTTCTTCTTTCTTTCTTTCTTTCTTTCTTTCTTTCTTTCTTTCTTTCTTTCTTTCTTTTGTCTTCTTTCTTTCTTCCTCTCCTTCTTACTTTCTTTTTTAGAGACAGGGTCCCTCTATGTAGTCCAGAATGGCTTTGAACTCACTAGGTAGTCCAGGCTGGCCTCAGACTCACAGTGATTCTCCTGCCTCAGCCTCTCAAGTGCTGGGATTACAGGCATGTTCCCCCATACCTGGTTACAATGCCTATTTCTTCTTAAGTGAACTTTGGTAGTTTTTGTCTTCAAAGACCCTTTCTCATTTCTTGTCAGTTGTCAAATTTATCATTACAAAGGTGTCCATAATATGTTCCCTTATAGTTTTTAAAATACTTTTTAAATTAATGGACTTTATCTTTGAATAGTTTCAGGTTTACAGAAAAATTGAATAAAAAATACAGAATGCATTGCAGTTCCTTACTTCCATCCAATTTTTTTCTTTAATATCTTATATTAATGTGATACATTTGCTGTAATCAATAAACTAGTAGTAATATATTATTCTTAAGTCCCACAGTTTACATTAAGGTTTGCTTTCAGTGTTGCACATTCTGCAGACTTTGACCGATGTATAATGTGACTCACATTGATCAGTAGGTTATTATACAGAATAGCTCCACTGCCCTACATATCTTCTGGTCTGGCTTAATTTTCAATTGCATTATATAGGCAAAGACAGTTTAGAATTCACTTGGGATAGAGATAGGAGATATTAGAGCCTTGTACTTTACTGAAAAACTAAAGAGCATTTCTAGTAAGGCTTGTATTTTTATCGTATGAAAGTATATGACAGAATGGCTTTGTTTGGATGCAGTACCTTGTTACTTAAAGTATGTTTCAGGGTCCAGAAACACTGATACTGATGACCACTTAGAAGATTGAAAATTATAGGAGTGCAGGTCTCAGAATAGGCTTCTAAATAAAACTTCCTTTTAAAAATATTTTAATCTATATTAGTGTCACCTTTCTAGTTCCTTTATTGGTAATTTGCATCTCTTGGTCCCCGGCCTTTGTGATTTTTTTATTACTGTGGCAATTTGATCATGAATTCAGTGGACAATGGAGAATATAATGGTTACATAGGCTTGGTTGGATCTTCCATTACAAATGTTTTTTTTTCTAGACATTGTCCCTCCTTATAGATACTTAGCTGGTCATTTACCTACCATCTCTTGACTTCCTCTTGCTGTATTCTGCTTTGTGATCCTGGGGCTGGGACTCTGAGACATTCCACAGGTACCTTTGCCATGTGGTATTTTGTAAGTCTGTCAAAAAAAGGTGGATTGGAAGGCACAGAGAGGGAGAATTGACTTTCTTTCCATGTCTTGTTGTCTTTCATCACTCCAATAGTGGCATTCAGTCTAAAGGTGGTTTTTTGTCCCCAGCAGCAACAAAATGCTTCAGTCCCCAGCTTTTCTTTTTCTAGCACCCACAAGAATTTTCATCTTTATGCCTCTTCATAAGAATCTTTTTTAAAGTTTTTTTTTATTTAAAGAGAAAAAAACATGAAAAGGGTAGAAATAATACAGAATTTCAAAAAAAAGATAAATAGTAAAAAATCACTAGCTGATAAATTACGTATTGTCCTCTTAGAAATAGTTG
>PVLA01000946.1:223758-257911 GCA_004027455.1 Hydrochoerus hydrochaeris
GTGAATAATGTGAGAGAAATGAAAGAGCTCATGGAGGAGGATTTACAAAATTCCTGTGAGACAACTACCCTGAGACACTGGACAGGCAGCCAGAGACGGGCAACTAGGACCCATATGTTACGCCACCGGCCGCCTAAGACAGGCACAGGACCAATTGCTGTCCTGCAGGCCCATGACAGGTAAGGCCTGGTTGGGTACACGTGAAGAGTCCTTGACCTAAGACAGGCGCTGTCCTTGCAGGGACTGCCACTCCCATAAATGATAAGAAAAGCAATGTAGAGAGCGGCCTAATAATCTCACACATCTCTTCCTCCTGTGGGCGTCCGGTACATCGGATTGCATTTCCCGGGCTGACTAAATGTCAAGATTAAAATGTTAATTGATACCTATTGCCCTGAACCTGGGGCGCCTTCTGCTTGGAGTTGAGGTCAATTAACACCTATTGTTTGGGATTGTCCCTGCAGCTGAGTAGCTTCATCTTTTCCTATATTTTAAGAGTTCACTTCTGAGGCATGATTATACTATCTGCTTTGAAGTATTTGCTTGGAGGTGTCAATATCTAAGTGATTTGTATTTGATACCTGTTGGTTATCTGTTCTTTTGAAAATTGGTCCTATTATCCTAGTTCTTTGTATGTATGGTAATTTGGATTATAGGCATTTGAATATTAGATTGTGAGAATCTGCGTCCTGTTAAAATTCTCCAGAGGATTTTGTTCTCTTTTCATTTTAATAGTTAATCTACTTCAGTTCAGATGGTTAATTCTGTCTTAACTTCTATGGATGGCAGCTTCTATGTCAATTCTATTCTCAATGCCTTTGCTATCCAGGTTTGCATTTGTAATGCATGCAAACTTCTTAGGGTTTGATGTAGGCAATGGCTAGTGTTTTATATCATAGCTCAGTTGTGGCATCTTTATCATATTGCCTTGGGCTTCTTCTGCACACCTTTAATTTGCAGGTAAGCCTGGATTTTGGGCCAATTTGTAAACAGCATTTGTGAATCTTCCTTTAGATTTGTGGCTTCTATCTTTAATTCATATACTAGTTTTTAAATATTTATTGATTGATTGATTGATTGTCTTTTTGAGACAGGGTCTCACTATGCAGTTCAGGCTGGTCTTGAACTCATGGTGTTCCTCCTGTTTCAGTCTCCTGAGTTTTGAGATTACAGGTGTGCTCCCCACACCCAGACATATACTACTTTTTAACTCTTCATTTTCCTCAGGTAGTTGCTTCTTGTATTTTTTCCAGAGTTAAATATTTTAATCAGTAGAAGAGATGGGTCACAGTGGCTTTACTTCAGATTGGTTGGTACCTCAAACATCAATACTCCTTTTAATGCTCGAATTGTCATACTTTGGACATTGAATACCTTTCAGACCGGTTCTCGTGTCTTTTTGTCTTGACTCCATTAAATTTCAGGAGCTTCTTTCATAATATCTAAAATAACAACTTTTTATTAGTGATATAAACACTATAGTTTTTCCTTGTTATATAGAAAGGAAGTTAGTGATGCTTCTTTAGTTTCCACATGAATAGAGGAAATATAAAATGATGTTTTTATTTCAACAGAAGTTTGACAGACTTTAGTCACTTAAATTAATAATTGATTAAATAATTTATTAAATTAAGAACTGATTTACTCCACCAGGCTGAGTATTTGGGGTGTGAACTATGAGGGGTCAAAAAGAGAGTTAAGATTTATTCCTTTTTTGGGATTTAAAAACATCTTTAAAGAACAATTTCCCAGAATCTATAAAGTTATTGTGAATTTTAAAAAATGTTGAAGTGCTGAATGTGGATATACGTCTCTCACCTGAAGCATCTCCAGAGTGGATTGGGAGTTCTGAGGTCCATCAACAATGGTTTCAGAGAAAGGAACCCTGTTTTTGTCCTCCCACGGTAAATCTTTCCAGGTTTGAGTTTGGATTCTTGTAGCATTTTATCTGCTTCCAGGCAAGTGAGTTTTTTAGTTTGTGGGGACTGATGTTGGGAGTACGGAAAATCCTACACACAAAACCCTTGGATTCAAATAGTACCTGTCTGCCTTGTCAGGGAACTGCTGCCTCCTGGAGGTCAAGTTTCATAATAATTATTCTACTTGAAACAATTCTTTGCAAGTGAAGAAATTAAAGTACTTAATTGCTTAAACTCTTTAAAATCTTACATTCTTTCAGGATAATGGATAAAAATATCACATTGTACTTCACAATACAGACAATAAAAATTTTACCATATAATTTAATAGACTAAAAGTGGCACCCCAAAAGACTGGTAAATGTAGTATTATACTCTTTTAAGAATAATACATAATCTATATATTTCTTAATGTATAAAGAAACTTATCAAAATCAAGGAGATATTAAAAGTTATTTTAATAATGTTCCTGTGTTCTATTATAAATACTTTCATTTCAATATGATATGGATGAGAAAAGGGGAAATTTATTTTTAATGAAGTGACTCAGTGTTCCTTCTGAGTACAAAAGGAATACAAATTAACTCTAGGCCTATTGTGAATAACCATGAAAGGTATTATGAACGCATCTTCAAAGTTTTTTTAGTATTATTCTTTGAGAGAGTTTATAGTTTTGTTCAGTTCCCATTCATACTCCCAAGCAGGGAAACATTTTCATTTTTATTTTTTGATTAAGTTTGGATTAAAAGAAGTCTATACTTATTTTTTCTGGATTTGCTTCAATAAATTGATAGTGATATTTGTCATTTTATAAAATGGTTAAAATAAATACCTAAATTTCTTAATCATATAGATTGGATAAGTTCTTGTTCATTATAATATTTAAGAGTATATAAATATAAACATAGATCTTCAATTAAATTGAACCAGGTTCTTTAAAACTTCAGAATATATTCCAATTATGTGGCTTGTTAGTTTTACCATTTATACCAGTTATAGACATAGTTGCAGGATGTCTTTATTTCCCTGTTAATTGCCACTCTAAATTGTGATTTCATTGTCTTTTATTGTTAATTTAAATGTATTTTCTAAAATCCATTGCTGATGTAGGGTCTTTAGAATAATTCAATATTATGGAAACTGAATAGAAAGTTTTCTTCATCTTGATAGTTTTAAACAAGCTGAAGTTTGTAAAGACAAAAAAAATAATGTTTATAATGAAAATCTTATGCACTCTTACTGATATAAGCTAATTTGATTTTCAAATTACCTATGTTATGGCAGTTATATGCATCAAATTATTTTGTTATACATTGTCCTAAAATGCTGGATAATATATTTTATGTTTTAAAAATTATAACTTTTATGCTAACACTTAATCTTTGATTGATTAAGTATACTTAATATATTATACATATATTCATATGAAGATACATTAAAAGTAATAAAAAGGAAATTTAAATGAGGTAAAGGAAAAGGAGCTGATAGATCATAGAAAAGAAAGCTAACCTGAGTAGAATTAAGATATGCCATGTGCAGCAATCTAGCAGCCTTGATGAATGCAGACATTACATGTCATAAATATGAGCTAAGAATAATAATAACAGCAATGAAAACGGGGAGGGAGTTTAGAGGAGGAGGGAAGAAGGTGAGTGGGAAGGGGACTGAAAAAAAAAGAAACAAGTTCTATTATGTACATGCAAACTTCATGTACTGCAAACATGTACTAATAAAAGAAAAAACACCCGGGAAATTAAAAAAAAAAAAAGAAAGAAAACTAACCCTACAATATGTAATCTGTTCTCTTCAGGCGCTAGTGCATATTTCTTTGCTATCTGCTTGTTTGGTGCAGGGGGTAGACCTTCTCTCCTTCATCAAGTGTGTTTCCTCAGACCTCAAGAGTGCATTGACTTTTAGCATGCACTTAAGGCATCTTATAATGTATAATTGTAAAAATAATGATTCTCTTGCTAAAATTTCTAAAGATCCTTCTTTGAATACTTACAGTAGTGACACTAACACAGCACCACCCCAGTGCTTCACTTAGACATCCCGGGGATGTCTCTCAGTCTCATGTTCTCATGTTCACTTGACGTGGCTCACAGATGCCATCCTTGCTCTTCCAGGTCAGGACTCAGAGTTAGATGTTCAGAAATGGAAAGGCATATTTTGCATACAGATAGACCTTGGCGTTCACAGGTAGCTGCTTGTTTGGGTCAAAGATGTACTTTCTTACACTGCTCTTGTGGTCTCTGCCATGATGTACATAGAAAAGGAAAGAATATTTTAGCAATAATTAAGCTTGGTGACTGTGTTTCAGATTCTTTCAGAATTGCTCAATAGTATTGTCAAAGCAGTTAGAGCCCACAGTGTTTAGGTAATAAAGTAGCTTATGTGCTCATCTGGGAGCAGTTTATGTGCTATTGTAACTGTTTAGGTAGATTACATATGTGAAATGGGGCCTGGATCAATATGGTGTTTTGTTTGTTTGTTTTTACAGGATCTATCTATGTAGTCCAAACTGGCCTTAAACTTGCTATGTACTCCAGGTTGGCCTTGAACTCACAGCGATCCTCCTGCCCCAGCCTCCCAAGTGCTGGGGTTACAGGCATGTAACCTTCAGCAAATATTGTTTTAGTGATTTTGTGTACTTTGTTGGAAAGGAAGAGCTGTGCCTTTGTGTAAAAATATCTGTAGTGCATTCAAGGCTTCTTCACAAGAGAAGAAGCCCTCTAGCTGAGCAGGACAGATACCGTTGAAGAGGCCTGGCATGGATTTCATACCTATTTTTCTCTGTGGAGACTTTTGCTGCATAGTTCAGTGGAAGAGGCCTCACCCAAAACTGATTGCTAACAGGATGTCCAGGCCTGAGACTCTATTTCAGATGTTTGACTCCTACTTTTAAGAAAATTTTGTAACCCTCACCTATTTAATATTTAATAACATGTTGCTCTAAATCTAAATCTGCATTCCTCTTGTAGGCACAGAACAAAGCCTCCCTTCTTAGTAGTGGCTGTTTATGGAAGTTCCTGATAGCGCCTTAAAGTTACTTGGACAGCTACAGACCTACCACCCCTTTAATCTCCTTGACCTTGAAATGCTAGTCTCCAAATAACTTCTGTCCCACAACGATTGAAACAATTACTGATATTTTCCAATGAGGAGCATTCAGCTTCCTTCCTGACTTTGCTTTGGTCTTCACAGGTTTATGCCTAAAAATTAGATTGCAACTATCTGTCTTTCTCCCATCAACACATAATCTCTTTCTGCTAAGAATTTGTTCATTTCCTTATCAGGAATTAAGCCTGTACTTCACACATATCTCACAACATGAGAGAGCTGTACAAAATTGCTAATCTTTTTCCTTTCTCCAAAGAAATTAATCACTATAGTCAATAGTGCTGACAATAAGCAAACACTTAAGGTTTAATATTTGCTATTTGTTTTACAGAACTTTACGGACTGGTCATTGAACTTTAATTGTAAAATAAACAGTGTTCATTTTTAAAGATTGCAACAGAACTAGTAAGGCTATGTCTAGGTACTTTGGCTGTGCTTTTGACTATGAGCCTAAAGACATAACAAGTTCATTAATTATTTTATTTATGTGCAAAAGATCTCAATATTTTAAAATTCTTTTCTACATACCACATGGCACTGATGGGGAAAATTCCAAGGAGTTCCTCTTGGGATTATATATATGGTATTTCAATAGCTTAATATTAAGAACTTCTTAATATTTATTCTCGCACAGCCTTAGATGATGACGCTTTTGTTTTACCACTGTGGTAGGAAAATATAAAGGTACTTGTCTTTTATATAATTTCAATATTATTGGGTTATGAAGATATCAAGATTGGCTTTATATTAATGCTGATAACCAAATCCTGAGTTACACTACAAATGTCATAGTTGCACAGAATATAATGCTGTATTATCTGATGTCACTTTTAAGTTTAATAAAAGTGCTCTGGGTTCTGCTTATCCTGTGGGAACAATAATGACTGTTGAAGGTTGAGTTTCAGGGTTGAGTTTCCCTTTCTTTATTCCACAGGCTCAGCATTGGTGAATCCATTACTAACAAGAAGATCCTACCATTGAGTTCTGCCTAAGGAATTTGGCTTAACACCTAGAAGTGTGGGGCATCTCAACCAAAGATACCATGGCTTCAGGGGTCCTTTCTCACCTCTCCAGTGCTGGGGTTGGTTATTCTTTCCACTCAGCTTTGATCTTTTCATTGCCTTTTGGGCCTTGATCATATTTCTGGAATTGGGGCCTTTGAAAATATTCTAAGACTGATTTGCATGTAGGAGGGCCCTCTTTGGGGAAACAAAGGAAGCAAAACTGGGCAGAAGAGGTGAAATTAGAACACAGTTGCAGCTCAGAGAACCCCTGGAGCTGGGACAGCTCTGCAGAGCTCTCCCTGGTTGAAGCAAGAATGCAGACTGTGCATTTGCTCTTTGCCCAGACAGCAGGTATAGGGCTCCTCTCAAGGCAAAGCTGATGCATGGGATATGGCAGCCTCTGCGGAGAACGGGTGATTCACAGAGAGGGACTGAGTTATGAGGAAGGAATGATAAATTATGTTACGTGCACGCACTAATATGCCACAATGAAACCCAATGGCTTATGTAACTAAAATATGCTATAAATTTAAGTAAATAAACAATAAAAAGATATACTCTTCATGAGACTGGAAAAAGACTAAATGTAGAAATTTAGTTTTAAAATTAGATTGTACTATTTTTCTTTGTGAATGCGTGTCATGATTTATTAATAACTTATTAGCTGAACTGAAGTGGTTTCAGTCTTGCAGATTATATTATTCAGTTTTCCCATCACAGACACAATACCTGACACTCACAGTTTAAAGGAAGAGAGGTCTAAATTGACTCATAGCTTCATGAGATTCAGTCTATGGTATGCCAGTGGCTAGGCAGAAACGTCATGGAGAGAGGGCCTGGCAGACCAAAAGTGCTTAGTCCATGGCAGCTGGGTAACAGAGCAGAGGAAGAGTGTCAGAGAGGAAAGAGGGCAGAGACCATATATATTACCCAAGTCCATATCTCCATGACCCACCCAGTAGGTGACTGAGTAAGTGGCTAGGTGTTTCTTATCCTATCAACTTAATATATCAGGATTAATGGTCACATACATGATGAGAGGCTTTTCAATCAAGTTTATAAATCCTTACACAAAGTGGATGTCCAAGGAAGACTGAAGCTTGACATTAATTTATTGAATTAATGTATTACACAATTTTGCATATAAATGAGAGTTATGCAGTGATTATTACCTGAGGATATGTTCATAAAGTCTTACACATATAGAAATATAAATGAGCCTTCGTACAAAAGGTCAGGGAAGGGGAAAGTGTATACAAAAGGCTTCAGAGTATTTGGAGTTATAAAGAAGAACTGAAAAAGACCAATACTCAGTTTGTGTTTTCCTGTCTTTAAAATGTGCAGTATTATAATGACGCTGTAAGAAACTGATTATATTTAGCTGTGATACAGCTGGATATTAAAAGGTAGTGCACACTAAAAAAACAAGTCTGGGAAAAAGGAAGTAAAGCATCTTTTCAAATTCAAGTCTAAGGTAATGTGGCAATGAACTGCAGTGGAGAGAGTACTGGGAATATAAATCACTATGTGTGCTACATTTTACTTGGTAAAATTTTCTTTGGTTCCATTCTATAGTGTAGCTTGCAGCTCTCTCCCCTCTTGGGAATTACTGGGATTCTAGCACTTGTCCTTGAAGCAGTAAATCCTGCTGATGTTGGCAAAATAAATTTCAAGAAGGAGGATATATTCCCTCCTCCTACCACGAAAGCAGCCTTCAAGGAAAGCAGATGTTATTCAGTTTGATAAAATTGTTCTTAGGAAGACTAAGATAACAGAAGTTTTGTAAACCACCCAGACCTAAGTTTATTGCAAGGTTCTGTGAAATTAACCTTACTCCTTATGAGGTCCGTAACAGCAATTAGTTGGCATATTTATTATATTTGTTGTACTTTATCTTTTCTCAAAGATTAAAAGTCAGGAAAGAATTACTGATTTTCCAATTCCTCCCATAAACACAGAACAAACAAGTAAAATAACCCCAGAAGTTTCTTATCTAAGTCGAATATTGGACACATTTAAATTCATAATGGGTGTTACGAAGACATGAATTTAAGTGTATCACTTTGCATCCTATCTTTGTGAAGAAAATGTTCTTTATTCACAATTTCAGATAAATCTGCATTCCCACCCTATCCTCAGAGCTGCACAGCCTTGAAGAAGTTACCACTCTCCTTGTTTGACCTTCATATCTGCACCTGCCTTTGTGATCAGGGTACAGGCTGCTACTTAGACAAGGGATGGGCACAAGGCAGTTGCTGTATCACTTTCCTTCTTCCTCTCACTCCCACCTGTCCTCAATGTGTCTTCTCACCTCTTTGCTTTTGTCTTTGTTTTCTGGGTGCCTAATCCAAGGCCTAATGCATGGGAGGTGCTCCATAGCGCCTTCATGGTGCGGGGACCAGTACACTCATTATTTCAAATGTTTTTCTTTAATAGCAACGCACTGTGTATTTCCCAAAATGAAAAGAAATGATAAATGTTTAAGGTGATAGATATGTTTACCCTGATTTAAATATTACACAATCTGTACATGTTTTGAAGCATCATGCGGTACTCTGTGAAATATATCAGTTAAAAATAAATAAATCATAAGCTCCAAAACTTTCCATTATTTCTGGCTCACATAGAAGGACAAATGGATTTTTGGAATGAAAATAAAATTATTTTTCAGCTTTACTGAGATATAACTGGCAAAATTTATATATTTAAGTGCTTTGCTATATACATTATTAAATGTTCTTATAATTAAAGCAATTAACAGAGTTACATTTTCTTTACTTTTTTCTTTTTTTCTTTTTGATGGTGACAACAGTTATAATCTACTAGGAAGTTTCGAGCATACAATGTTTTTCACTACAGTCACCATGCTGCATATTAGGTCTTCAGAAATTATCCACCTTGTGTAACTGAAGTTTTGTGCCTTGTGACCAACATTGTTCCATTTCTTCCATCTGTAGAAACCATTTTACTCTTTGTGCTCATGTGTTTGACAATTTAAAATTCTATATATGAGTGACATTGCATTTTTGTTTTTCGTGCCTGGCTTATTTCACATAGTATAGTCTTCCAGGATTCTCCATGTCCGTTACAAATGTCAAGATTCCCCCCCTTTTTTTTTAAGAGTCTGAACAATATTTCACTATTATATACCACAAACTTCCAGATATTCTTTATCCATTCATCATTGCTGGACCTTTAGGGTGTTTCTGTATCTTAGGTATTGTGAATAATGTTTCCATGAACATTTTTTCAAGGTATTGACTTCATTTTCTTTGGATAAATTCCCAGAGGGGAGACTGATGGATTTTTTAAAGTTTTAGCTTTATTTTTAAATTTTTAGAGACTCTACATATTGTTTTCCATAATGGCTAAACCACTTTCCATTATAATCAACAATATACAAGGGCTCCCTTTTCTGTGTATCTTTACCATCACCTGTTACCTTTTATCTTTCTGATAATATCCACTCTAGCAGATGTGAACTGATATCTCATTGTGAGTTTGATTTGGTTATGATTAATGATGTTAAACATTTTTTCATGGACTTGTTGGCCCCTTGTCTATTTTCTTTTGGGAAATATCTACTCAGGTTTTTGCCCATTTTTAATAGTTGTTTGTTTTGTTCACTTTTAAATTATATGAATTCTTCGTATAATTTGAATATTAACCCTTTATCTGATGAATGGACTGTACATATAAGTTTGTTAAAATAAATAAAACAAGATCAAACAAACAAAAGGAGCAAATACTAAATTTAGAATTCCATCTAATGGTTTCTTGGGGGATGCATGAGAAAAGATAGGATTGTGGGGTGGTGCAGGAGTACAAAAGTAAATACAAGTTATTGATGCCATTCTAGCTTGTATAGCTGATAAATTCACTATTTTTGAAGTGGCTAAAAGACTAAATAGAAACATTAAAATAAAGTGCATGGATCAGGAATAATGGAATGTATCTGTGGCCTGATAAAGTAAAAAAGTAAAAACAAAGCAATAGGGAATCATAGCCATAAGTCTCATTATCTGGACAGGCACCAGGCTCTTCCAGGAAAGGATCATTATGCAGAGAGGTGGAGAAATACAATGGGAATGGGTTTTGGGACTAGAATATTTACTTTGCTGCTTACCGTTTGGAGATTCTTTCCAAACATTTCTAAATACAAACTCACAAAACATCTATGAAGAATTAACTACTTACATTTAATTACTTTTCAATGTCAAAACATATCATAAAGTTTTAAAAAATCCAACATTGGGGAAATGTTTTATTACTTCTTCAGTTCACAGAAAGATTCTTTAGTAGGACAGAAAATAATTTCATGAGTTGCAACATAGTTAGTTGGAGGAGATTACAAAAGGACACTACCTGATTTTAAAGAGGATAAGGAACCCTAATCAGGCTACATATAATCTTGATTTTCCACACATATTTTTAGACTTGTCAGGAAGAAGCTGCAGAGAGAATAATGGTCTAATAGTAGCAAAGTTTTAAGAAGGCATGGAAAGAATTCTCTGTCCCTAATACCACACTGAGCAACAAAGCTTCATACTTGACCCAACTTTGCCTTGCACCCCATTTCCAACGTATGTCAGAGCGAGTACTTGTCTGCTGAATACATCTTTTTAAACCTATGTGCCTATATTTTCTTAAATAATTTATAAGCTTGCTATAATTAAATATGACTAACCCAAGAAAATGAACTGGGAAAAGAATTCTTTTAAGAAAAGAAACACTGAAACGGGGCTTTTATTATGAGAGTGTTCCCTAAACCTTATTAAACTGAACTGATTTTCATAATCTTGTGGAACTCGGAGACAGAAGATAATGTAGAGTAAAAACTCTAACAAGAGACTCCTCCATCAGTCTGGGAGCCCAAAATATGAGTAAACTAGAAACCCCCACTCTAACAGGATTACAAAGAAAATGGACTGTTTTTAATTTTGGTAATGAGAGGAATGGAGGAAAGTTTCTTCTGAGTTTTGTACTTGGGCCCAAGCAACTGAACTTGTCCAAATTCACAATACTCTGGTGATCTGAAAAATCTCAAGCTGAGAAGTTAGTTTAAACAGACCCAGAATGATAATGATATTAGTTCTAGACAGAAAGAAACAAAAATCTTCTCTGGAGGAACTGATATTAATCCCAGGCCTCTTCTTTTTAAAAAAGTGTTGCAATGGAATATTACTTAACCATAAAAGAAGGAAGTCCTGTCATTTGTGATAACCTGAATTTGTAGGAAATTATATTAGGTGAAATAACCAGAAACAGTGCAACAAATATTGCCTGATCTCATATATATATAAATTGGTCTAGTGGAAGTACAAAGTAGAAAAGTAATTACCAGTAGAATGGTGGCTGGGGTGGTGGGGACAGCTGGGGAGATGTTGCTCAAAGGATCCCAAATTTCAGCAACATAGGAGGAATAGATTTATGACATGTTTTTCACAACCTGAAGTCTATAGTTAGCAATATATTATAGTCTCAAAAAATGCAAAGAATAGATATAAAATGATCTCACCATAAAAATGGTAACTGTGTGAGGTAATGAAAAAATTAATTATCTAAGTTAATAATTGCCAAGGTGTACATATTTCAGAACAATATATTGTACAGGACAAATACATACAATTATAAGACAGTTCATTCAAAAAGGCTTTACAATGGTTCATGCTTGTACAGCACTTGGGAGGGTGAGAAAGGAGGATGGCAAGTTGAAGGCCAACCTGGTATATATGATGAGACTCCCCCCTTTTTAAACTTTTTTGGTAATTTTCATTTATTTATTTATTTATTTATTTTGGCACCGGGGATCGAACTCACACCCTTGCACTTGCCAGGCAGGTGCTTAAACCACTGAGCTATATCCCTGCCCCCTGCTTTTTAAAAAGAGGTTTTAAATAAAATGAGCAAACTGGAAAAAAAATCACAAAATTCTCAAAGAAGTGAAGATACATGAATAAGAACAAGCAGAAACAATAGACAATGAACCCAAACCTGGAAGAATTCAGATAGTGACACTGTCAGGCAAAATATTTAAAACAATTAAGCTGAATATGCTTCAGGGGAAAAACATCAAGTCTTGAAACCATAAATAGAAAGTAATCAAACCTGGAAAATACATAGATGTAAGAAATAAGTTGAAAATAGACACGGGCTTAATATTAGACAGTGATGAATGGGTGGTTTGTTCAGAAGAAATTTTTTAGAGGATAACACAGATCAACAAAGAGATTTGAAAAAAACGAAAGAATTTAAAAGCTATGGAAAATACAGTGAAAAGTTATAACGTGTTTATTTGGAATTTTAGAAGGAAAAATGACAGCATATGAGAACAGAGGTAATATTACAAGTTAAGATGACTGAAAATTTGTCAAGAACTGGTGAAAGACCCCAATCTTCATATTCAAAACACCTACTTAGTTCCAAGCAGGGTAAATATGAAAAATGCACATGTAAACACAGCACAAGGAAAATGTAAAACAGCAGACAAAGGAAGATATCTCAAACAAGGCACTAGAGAAGGAAAGGTCCTAGTTCATTCAGAGAATCAAAAATTAGACTTATAGTGATCCTCTGAACACTCTCAAAGAAAGGATAGAGGCAGTGTGTGTGCTGAGAGAGAGAGAGAGAGAGAGAGAGAGAGAGAGAGAGAGAGAGAGAGAGAAATGCATATGGATCTTTACACTTAAAAGAAAGTGTAATTTAAAAATGAAGATCTAAAAGAAACACTTCAATAAAAGCTGGAAGAACTTCTAAAATAGGCATTATTAAAGGAAATACTAAGTGTTTTTGATATGCTTTAGGAAGAAGGTCTGAAATACAAAAAGGAGAAAAATGTAATATTTATAAACAAGTAATAACAGTAATAACAAGTAATACAGTAATAACTACTTTTGTACCAACTACGAAAAAGTAGATAGAATTAAAATTACATATTAGTTAGGAGATGAGTATTTAGGATGGAAAATAAAGAAAAGTGGAAGCCAGGCATGGTGGCATAAACATGTAATACCAGCACTTTGGAGGCTGAGGCAGGAGAATCATGAGTCCCAGGTCAGTCTGGGTGATATAGCAAGACCCTGTCAGAAAGTAGCAGAGAGAAGGAGAGAGAGAGAAAGACAGAGAAAGAAATGAAAATGGGATAAAATACTAACTCAGAAAAAGTTAGTATGGATAAATTCAAAATAGAACTCAAGAAAAAAAGATTGGTGAGATTAGAATGACCATTGCATAATGATAAAATGTTCAATTCACTAAAAAGATAGGTTTGCTAGACATACTTTTGTACCTAACATTGCAGCATGGAGAAAATATATGTATATGAAAATAATCAGAAATAGAGGAGTAATAAGCCTACAATTAAAGTGGGAGATTTAAAAACACTTCTCCGATAGTATAAATTATATAATTAGCAAACATCAATTACTAAGATTAAGCTAATGCGCATATACAGAACACCACATCCAAAGAACAATTATTCCCAAATACAGAACATTTATAAACTCTGACAGCACAATGAATGCTATGGAAATTCTCAACACAAATAATTAAAAACCTCTTCCATTTAAATTTATATATCGCTAATTGACAAATTGTAATTTTATACGTGGAATCTCTGTCTTTTGTTTATATTATTGGCATGAATGAGAGATAACTTTATTTGCTTTTTAAATAATCTACACAATATTTTGTAGAGAGATCAAATGTAAGTAGCTAAGAAAAATTCTGGCACCTCAAAATATTAAAACATAAACATCTTATTTTTGTCTATTTAAAGTAAAGAAACAGTACCAAGATTTTGGTCTCCAAGTCTCCTTCTCTCTAGAAGCAACCAGGGACTTCTTATATTTACTTATATTTGCTTGTATTTACCACTTGTTTAGACCAAGGCTGATTCCTAGTGCCAGGGACTAACAAGGAGGTCCTGGAACATTTTTTGTGAAGAAACCATGGAAGTTTTAAAAAAAGTAATGGATTATGTAAGAGAATGCATGACTCAGAAGATATTTCTACTTGATAAATAAGGTTACAACAATTTGAGCATTAAAACAATACCAAATATAATGCATTGAAATATATTGAATTTGTGAAGAGACCTGATTGCTTAATGCTACCCAGACATGAGATAACTGAAAAAACTAATGTGTAACCAAATAAGGCAGTCACTGAGCAAACTCTTGAAGGGGAAAACCTGCAGCCAACAGGAAAGAATTAAACGCTGATATTGTCTTCGGTGAGTGCTGTTTTTCTAGCCACTAATACAGCTCTTGTTGGTGAGGAAAAGCTCCATTTTACTGAACTGCATCCTACAACTCCTAAAGAATTTATTGACACAGACAAGAACTATGCTTTGTATTAAGTGTAGATGTTTTTTTAAGACAGAATCTTGCCCTGTAGTTCAGGCTAGCCTTAAACTCACTGGCCTCAAACTCACAGTGATCCTCCTGCCTCTGTCTCCTGAGTGCTGGGATTACAGCAGTGTGCCACCACAGCCAGCCTATACTTTGTATTAAAACCATTAAGTGACTGACTGACATGTAACCAAATATTTGAACAGATTATACTTTGAATATGAAACTGCAAAAGGAAAAGAGCATCACTGACAGCTATCACGTTTAGTTCTGAATCCAAATACTAAGTAATATCCAGATATTAAATGACTCCTGTGATTAAATGATGTAAACTACAGCTTCATCTCTTGCATTTTCACCAAAAATATTAACTTGAATCCATAAGGCCGTTAGAACTAATACCCTACTTATATGATATATCAGTGAACAAGCAAAAGCAATGTGGACACAGTCAGAACTCCTAACCCAGTATTTTCTCTAATCTGTGTGACAAAGGAATGTAAAGGTCATATGTAGTTGCTTGGATATATTGGCTTTACAGCACAATTGGGGAAATATGAATATACAAGGAGTATTAAATGAGATGAAAATACATTAAAATTGGAAGATGAAGATTATTAATTAAAGCAGATCACAAGGCACCATGTTTAACAAGGCTTTATTTTAATAAAATTCATGCATAAAAATGATTCAGAGTCATGTAGAATAGAGTGCTAACTATGGCCATCTCAAGGTAAAGGACCGCTGTATTTTTATTGTTTCATTGTGCTTATCTCTATACTTAATATTCAATGAAATACACTGCTTTTGTAATTATACTAGTTTTTAAATAAGAATTAAATTTTAGGTGTTAGAAAAAAAGCAGGAGGGACAAAGAGATAAGATATAATTCATTTCAGGCACTTGGCTTTAATCCAATCCAACTAGATGGAACAGAAATAGACTGCAGTAGCAACAAATTACCAAAAGCAAAAATAATAAAATTAGGTGCATAAATCAGTAGAAGAGCACTTATTTAACATCCCTGACTTTGATCCTCAGTACCACACACACAAAAGAACCCCAGTATCTTAATTCTTGGTAAACATAACAGATTTTTGTTCATCTTAGCAAGGAAAAAGTGAAGAAGGAATTAAAAACAATAAACTAGACACACACAAAAATAAGCTAGACACAACAAAGATTAATAATAAAACCATGATAAGCAAACACTCATAATAATTCAAAAATATTTTGAAGAAAAACAATCAAGAGTCAAACTGGTAGAAATGCAAATCTGAAAACACCAACTAATCATGAAGAAATTAAAATGGTACTGAGAGACTCTCCTCTTACTAAGTCCCAGACTCGTTAAGTATTAATGTTGAGTTCTAGTTTATTTTGCTTAGAATAGTTCTTCTTGTTCCATGCATGCTCTTTTGTCCTGGAACAAGTATTAATAATGCCTATTTATTTTAAAATGTGCCTTGGTTACATAAATCATAGATGAATTGCATGATTAACTTACATCTAGTAAACTTTGAAGGAACAATGAATTCTCGTAGGGTACGAGGTGCTCCAAAACAGAAAATGAAAAGCTGACAGAATGATTTTAGGAGAGACATGTTATGGTGATTTCAAAGTCAGATAAAAACAATAAAAAGCAGAAAACAATAGGCCATATCTCCTCTGTAAGTGCATGTCAAAATCTCAAAATTTTAGATAATTGAATCTACTAATATGCTAATAATTGACATATTTAAAAATGTGGGGATGATATTACATCATAAATCTAATAATTTAACTGTCTTCATAGGTGAGCTAGAACTATGATCACCTCTAGTAATATAGAGAACTACTTTATAAATTTCAAAAACCAATTATAATAGAATATATAGCTAATTGAGAAGAGACAAGAATTTACTAAACACATGAAGGATTAAATGCTGAAATCTTGTGGTAAATATATTTAGTCAAGGATCTTTAGGTGTAGTCCCTTTAAAATTAGCAAGAAAACGAGAGTCCCAACTAATATTGTGCATATTTATTGTAACAGTGGAGAGCCAGCCGATGCTGTTGACAAAGTAAGTTAGTTCTCCAGCTCTTTGGAAATCAACAAGATAATTCAAAGGCTCATGGAAATAAATGAGCAAAGAATAGATAAAATAACGTGGAAGAACAAAGTTATAAACCAAAGGAATAAAATAGAAAGCAACCTACAAGGTTACATGAGAAAAGTGTCTGGAGAATGGGTGAGGAAAGTATGTGTGTGACTGGATTTTAGATTTATACCCAAATAGTTTCCCAAAGTGGTGTACGATTTTAATACCCTTCCACTGATTTTTGCCACATCAAACTTTATTAACTTTAGTTATTCTATATGTATGTGATGGTAGTTCATTGTGGTTTCAATTTGTATTTCCTTAGTGAACAGTGAAATGAAGAGCCTTTTCATTATGTTTGTTCGTCACTTGGATGTTCATTTCAAGCATTTGACTTCTTGATTTCTGAGTTTTTCTTAATGATTTGTAAGAATTCTTAATGTACCGAAGACCCAAGGTATTTATCAGTTATATGCTTTGAAAATAGCTTCAACATTTTTTGACTTGTCTTTTGTCTTTCTAAGGGCATCTTTTATTCAATAGATGTTCCAAATATTAGTAAGTTCAATTTATCAGTCCCTTCCTTTACAGTTACTGTATTCCGTGTCCTATTTAAGAATTTCTTGCCTGCTTCAAGGCTATAAACATAATCTCATGTGTTCATTCTAGAAAATGTGTTGTTTTCTCACTACTATTAAGATCTACAATCCATGTGCAACTGATTTTAGGTGTGAAGGAGAGGTCAGTAATAAAAAAATCATTATTGAAAATACTACTTTCCTCCACCAATTCCCTAGGACACTTTTATCGTGTAACTGTGTAAGTTACTTGCTATTTTGTTCTCTTGGTTTATTTATCTTTGCATCAGTAGCACATGTTCCTACTAACTTTCTTAATATCAGAAACTTGTCTATATCAAAAAAGAAATGATTATAGGAAATTAGACTTAATCTAATTCTACTGGGCATAGTGAACGATGTGCAAATTAGGAATCTGCTTTTACTATAAGTAGACCATGTTTTAAGCTTAAGTATTTTAATTATTTCATTTACTCCCATTGAAATGTCAACTCATAATTTATTACTTTTCTTGCTTCTTTCACAAAATTTAAAAATATATGTCTCTGACCTACTGTCATTAATGCAGGTCCCTGATTTGTATTGGTAGTTACACTGAGCTTACTCTCATTTTCTGTCATTTAAAAATAACTATCAGGTTTACTCTGATACTGTACTTTTCAAATTCTTTGTTGTACCTTCTATGCTTTCCCCTGATAGTACATGCAGCGTATAAAATAAACCACATCGTTCACTATTCCCCAGTAGGGTTAGATTAAGTCTAATTTCTCATAATCGCTCCTCTTTTGGTATTCACTGAAAGCAGGTCCTCTGCAACTCTTGCATTCCAGTATTGGTTTGCCTTTGAGTTGCATTAACGTTACGTATCTACATTCAACAAATGCAAAAACATATATTCAGATGACTGTAAAACTTTAAAAGAACATTGATTTTAGGAGCATAGCCTTTGAAAACATCCTATTAGTGATGATCATATTAGATATTAGTTAAAGCAGATCATATAACAACTTTACAGATTGGAGACTAGTCGTAGTAGCTTGATTTTCTATGTGCCTTAAAATTTCAGTTCTCCTATTAGTTTAACCCCATTGATGTGTACTATGAAGCAGTCAATATGTGGAGCTTCATAGTATGAAAATTTTCTTTTATGGTCCCATAAATTTCTTTATGAATTTAATCAATTGTGTAAGTTATATTATTCTTAAAAGTGAAACCAGTACCTATAAAATAGCTCCATCTACTCAAATAGTGTTTCTAGTATAGGGTGTAAATAACCTATCAACTAAAATTTCATTATGAAATGCTCATTGGAAGATACATATAAAATGATTAATTTGTAAGGAACTGGGCTAAATTTGTTTCAAACCATGGGACAAATGCACTCAGCTGGTCATCACTCACCCCTGTCAGTATTAATGGTAATGTTTCCTGTGTGCTGGTCATTTGAATGGTCAATACACAGAAAGCAGACGTCCTTTCGTCACATTTGTTATGTTGGCTCAATTATTAGTACTTTCCATTTGCAATACCAATTTTCAGATTGTATATCCATGATTTAGTCATCTTTTTCTAAAACATCCTTTTTTAACTTCCATGCCCAATCCTTAATTATTCCCACAAGTAGGTTGGGTCCTGTAGTCTTGTACTAGTAAGTATATCTTGCAACTGTCTGATAGCTAGTTGTTGTTACTCTATACAAGTGAAGGCTGTGGCCATTTTTTAGGCATTGTGGCATTTACACTGAGGCAACAAGATATCAAGTAAGCTGTCTGGTTCCAAATTATCCTCCAATTTAATTCTAATTTTGATCTCAAACAAATTACATGTTCCCGCAATGGTTACAAAAAATATCTATCAATATTTCTATATCCTAAAAGTTGCAATTATAGCCTTAGTTTGTACCCTTCCAACCATAGTATTCAGTAACTCATGTACACTGTCAAGGGCAATCATAGCAAGCAGCATCATGATTACTTAACAATTCCCTCCTGTTAGTTTACTATTGAAGAACCCAACAGTAGGTGATTTTTCAGATTGTGCTGTTTAATACATGGAGAATATAGATTTCTGTCTGTTGGAAGATTTGAAATTTTCTATTTTTAAAAATATTTAAACCCTCCAGTCAATAAGTCTGAAGCTTTTTCAACATATTCAGGAAAAGATATGTCAGTATGAAATTCTGCAAGATAAGAAACTCATTTTTAAAATGATAAGCTGCCATTTTAACTGGTACAAATATATTAAAAAATTAATGGTTGGGATAACTAAAGAGAAAGAAGCAACAGTCCATTGATCTTGTCAGTCTGATTAAAACTCTTTTCTTCATCTTGCGTATGTTTTCTTGTTACTGTCTGGAGGCTATAATGGGAGCTACAGCTTATCAGTCACTAATGCTGGTCTCATGTGTGAATCACATGTCTGACTTACTGGTCTTTCAGTCTGACAATAGCGTGACTTAATACCTAGAGCAGCCTTCTCAGCAGGATGACAGTCCAGCTTGTCCTTGGAAAACTTTTATATAGTTGTTATTTCCTAGTGAGCTTTCTTCAAGGATGAGAATGTTATTTCATGATCTGACCACATGGTAGCGGAATGAGCCTACGGAAGGGAATTAGCAAACAATGTTTTCATGTGTCTAGTAAGAAGCTAGGCTCAAATGCATAGCATTTCTCAACATTAACTTAGAGAAGGAAAATCATGCTTACTAAAGGCACTTAACCTTAACTTTTATAGAACCAATGTAAGGCACTGGAAACCAGTGTTTAATTTAGCCAAGGAATTTTTTTGGATAAGATTCATTCTATTTGGCCAGAAAACTGGAAATGGTATTTGTAGGGTTTTTCAGAGCTATTGAATTACTACAGAAGCACAGTGACTCCTATATCAGGTTCTAAATGTTCAGGATTCCAAATGTTGGAATAATGTGATCCAGGAAGCCCTCAATCACCATCTAAGTGCCAATTCAGCCAAAGCAACCCCTTCTGATGATCCAAATGTCATACCAACAGTATTTATGATCCAATAGTTATCAGGTCATAGGTAATATTGGCTTCAGTGAGCCTTTTTGGCTTAACTTAGATTTTCCCTGTTAAAAATAAACTTTCTGATAACATATATGTATTTTTTACAGAATTATTTAATCCTTATTATAAGAATGGTAAGATTTCAAAGTTTTCATTATATTCCTTTTAAATGATATTGCTGATCAGATGACATGGAAAGCCATTTAAGTATGCAACTGGAAGGCAAAAATAGTATTAATTCTCTTTGTGTGTGTGTGTGTGTGCGCGTGTGCATGTGTGTGCATGTGTGTATGTATGTATTACTGCAGATTGGATCCAAGGCCTCCATACTGAATTACACCTCCAGCCCTTCTTCTATTTGTTTTACTTTGAGACATGATCTCACTAAGTTGCCCAAACTGGGGTCAAACTTGTGATGATCCTGTCTCAGCTTCTCAGAGTACTAAGTATTCCCTATATTCTTGGAGTGTTCTTTTTGATGTTCAATTTTCTAATTTGGGGATGTTTTATATTTCTGGAACTGTGAATAGGAGCCTCTGGATAGACCCAATTGGACTTCCATTTCCCCAGTCCAAACCTTAGCAGCTCTTCTTGTGCAAATCTGTTTAGATAGTTCATCTTATCTGGCATGTGCTTGATAACAAATTGCATAATTTGGGGAAATGGCAATGACTACAGTCAGCAGTGTTTCCATGTGACATTTTGGTTCTCAGTGATGTTGGAGAGTACTATTCTTCCAGAGCTGGTTTACAACATGAAAGATATCAAACATGTTAACTATCAGTATCAATATTCTTCTTTAGATTGATGGGCAATTTAAAAATTCATGTAACTGCTGAGGGCTTAGTTGCTCATAAGAATGAAAAGCCTGAAAAAGAATTTTGAATGTGGCATCAATTGTACTGTTTCCATTTTCATTTCTGATTTAGTGTATTTGGGTCTTCTCTCTCTTTCTTTTTAGCCCAGTTTAAAATTTAATGTTTTGTCTTTTAAAAAAACAATGTCCTGTTGACTTTGTAATTTTTAGTGTTTATTATTCATTTCTGATCTTTGCTATTTCTCTTCTAGTGCTTTTAGGTTTGGTTTTCATGTGTGTGAAGTATCTTTTCCTATACCTTCACTTTCAGTCAATGCATGCCCTTTTTGGTGAGATGAGTTTCTTGTAGGCGGCATATTATATTGGGTCTTTGTTATTTTTCCATTCAGTCAGGCTAAATCTTTAATTGCAGTTTAATCCATTTATCCTCAAGAGTATTATAGGTGGATAAGGGCTTACTCCTATTAATTTGGTATCTTTTCCGATTATTTTTCAATTCTTTATTTCTCCTTTTGTTTATCTTTGTGGTTTGGTGGCTTCCTATTTCAGTAAGGTTTTTTGTCATGTGTGTGTATTCTACTAAGGAGTGTTATACTTTGTCATATTTTGTGATTTTATGTACTGTTCTTTTCCTTTTAGTAAAGGGGCTTGTAGTAAAGACACATGTTTAAAAGTGATTTATTACAGTTAAGTATTAACTTTCTCATTGCTTGCTTAAGTCATTCATTCATTCAAATTTACCTCATACAAAATGCCAATAGTTATAACTTGCCTTTCTTTCTTGCTTGGAAGCCTGCCTACCTTGGTGTGGTGGATTGATCACTGATGGTCAACTTGTAATACCAGCTGAACTGAATCTGCATGGTGATGAGCATAGATGGCCCACCTGAGGATTGTTGCCAAGATATAAAGAAGAACTGTAGAGGAAGAAGCAGTGTTGTTGATTTTCCATGGTGTTGTTGTTCTCCTGTTGCCATTGGCTCTACTGGAGGAGCTTGTTGAACTTATTCCTGATATGAACTTGGCTGTTCTCATAGTCAGAGGACTTTGGGATCTTGTTGTCACTGAGAATGGCTGCAGTTCACCTTGGGGGAACTCTGATCTTGCCTTTACCACTTCCTGGCTCTGAAGGGGAAGATGATTTATAGTTCAATATTCAGGGGAGGTTTGTCATGCTGGCTTCCTGATATGAACTTGGCTGCTCTCATCATTGGAGGAGTTTGGGACCTTGTTGTCCACTGAGGATGGCTGTGGTACTTTTGCGGGGAGCCCTGAGCATTGCTTCCTGGCTCTGATTCAGAACCCACAACCCACTGGCACAGATCCTTCATCCCTCTGGAACAGATTTTCTGGCTTTCACTGCTGACCTTTTAACCTTTCCAGCACAGGTCTATGAAATAGATTCACATGAATCATTGTCGTGGGCTTTAGGTCTTTAGCTGGACTCATGCAGGACATTGCTGTGGAATTTAAGCTCTCAGCTAGATTCCGTGGGTCTTAGTATATGGAAGGATTTCCTGCACTTCTTGTATTTAACTCTTTGGGTGACTATTATAAAGTAATTCTGTGAATCATATGTACTGTATTGTAATCATTTTCCTTGCAATCCCCTGACTATAGCACTTGGCATGAGTGTTTCAGGAAAATCTTTCACATTCATGCAAAATTCTGAGTTGAGATATGATACATGTTATCCTTCTGCTTGACTAACCTCAGCATCTTCCATTCTTTTTAGTTCATTGCACACAATGCTGGCTCATATCCAAAACTAACAGAAGAAAGGAACTGTCCTGCTACAGTGGTCTCTATTCAGTCACTTGCAACACAGCTCTCCATCTTGCAGCATATCAGTTATGAAGTCCTATTTAATGATCATTGCCATCCTTTTTATCTTGGTTCAAAAAACTCCAGGTAACTCAGGCTTCTCTCAAAGGTTCTGGTATCTTTTATGTAGTATTGGTATCTTAGTGACTTCTGAGATGACTCTTACCTGGGCATAGTGGGCAGTACTTAAAAGCCTTTTCTGGTCTCAGGTTAAAAACGTTATCCCTGATAATGTCCCTGAGGTCCATCACATAAGGATTTCCTCTGGTTCTTGTCTGTTAACGGAAATTTAAGAGGTTGTTCATACTCCAGGCATGGTGGAGAGTCAAAGCATGAAGCATTTTAAGTAGTGCTGCCACTGAGATGGGAGCTTGACTCATGCATTAGGTTTAAGAGACTGTGTACAAGTGCGGAACTGTAAGAGGAATGAAAGGCTGTTTGATTTTGGATAGTGAGTTGTAGTGGGGGCTGTAAAACCTTAGAGACAGAGTAATAGTGGGACAATGAGTGGAGATGAGCATGGAATGAATAACTATAGAATTTAGCTTGACTGATGTTTTAGTGTATTCTAGAGAGGGAATAGTATCTATCATTTGCTGAATGAAGCTAGGGGTGGAGTTGGGTAAATGAAGCTGGGACAAAGATCTGTAGTTGGACCATGTTTTGAATTGATTCTGAAAATTAGGATCCAATGCCTTTTTAAGTGTTATGTTTGTGTTATGCTTTATAATTGGGATTTGAGAGGTTATCAGAAGATGTGGGCCTTGAGCTAAAGTTAGATGTCCTACTCAAATGAGTGACTTATTCACGTAAGACATATGTAATATTTGCCTGAGGAGGTGCTGGTTTGGTCAAGGTTTGGCACTAAGTTTGATAAGACAGCTTAATTCATCCTAGCTGGTCTGTGCCTACTGGAATGGGAAGAATATTAACCATTTATCTGGTGCACAATTTGAAATATTTTCTCCCCTTCTGAGGTTACTTTCTCATTTTGTTAATGAGTTTCTTTTTTGTGTGGAAGCTTTTGTGACGGATACAGTCCTACTTGTTTATTTTTGGTTTATTGCCATTATTTGAGGTCCTATCCAAGAAATCACAAAGGCCAATGTTGGCAATATTTTCCTTATATTTTCTTCTAAGAGTTCAATGGTTTCAGATCTTAAGTTTAAGTGTATAATCTATTTTGAGTTGATTTTTCTGTGTGGTGTAAGGTAAGGGTCACTCTCATTATTTTACATGATATCCTCCAATTTTCCCAACACGACTTCATTGAGATTATGCTCTCATGAGTTAGCATTCAAGATCTTCTGTATAGTTCTTATTTAACAGAATTGTTTTGGTTTGTTTATTTTTTGAGACAAGATCTCACTCTGTGACTCAGGCTGGCCTGGAAGTCACGGCGATGCACCTTTCTCAGCCTCCCCAGCGCGGGCACTAGCACACTCAGCATACTACTTAATGACACTGTGCCGTACATTTTTTAAACTGATGAAAATAAATCCTAACATAATATTTGTTAAACAAACAAAAAAAAGGAATGGGGAGAAAGTTTTTGAAGGTAAAGGATAGGTTTATAGCATAGATTCTGATGCTGGTTTCATGGTTGGATACTTACTTCCAAACTCCTCAAGATATAGAAATCAAATGTATACTGAATTTGTGTATCAATCAATAAAGTGGCTTAAAAAGAAATGAGAATAAACACTAGTTGAAAAATATCTGGGACTACTTTCAAATTCTGAGGAAGGGTCTTGAGTGTAAATTTTCAGGGGCAGTGAAGAACGACAGAACTGCAGGCAGTGAAGGTAAATGAAATCGACAATCTGGAATGTTCTCAAGCATCTCTTATCAAAACTTGGGATGCACAGAGACACAGAGAGCAATCTCAACCCAGCTCTATGGAAAACTAGAGTTGTTCTTTCCTTAGAGAGGCCAGGTTCAGAGTCATTGTGTCTAAAGTTCTTTTCATTCTCTCCTTTCTCTTCCTTCAACATTTTCTTATTCACCTGTTCCTTCCTTTTCTGTTTACCTCCTCTTCATATTTCCCTACCCACATACTTCTCTCTTTCATTCTCTTTTTCAGAGACATTTCATTCTCTCCTTTCTCTTCCTTCAACATTTTCTTATTCACCTGTTCCTTCCTTTTCTGTTTACCTCCTCTTCATATTTCCCTACCCACATACTTCTCTCTTTCATTCTCTTTTTCAGAGACATTTACTACGCTTATAAAGTTCAGTTGCCACATTGAGAAAGTAGTAGAAACCACAGGTGAATCTGAAAAAAAAAAAAACCAGACCCACAAAAATGAATACAGCACTCCATGCTTCAAAAGTTGTACGTAATGTTGCTTCCTTAATAACCATTTAATATTTCACCTGGTGGAGTTTATGGAAAGGAACTGTTCCAGATAATCTTTTCTACTGGGACAATCAAAGTCATTTTTTTCTTTTTATCACCCCAAAACATGCATATGAAATCAAATTGTTCAAATGTCAAGAGTCTGTCTCAACTTTATGTATCCTTGTTGTTGAATTGAGGGCTTTGGGTAGGGTAAATTTTGACAAATGCTTATTGAATGAATGAACGAATATATAAATGGCTACAGCTAATAAACATATATGGGAAAGAAGAACCTCAGATGCTGAATGGGGGTGGTGCACAGGTGGCAGAAAAATAATGTCGCATCGATCTGAGGTCCAGATGGAGTTGTTAGAAAGGGCCCAGAGCCTATCTTTTTGTTCTTTAATTTTTTTTTTGCTCTTACAAGTGTTCCCCTATGCAATATCTACATTTGAATGTAGGAAGGTTCCAAAGAGCTGTGACTTCCATGTCACATTAGAGCCCATGAGTAAATATTGAATAATTCTTAAAAAGCATCCTTGCTCTGACTTTTCCTGAGACTTACTGAATTAGAACTTATAAGAGTCCTGGTGTGAATACACTTAGTAATTCCCCAGGTAATTACAAAGTATGACATCTTTTTTTACCTCCTCCACAGCTGAGAGCTCATGATCCGCTGCAAACTCTCCCTCTCACTTCCTTTTCCCTCATAGGGAGGCCAGGTTCAGAGAGCAGAAACCTAATATTGCATGAAGGAGCAGAGACAATGCTGGGATTCAAAGTTAAGTCTCCTATGATTTCAATTTACAGATGGGAGGATCATCAAAGGTGATCTTAATATGATGTGGGTGTTAAAACTTGTGGTAGTGCAAGGCAGTGTTGGATTAGAAAAGCTATAAGAGTGAAAAGATGTATATAAATCCATGACAGTCTTTATTTTAAAAACTTTATTTTTTTGAGTCACCATAGGTGGGTTGCCATGTGAAGGGAGCAAGGAGAGTAAGGAGAAGGCAGCTTACTTGCTCCTCATTCCTGGTCTCTATACTCCTACCTATTCTTCTGGTAACTACAGAGAAGAGAACTTATGGGCCTTAACTTCTAGCCAGTGTATTTGGGGAAAAGGAAAACACATTCAGGCTCAGAATAATGTAGTATCACTCTGAGAAGGCTCTATGTGTGTCCTCTGATAGAGAGAGGGATGGAGAGAAAGAGAGAACAGAAAGAGACAGAGAAATAGAGAGATAGAGAGAGACAGAAAGGCAAAGACAGAGACAGCAATATGAATGTGTGTGAGGTGAGACACACAGTGGTACCATGATACTGGAGAATGAACAGTAACTGGTGCCTTTCCTTGAATTGACCAGCAGACTGACTGATGTAGCAAAATCGTGCTTTCTCTGGATTTGTAGGACACCAATAAGCAAGCATTTTTCCACTGAAGCATTTTTCTTTTCTTCTGTATTTCCCCTTATATCCTCCATCTTCACCTGAAGTTGGAAATTTTTACTTTTTCTTGTTAAAAAAATTGACAAAATTTCTCTTTTGATAATATACCACAGCGATATATGTGCACCCATGTTTTTAGTGGCACAATTTGTAATAGCTAAATCTTGGGAACAAATGCCCATCAACCAATGAATGGATAAAAAAGATATGGTATTTTTATACAATGGAGTACTACTCAGGTAATAAGGAAAAGCTTAAGGCATTTATAGGTAAATAGATGCAACTTGAGACCATACTCATAAGTGAAATAAATCAGACTTGGTAAGTGTAAACATTGTATTGTCTCCCTAGTGTAAGACACTGAAAGAGTAAATAAGATCCAAAATGAACAATAGATATTGTGAAAGGGGAAGAAGATGCTCAGAAGGAAAGAACAACTGAGATGGGGAAAAGAGAAAAGAAGGAAGAGGAAATACATACACACACACACACACACACACAATAACCAGTAGTTCATGGAGAGGAACAGTTAGTGCTTATATTGTTTGATCAGTTTGGCATGCCTATATCTGGTAGTCGGAACAACTGTTTTGAAAATAACAATATGCAGTACAATAATCATTGTTAATTTCCTACCATCTTGTTTTGAAATCCTATATCATTTTTGTTGTTTTTTAAAAATTCTCTTTAAAATAAAAAAATTTTCCTTTTAATTTTTATGCAGGAAATCATACCAGATTTTCTTTGATTAATGGTTATAATGAATTAGTTTTATTTGTCAACTGGAGACCCCATTGTGCTTAGAATTCAGGGCAGTGAGGTCCTAGCACAATGAGGGTTGAGAAGTGAGTGTGGGATGAGCGCATGAGTGGATGGTTGTAAGGTCCTTGATATTAAGCTAAGGGTTTGGACTTTGTTGAAAGTTGTAGAGGCACCATTCCTGCAGACGTGAGGAGGGAGAAGACTCCCTTGTGAAATTCTGTCACAGAGAGGGAACGTGATCCACAGAGAAAAGAGCATGGGCTGGTGTCCTATAGCCAAGACACTGAGTATAAGCTTGGTTAGGGACAAGCCAAGGGAATATAGACAGAACAGAGTCCTTTCTTGAACCTCAGAGGGAATGAAAATTGCAGTAGGTTTTGGTGAATGTTCAGTGCAATAATATTTGTAGAATGCCTGGTACATGGTGGGTGCTGGATCACATCATGGTGGATGGTAGTGACTGTTAATATTATTTTCTAATACCTCCTTTGTCTGTGAGAGAGCCAATAGATAACTAATGCTCTTGATAGCTAGTATTTTTAAAATGATAGCTAAATGTCAAGAACTTTGTCACTCAGTATTTTCAGGCAAAGAGCCTGCATGTACCTGGAGGGCTGCTGTATAGCTCTTAAGATGGGTTTTCACCATATGTGGAAGTGTGTGGTGGAGATCTGAACAGAGAACACAACTGTATGGCTCAAGTAATGTGTGAATGTGGCTCTGTGGGTAGAATGAGTTGTGCCAATGTGCTATTCATGTATACACATCTGTCCCTGAGTGGCTCAGGTAAAGATGAGCATGGATGAAACACATTTACTTTTAAGTTTCAAAGCATACAGGTAGGTATGTACATGTGTCAAATTTGTGCGTCCTGTATCAGCAGATTCTGGCTGTCTTTGATGAGCTGCATGAGAAGTACACACCTCTATGGGACTTTGGAACATGTACAATATGTGTTCCCAGTGGCAGCTCTGGAAGCTCTAGACCAGTGGTGGCAAACTTATGGCACATGTGCCCCTCTGTGTTGGCATGTGAGCTAAGTAACCCCAGACCCCCAGCCAAGTTTTGACAAATTATCAGCATACATAAATAACAAAGATCACATTAATTGTGCAAAAGTATGCAAGTTTTTACCTTTCAATAAAAAACTTTGTTTCATTGAAAGGTCTATTATTGTGTTTTTCTTTTAAGACAAAAGATATTAATGATGCTATAAACAAGTGGGTTTGGGGTTGTATTTTGTCCACTCAGTTTCTATAAGGTTGGCCATCACTGCTCTAGACCCTCAGGAAAGACACTTATATCAGCAATGCAATCTAACATTTAATCACTATAGTCCAGATGCTTTTCTAAGTGTGCCAGACAGTATATGCTAATGTAGTCATAAGGAATTTTATAAATTTAAATGTTGTCATGCCTGCTCAGAAAGTGATGTGCTGGAGGACTAGGGGGCTGAAGGAAGTGCCCAAGGATGGAGCTAGTCAATGACAAGGCCCAAAATGGAATCCAGGTTGTCTGACTCCAGGCTCTCTCCTCTTAATATCCTTAGGACTTATTCTTTTGTAGTCAGGCTTGCTCCTATTGTTACTGCTGCATACAAACTAAATGTGGCTATGTCTTCCCCAGGTGGCCTGTTCAACCCCTATCACAACAGGAACCAAGAGCCTTGGAATCCATGTGAGCTTAATCAAGGGATTTGCAGAAACAACTGCAGAAAACATGAAATTCAGTACTTAAACTGCCTAAATAATTAAAAGTGCTGCCTGAATCTTTATATGAGAGTAAAGACCTAGTTCTAATGCTGTAAAAAGGAATATGGCTTCAATTACAACTTGTCAGTTAAAAACACTTCAAGTTACTCTGAAGTTTGAATATCAGCAACATCACCCCCTCTTGTAGCAGTTATTGCCTATTCTGGAACACTTTCCCATAAAAATGCATTCCTGCTCATGTGTGTGTCTTTCATCTGTGAGCAGTCATCACTGGATAGGAGACGTTAGGCTGGAAACTGGGAAGTCATGAAGTGCAGGAAAAGGCACAAGCCAAAAAAGCAAGTATGACACCAGAATAGCTCAATGGATATAGAGGACATGAAGAAAGTTCCCTTGTGGAGGTGCAGAAGGAAGATGACAACTGGATTGAGTCTGAATGATTCAGTGAACATTAAAGAGACATCTTTAGGTCCTCCCTTTAAACATGGAAGTCTCAGGACAAGGGCAAAAGAGTGGCTTTTGGTATCCATGGAACTAACCTTGTCTGCTAGGTACCATGCAGTGTCCTCAGGAAGGGTCAGAACCAGACAGATGTATGGAACTGAGCATAAGAATTTTTTGGAGGAATTGGGGTAAAACTTTCTAAGTGGTTATGTTGGTTATATTTCTCTCATTGATGGGACAAAATACCTGACACCAAAAATGAAGGAAAGAAGGGCTTATTTAGTTTACTGTTTGTGGAGGTTTCAGTCCATAATCAACTGATTATGGACTGAAGGTAAGGTGATATGGCACTGGAGCAACACCTCAAGGCAGCAGCCAGCAAAAGCAACCAGAGCAAAAGGGTGAGAATAAACCTCTTCTCTTCCCTTATATTGTAAGCAGGCTACCAACCCGGCAGGGCAGGTGTAACACTCACACCAGCTCTGTGTCCTCCACCTGCACAGACTGAGGCTATTTACAAAGTAAGGATCCTGACTCTCTGCTGAGTGTCTTAAATTTCTAAACTTCTCAAGTTGACCCAATGTATCAACCAAAACAATCCACCCCTTGTCAACTTGTCAAGCAGCCACATTTCTTTAAATTAGTCTACAGATACAAAGACATGCTTATTCTTATCATTTCACAGCTTGAACATTATAACACAGGTTTAAGCCTTTAGAACCAACATTAATCCTATCAACAATATATTACATTAGAATCATAACATTTGCTCCATACCCCCAAAGACTCATACACATCCTTTTATGAAAAAGGCATTTAGTCCCTCTGCAAGAGTTACCAAAGTCCTAACAGTTTCAGCATTAATGAAAAGTTCAAGTCCCAAGTCTCCGAGATGGAAAGCAAACTCTTAGCCGCATACCATTGTACAAATGAAAGCAAAGTTAAATACTTCTAACATTCAATGGCACAAGATAAATATTTTCATTTAAAAAGTTACAAACAGGAAGACAAAAAAGATTGGGACAAAAGTAAGTCCAAAATCCAGTAGGGCAAACATTAAGTCCTATAGCTGCGTGTTCATCATCAAAAGCAATCTGTGGCACATTGTGAGCTCCAAAGGGCTTGTGTGACTCCACTCCTAAGTCATTTCTGGTAATTGTAGCTCCCACAGCTTCTCTCTTGTGCTGGCTTTGATGCCTTCTTGCAGCTTTCTTAGATGATCCATATTTCTGGCTTTTCCAAACCTTTGTGAGTCCCCAATGCACCTTTGGCTTCACATTCACAGTTTCACAAACTGCCCTCTCAGAGACAAACTTCCTGGTCTCCCAGGCCTTCTGAAATTTGGATGGAAGCCTTTTAAACCTCAGAACTCTTGCATTCTATATGCACCTAAAACCAGCACCATGTGGATGATGCTAAGGTCTGTTGTCAGTTGGAGAACTAACCAGGCTTTCTTCTCTCTTGGCTGTAGGGCTTGAGTGCCTGGATTATTGGGCACTGTGAATCCAACTCCAAGGAGCAAATTTTTTATGCTGCAGCCATTCTGTAACATGGTGCTCTATGGTTTTTGCCTCAAAGCAAAGCCTTTCACTTTTGCAGTTGTGAGGCTGCAAAGGTTTGAGACTTGCTTCTTTTTGTGATGCCTTCAAGCCATCTTTTTTAGTTTCTTGTTCCTTTTCAACAATTGAGATTTCCTCAGCTCTATCTTTGCAGCCCACACTTTTATTGGAACTTCCTTTCTGGCCAAACTCATGATGTTTTAAATCATACTTTTGGGCTCTTTGCTCTTGATTTTCAACAAAGATCTAGCTAACAGCCCCCAACTATAGCCGTGCCACAGCCTCAACACTCAACAGGCTTCAAATTTCTTCTACCAGATTAATTAGTCCACTGCCCTTAATCTCAGTCTCAAGCAAAGTCTTTGGATATGAGCAGAATGCACACAACCTTTTTGCCAAGCCATAAGGTACACCATCTGGAGTCCAGCATGCAATTCAGCCTTTCCAGCAGAAACCTTCTGAGCCTGGTCTTTACCAGCAGAATTTCTATCAGACTTCTCATCTTCTGCTCTCTGACCAGAATTTCCCATACAGAATACCCTAAGGCATTCCAGCTCTATGCTTTCAGGCAACATCTCAAAACCTTTCTAAATTCTTCCCACAAGCCATTCCCAAAGGTTCTTGAACCACATGGTCAGGTATAGTCACAGCAGTGACCTTACTCCTGATAGCAAATTATGTCTTGGTTAGTTTCCTCCATTTGCTGAGGCAAAATGCCTAACACCAAAAATGAAGCAAGAAAAGGTTTATTTAGCTCACTGTTTGTGGAGGTTTCAGTCCACAATCAGTTGGCTCCAAGGCAAAGTGACATGGCACTGGGGCAACACTTCAAGGTAGCAACCAGTGAAAGCAACCAGAGCAAAAGGGTGAGAACAAGCCTCTTCTCTTCCTTTATATTGTAAGCAGGCTACACCCCCCACTCCCAGGGCTTGTGTAGCACTCACACCACCTCTGTGACCTCCACTTGCACAGGCTAAGGATATTTAGAAAGTAAGGAGCCTGGTTTCCTGCTGAGTGTCTTAGTTAAATTTCCAAACTTCTTAAGTTGACACAATGTATCAACCATAACAATGGTAGAGCTGTTAAGAAATGGAATTCACTGGGCATATTTCCAGTTTAGAGGCTGGAAGATGACTTCTGAGTGTGAGAGTGAGCTGAGGAGATTATGGTGTTAGAGAGGGTGGCTTCCCAGGAGCACACACTATACTTGAGGTCTTCCACTCCTAAGAACAGAGAATATCATTTTCGCAAACTGAGACTTGCTTCACAACCAGTATTTGACATTCTGTGAAATTTTTGTCTTATGCATATTCTTTTTCTGTGGCTTTTCCTTTGGGATGTAAGCTTCTATAACTAGTTCTTGCATCTAAGTTCTCAAAGTTCTAGATTCCTTGTCTCACTTCAACTAAGAAAAATTCGAGTTCTGTGTTTATTGCTTCACTGAAATGGCCTCGGTTTTTGTCACTGAAGTCTTCCTTGCCCAAAATTTTAAATATTCTTTACATTTTACCACTTAGTTTTACAGCAACTCATTGTTCCTCCTGACTTGTGGGTGTTATTTTTTATCAATTTTGAAGTTTCTTCTACCTTTTACCTTATGATGGTTATTTGATTTATCTCTCTGTCTCTGTCTCTCTCTCTCTATATATATATCTACATATCTATATCTATATCTATATATATATACATCCATTTCTCTAATCTATCTTTCTAAACATATGCTACATTCATTGCTTATTACTACTATTTAGATACAAAACAATCCCAGACAAAGTCAATGGGTGAAAAGACACACTTTAAATGACCAACATATACAATTGGCTTTTAATTTGTAAGTAACCTCAAAGTCTGGTGGTAAACTTTAATGGTATTTATATCTTTGATATTCACACATATTCATACATTTTTGAGATATAGAACAAAGCCAAGTTTCAAGGTGGGACAGAAATTTGCTGGAGTAGTATCAGAAAGAAATAAATTTGACTATTTGAAAGAAAGTGACCATTGGGTCCATCACAGTAGTAGATATAATATTTCTAGACTTTCTATGTTAGTAGTATTTAAACAGGAAAAGGGAGTGTAGAGGAAGAGTGAGTTAGTAGTATTTAAAGAGAAAAGTTTAAAGTACCAATTCCCACCTGCCTGATTTTTCACTGTTAGGCAAAAAATTTGATTATGGGTCACAAGAATGTGCTCCTTTTCGCCATCACTTTTCCATAACTCCATGATCTTGGGAAGACTCTATATTGACATATTCAACCAAGACTGCATCTCCCAGACTCAAACTCATGTATTGAACTACATATTTTCTATGTTCTCTTGAATTTCTCAGCTATTTTGGACTCAAAATGCTCCCAAATGAACTCCATATCTGCCCACCTAGCCTTCTCCTTGTCTTTCTTTCCCTAGGAATTAGCATCTACAATTTGTCCTATTTTTCACATCAGAAACTTGGAATTTATTTTTGTTCCCACAATTCATCTCAAGTCATCATATTAAAGCCATTATAATGTGGTTTAGTCTAAATTCTTAAACTGATCTCAATTTAATGGTGAAATTGGCATTAGCCTAAGTAAAAGTAGAAGATTTTCTACCCAACATGAAACATCTCTTTAGAAACCTTTTATGTTTTAGTCCCTGTAAGGTATTAAATTTTTCTCCTTTAGGGATCTTCAGTCTTTCCTTTCAGCAAGTAATGTGATTCCCTTGGTTTGAAAATATACATCTGGGAGAACTATCAGCATTTCCTGAGGTCTGCACCATGTTGGAACTTGGGGCGCTGGGAGAACAGACAGCCAGCTCACTGCCCTGGTAAGTGGCTGGGGCCTTACAAGCCATGGCACTCCAGGGTGAGAATTATTGGCGTTTCCTGAGGTCTGCATCGTATTGGAACTTGGGGTGCTGGGAAAACAAGCAGCCAGCTCACTGCTCTGGTAAGCTCTGTGGGCCTTCCGGCATGCGGGCTAAGAATCAAACATCCATCTCCTCCCCCCACCCCCCTAAGCAAGTGGGAGCTGGAGGTCTGAGTATCTCTTGGGAGGATGAATGTATGCAGTGTGGCAAGTAAAGGGGATTTCTTTCTACCATTGCTTTGAAAGCAAATACTTTTATCACTGTTTTGCTCAGTTCTGATTAATGGTACTGCTCTATTCAATATTCTGTTTTTATAAGTT
>PVLA01000946.1:258011-327160 GCA_004027455.1 Hydrochoerus hydrochaeris
TTAAAAAAAAAAAAAAAAGATAACAAAGTAACAAAATACCTCCAAAAAACTCCCAACTCCACCAAAGCTGATCCATGGAGCATAGATGAGGAGAAACTATAACAAAGCAACAGAATAATATAAGGTGGTCAAAAAGTAAATAACAACAACAAAATAGATCAGTAAGGTACTGAGCAAGCTGAAACATGATATAACTAAACAGATAATGGACTTACAAAGCAAAAGAAGGAAAAGAAAGTACTCTAAAGGATATAACTGCGTTTATGTTTAAGTGTGTAGGATTGATAACCATGTTGCTAAGTTTTTATTGGATCATTGAACAGAACTGTTTACAGCCTCACTGTTTGAATGTCCACTTTATATGCTTTAATTTTGTAACTTGAAAAACTATGTCTAAGAAGACAATATGTAATTTATCAACTAGTGATTTCTTATTGTTTTTCTCTGAAATTCTGTATTGTTTTTATCCTTTTTTCTGTTTTGATTTTTTTCTCTTTAAATAAAATTTAAAAATAAGTAAATAAATAAATAAAATATATATCCATCTTTACTTTGATTGCTGTCATTACTCTATCAAATAGAGCTTTTGAAGTTTGTTATTTTATAAAGTCTCCCATTTTCTTCCAGGTGTAATATCAGTTTTTCCTTTTGGCTCTCAAATTTTATTCTCTGCACTGTACATCAGCACAAATCTTTTAGAAATGTTGGGGAAATGCTGTAAAATAAAACCTATAATTTTGTACAATCAGAAATGAAGATGTGATGTGCAACCAGTCTCTGGTTGATGGGGATTCTTCTCTTCCTGAAGAGTTTTAATAAATGCCAAATATTTTGTTTAAGTTTTTGAGTCCAATCACTCTTGCAAAAATAGTTTGGCATAGTTTATAAGAGTCCAGGAAGAACAGAGAATGTGAATATGGAGGCAGAGTGCTCCTCTGTACCTCTCTTCTGCTGCCCAGCCTTACCCTAGCCTCGTTTCACACTTGACTTCAGAAACACTTGATATTCAGACAGAGATCATAAACTGAGTCTGCATGTATTTTTTGCCCATCTGTCAACACTTACCAACCCATACCAGAGAAACTTCAGATTTCTGTTGTGTGGATCATACCCTACTCTGCGGTGAAATGGTCAAGAAGAAAGTCCATTTCTGTTCAGCTTATTTTAAATTACTGTAGTATCACTTAATATATTTTGTAATTGGTGACTAGAGATAATGCCTAGAATAGTGAGTCTTTTCCTGCTTTGTCCTGAGGGTAAGATGTCCTCAAATACCTACTAGAAAATCTGGAAATCTGTTTTTGCCAGAAAGCAGTCATAATATTTGTGGAAAGAAACTTAAAAGGAAACAAAAATTCTAAACTCTGTCCTTTACAAATACACCCATGAAATGTTGAAATACATAACTTACAAATCCCAAAGAAAATAAGACAAAATAAAAACCAAACTAGAAGACTTTTTGCATTTTCAGATATACATAAAAGCCCATGGGGAATTTGTTTTTAAAACACTTTAAGTTTGTTTCACAATTAAAAAACAAAGACCTGGGATATAGCTCAGGGTTGGGGATGTAGCTCAGCAGCACAGCTCATGTCTGGCAAGTGCAAGGTTGTAAGTTCAGTTCCTGGTACAAACAAAATTAAATTAAATCAAATTAAATTTTAAAATCCAACCTGGTCCCAGGGTTTCCATAGCCATCCAGATCTTTTATAGAGGTTTTAAAGACTATTAAATTGCATTAGTATAAGATTACATATCAACACATTCTTACTAAAATTTCTTCTTGTTTAGTAATACACACCCTAAAACCGATAGTAAATGTGAACAATTCCACTTGGATCAAATGCACCAAAAAACCTTCAGCAGATTAACTCTATTTTATAGAAATTAACTCTTCTGTTGTCCAAAGCATAGTCAATCAAAATAGAGAATTTTCCACAAAGAGTAAATTTAGGAGTAGAAATATTAGAGATAGAGAAAGTGATTGTTTATTTATCTCCTTTCCATCTTTCCTTTCATTCTTCTGTGCTATTGTTTCTTATAGGAGATTTTCCTGGATTACAAAAGTCCTTACTGACCTTATTCTTCTCTTCATCATCAGGCTTTATAATTGTATTTTAAACAGTACAGGAAACCTGTATCTAGAGAGAGACACTGAATGGACATAATATTCAATACTTGCAAATAGGCAATTTTGTGTCCACATATAAAGTAGTTTAGTTTATGGATAAGAAGATTTATTCCTTTCAAAGACAAAAAGTAAAACACCATCTCCTCCCTCCAAAAAAACTTTATACATGTGTTGCAAGTTCTTGAGCTAAATTTATGGTTGTAAAACTATCATCCTATCAAACAACTGTTTAAGAATAATCATCAAAATTTAGAATTAAGTAGAAAATATTACTGAGGTCACTTCAACGAAGTGTTGGACATAATCTAGAAAATCTTCCTGTGATTATATTATTCTATTAGGGATGTGCATCTTTGAACAATTTTCCACCCACTAGGCTATTTTACTTCATAGAGGTAGAGGTTAACTTATATAAAATGAATGAATATCATTGCAAAAAATCTTTTTTGAGTTATGTCATGCAAAGAGATAACAGAATTGCTGCCACTGAATCCATTTGTTTTCTGTTTAGTGGGCTGGATAGCTTTGAATGCTATTGTTCTTTAGATGTCAGACAGGGTTAGATGTGTTTGTAAATTTATTTCAGAATTCTTTTGAATGGTTCTATTTGTCACCATTCCTGTGGACTAATCTTTATATATTACTGGCTTCTTTGGTTGAATGAAATGAATGACATTTGTTAATTTTACATTTGCATGTCATTTTATTTTATTTTATTTTATTTCAATCTTTGAAACACGGTCTTGCTATATAGTTTAGGGTGGACTTGAACTCATTATGTAGCCCACGCTGGTCTTGAACCCATGGAAATCCTCCTGCTTCAGTGTCCTGAATGCTGGGATTACAGGCATGCACCACCATGTCCAGCTTCATATTTTTATTTTACATGTTTGTATTATGCCTTATATTTTATCACAATAATTGCACATGTATGAAACATGTAGAATTTGTATTTACAGCTTGGTGATTTTTTGCAAGAGAAGCAAGATAATATCAAATGTCTTAGTCTGAAACAAAATGTTTTTAGGGAAATAATGCTTTTTTTCCCCTAGCAGACCATATAGTATCATGAAAACTAATTTTGCCCTGGTATCAGCAAGCCGCAGACCAAGAATTGAAGAATATAGGACTAAAATCAAAGTCTCCTCACTGGCTGTTTCCACTCTGTTGTTAATATAGTCAAATTAGTCTTTTATTTAATGGTAGCACTTTCTACATCTTAAAAAATCATTTCCTACCACAATGACAGAAAGATATTTTTTGAACATTTTACTATATTCATCCTATAGCTCTGCTTCCAAAAGGACTGGAATATAACTGGAAATCAGTAAGTGTTTGTGGATAAATGAAAGAAATGAACAGTGATCTGCCTTGTTTTCATCATCTACAAGGTTTTTAGAAGTTTAATTTTAAATTTAGTTTAATTCAGCTTAATAAATTATTTGCAGTATGATTTTCTTATTTTTGTGAGTAGTAGGAATAAGGGTGCATTTTCCCAATAGATGTGGCCAAACTTTCTAGCTGAATTAATGGACTAACTTTTCTCACTCATTTTCTACTGGTTCCCATCCTGTATCAAAATTTCCTATATAAATAATCTGAATAATCAGTTCCTGGGCTTCCTATTTTAATCCAATGGTCATCATATTCCTCCTCATATCAGCATTTCTGTATTATGAGTTATTGTCAGAGACATTGTTCTAATATGTGGTAGGGTAAGTCACTATCCTGATTATTTTTCTTCAGAATTTTCTTAGCAATTTTTGACCTTTTACACTTTATAATTTTTTATTTACTTTTCCCTAATTTTATAAAACTATGTTGAGATTTTGATCGCTATTACATTAAATTTATAAACTAATTTGGAATGAAAAAAATCTTTATAAATTTATGTCTTCATATTCATGATTGTGAACTTTTTCCCTATTTATGTAGACTTTTTTATGACTTCTAGTGGAACCCCTTCTTGACTTGGCCCCTAGGATTTTTTTAAAGTTTTTTAAAAATTTTATTTTAAATAAAATAAAACCAAACAAAATAAACAATAAATTCAATCAAAACAAAATAGTGAAAATGATACAGGACTTCAAAACATGATAATAGGAACTCAACAATGGTTACCATAATGTCTCTAGCTATCTTTAATATTGCTGCCCATACCATTAGATACAATAAAATCAAACAAAAGCAGAACAGAATAAAACCAATTGAAACAGAGCATTGAAGAAAATAAAACAATAAAATGGAGTAAAACAAAACAGTGAGAACAATATTGGATTTCAAAAAAAAGACAGAAGAAAATTCCACTACAGTTGCTATATTGCATATGCTTATCCTTTTCATAGATGTTTGGATTACTTAGACCTGAAGGTCAATCAAACAAATACAAGCATTAAGATTTATTTTACAGCTCCCCCTTCTTTTTAAATTTTTTTAATTTTTAAGAAAATAAAACCAAACAAAATAAAACAGAATAAAGTTAATCAAAACAAAACAGTGAAAATGACACAGGACTTTAAAACAGAATACTAGGAAATTAACAATGGCTATCACCTTCCTTTTTTAGATGTTTCCTCTCCTTTCACTTTCACAATGTCTATTGTACACTTTGGATCTCATTATCTCCTTTAGTTTTTTATACTAGGGAAACAACATTTACCTATGTGAATCTGAACCATGTCACCCAAGAGCAAGACCACAAGTTGTATCCATTTACCTGTGAGAGCTTCATGATTATCCTTCTTTCTAGCTGAGTAGCTTTCCATTGCATAAAAATGCTATAGTTTTTGTATCTGTTCTGCAGTTAATAGGCAACCTACTCCTACTTTTTTCTGGTTTCCTGTTACATGGAGCATTGGTTTCTCTCCTTTGACTTTCAATCTATGAATTTCCTTTCGAGTTAATATGTTTTTCCTATACCACATATTGATGGATCTTGTTGCTTGATCCACTCTCCCTGTGTTTCTTTTTATTAGTGAATTGAGGCCACCTACATTAATGTTTACAGCTAACATGCACTGGTTCTTCTCTGCCACACTTTTTTCCTGCCATTGGCTCTCTAATTCTCCCCTCCATTGAATTGTCTGCCCTGCTCGGTGATCCCACTATGGTGTTGTTCCTGGGAATGTGGTCATTTTTATCTGTCTCTAGAATATCCTTCAGTACTCTTTGTAGGGTTGGTTTAGTGGACATGAATTCCTTCGGTTGTTCTTTGTCATAGAAGTGTCTTATTTCTCCATTAATTTTGAAAGATAGTTTTGCAAGGTATGTAATTTGAGTTGGAAGTTGTTTTCTTTAAGGGCTTGAAACACTTCAAATTCTTTTTGAGTTGATGGTTTGTGTTGCGAAATCTGTCATCATTCTGATGGGTTTTCCTTTATAGGTGATCTGTTTCTTTTCTCTAACAGCCTTCAATATTCTATTCTTGTGTTGAACTTTTGGGATCTTGATTATGTAGGGTATAGATTTTTTTTATTTATGGCTAGTTGGAGTTCTATATGCCTCACTCATCTGTATGTCAGGTCTTTTCCCCATGCTTGGGAAGCTCTCTGCTGTTACTTCCATAGTCTCTTTATGTCATTTGTGTTGATTCCTGCTTTTTTGCTGACATCTTTCATTCTTAAATTACTTTTCTTTGTGTTGACTTGCAACCATTGAATTGTTATTTCCTGGTTCCTTGCTATTTTTATATATTTTTTTTCTATTTTTTTATTTAAAGAGACTAAAACAAAACAAAGCAAAACTGAACAAAGCAGATCAGAACAAAACATTGCAAGCAATGCAGGATTTCAAAACAAGAGAACAGGAAATTAACAGTGGCCACCATAATGTCTCTTGTTTTTTTCAAAATGGTTGTCCATATCTTCACACACAATGAATTCAAACAAAACAAAATAGCATAAAACCAAGAAAAACAAAAAATAAAAGCGTTACAGGCCTTCAAAACCAGACAATAGGAAAATCAACAATGGCTACTGTAATGTCTCTTGTTCTCTTCAAAATAGCTGTCCATACCTTCACATGTATTGAAATCAAATAATGGAAAACAGACTAAAACCAATCAAAACAAATAATAAAAGTATTATTGGACTTCAAAACAAGATGATAGGAAATCAGCAATGGCAAACATTTAATGTCTCATTTTCTTCTAAGTAGTTATTGATACCATCACATGCAACAAAATTAATTCTTGAAAACTCTTTAGGAGAAGATCTAAGCATGTATAAATCTATAAATGTATGTCTGTCCTTTCTATATTAGAGGGAAAAACAAAATACAAGAAAACAAGAAACAAAAGAGACAAATAAATAACAATAACAAAGAGCCCAAACCAACAGCAATATAGGAACATAACAAAGGTTATTTTGCATAATTATCTTCAAAAGAGGTACTCAGATTACCAGATATAAACATGCAAAATTCATCTAATCTTGTGTATGTTAACCATTTTGTTCCTAGAACTTATAGAATTAGTAGTACAATCATTTTAGCTATCTTGAGTATATATACAAATTTATATCTTTTTTCCCTTCCTTGTTTTCTTCTTAAATTATCATTTGCAGATGACATGATATTCTACATAGAAACCCCCCAAAACTCCATTGAAAGACTTCTAGATGAAATAGCCAAATTCAGTAATGTAGCTGGATACAAAGTCAACACTCAAAAATCAGTATCATCCCTGTACACAAACAATAAACTCACTGAGAGAGAAATAAGAGAAACTAAACCTTTACCATAGCATCCAAAAAATGAGATACTTAGGAATCAATCTAACAAGGGAAGTAAAAAATCTATACAGTAAAAATTACAGTACTCTGAAAAAAGAAATTGAAGAGGATCTCAGAAAATGGGAAGACACTCCTTGTTCATAGGTAGGAATACCAAACTGTGAAAATGGCCATTCTCCCAACATTATCAAAATATCATTAACATACCTCACAGATCTAGAGAAATCATTCCTAAAATTCATGTGGAACCAGAAGAGACCTAGAATAGCAAAGGTTCCTTGTTATTTTTAAGAGCTCATTCCTTTCATGATCACTAGCTGCCATCCTGTCTTCAAAGTCTGAAAGTCTATCTTCAGTTTCTTTTAAAGAGTTTTGGCAGCTTTCAATGGAGTTTTTAATTTCCCTGATATCTCTTTGAGTCTGTTTCATGCATTCCAATTCTTCTCTATATTGTTCATTCAAGATTTCCCTCATTCTCCCATTCTCTTCTTTTTTATCTATGTCTTCTTTAGATATGCTCAGCAACAGTTTTACTGAGTTTGTCATTTCTGCTTTTACTTGAGATATTATTTCTGATGTGATTTCTTTTACAGCTTCATGAAATAGTTTCTTTAGTTCAGTTGCTATCACCCAAAAATTTCCGGTGTGCAACTTCCTCTTTCTTCGATATCTGTATCTCCTGGTCTTTTCTGTGCAGGCTGGAGGTCAGAAATCACCTTTTGTCCTTTTATCTGGACATTTTCCTGGGTTCTTCTGGATGAGTGTGTTGTGGGGTCCCAGGCACCTCCCACACTGGCTGCCCATCCACAGTGTCAAGGGATGGGTCAGGGTCCTGGGTTTTTCCTAACCCAGATTTCCCAGGAGGCAGTGGGGTGTGGGGAAGGCTTCTCTAGGCACTCATGGCCTCTCTAAGGCATGGCTCGTTCTCTTGGCTTGCACTGGCTACCTGCCAGATAGTCCAGATAGCAGCAGGGGCTGGACTGGCTGCTTCTTCCTGCCCATGTTGGCTACCCATGGGAGAGTCATTAAGTTGTTTTTGTACCTCAGCTGCTGTCAACTCAGCCTGTCCTCTGAATTGCTTGGGCAGAGAGTTGTTGTCTCTCTGTCCATGCCCTGGATGGATCACAAGAAGGGAGAGTTGGCTTGTTTCTCACCAGGCCCAGCATAGCTTCTGCTGACTCACAGAAAGGGCAAAGTGACTTTTTGTTACTCCTCTCAGGTCCAGCATCTTGGCTTCTAGGTTTGCTGAGGCTTTGAAAGGAAAGAACATGTAGGGACAAGCCTGTTAGTGGCATTTGTCATTTCTTTCCTCATTCTATTGATCAGAATTGCATTGTCATGAAATCATTAGCTTTAACTAAAAATTCTTTGGCTTTCAGAACAACTGCTTGCCCCTCTTCTTTGGGCAGAAGGTGAGCTTCATAGGCTGCATCTGCTCAGGGAAAGATTTGCTCCCTAACTTCAATTCTGTTCAAGAACATAAGAAGATACGGTAGAATTTCTTGAAGTTAGGACTGAGTCAGCATCATGCAGAACAAAAAGATACATATGTAAAAAATATATACCAGAGAACCTGTGCTTCCTAAATAAAATTTCTTCCATTTTCACAGTGGAGGCCTTTACCTTATTTGTCTGTTCAGCTTTTAAAGTCCAGATTGTTATGAATCAGTAACTGCTGTGTATCTTTGATTCTTACCTGTTTTGAATCAGAGTCCTTGTTCTGGTCTTATCTCAGCTTCAGGATTGTAAGAAGCACAGCACTGGGGTCAGGAATTTAGCTCAGTGGCATAAGCACCTGCCTGGCAAGTGTGAGGTCATGAGTTTGATCCCTAGTACCAAAAATTAAAGATTAAAAAAAATTTTTTTTAAAGAAGCACAACACTTCCAGCTAAGTTTCTGATTTAATATTTAGATCTTTGATCCATTTTTATTTTAGTTTAGTGCATGAGGACAGACATGGGTCTAGTTTTAGTCTTTGGCATGTAGAAAGTCAGTTTTCCCAGAACCATTTATTGAAGACGTTTTTTTTTTCCCAGTGAAGTTGTTTGGCGCCTTTGCCAAAGGTAAAGTGGCTGAATGTGCTTGGAGTTCTTTTTGAACCTTCAAATTTGTTCCATTGATCCTCAGGTCATTTTTTTGGTTTGTTTCAAACACCATGCTGGGTTTTTTTTAATCATAGTAGCTTTGTAGTACAATTTCAATTCAAGAATTGTGATGACCCTCTCTTGCCTTTGTTGGCCAAGATTGCTTTTGGCATTGTAAGTCTCTTCTGGTTCCAAATGACTTTTTAAAATGTTTTCTCTAATTATGTGGGATATGCTATTCATATTTTCATCAGGATTACATTAAATATGTATAACAATTTGGGAGTATGGCCATTTTCACTATGTTGGTTCCTCTTATCAAAGAGAAAAGGATATCTTTTCATTTTCTGATACCTTCTTTTTTCAGAATACTGTAGTCTTCAATGTAAAGTCCTTTTACTTCCTAAGTATTTCATTTTTCAAATGTTATTGTGAAAAGTGTGGCTCCCCTAGTTTCTTAAATCTGCTGGAAGACAGAATAGATAGAACGCTTGTAGACACAGGAGTAGGCAAAGACTTTATGAACAGAACCTTGGTTGCACAAGAACTATCACAGAGAATCAACACCTGGCTTCTCATCTTATTGAAAAGCTTTTGCACAGCAAAAGAAATCACCAATGGAGTGAAAAGATAACCCACAGATTGGGAAAAAAATTTTTGCCAGGTGCTTCTCAGACAAAGGATTAATATCTAGAATATATAAAAAACTTGAAAAAATCAGAAGCCCCAAATTTAAAGATCTAATCTAAAAATAGGCATCTGAATTGAATAGACACTTCTCAGATGAAAAAGAAAAATGACAAATAGATGTATGAAAAAATGTTCAACATCATTGGTTAGTAGAGAGGTTCAAATTAGAAAAACACTGAGATTTCACCTTACCCCAGGAAGAATGGCTACCATTAAGAAATCAACCAGTAACAAATGCTGGAGGGGCTGTAGGGGAAAAAGTAAGCCTTCTCCACTGTTGGTGGAAGTGTAAACTGGTGCAACCAGTGTGGAAATCAGTGTAGAATTTCCTCAAACAACTAAAACCAGAAGTTCCTTTTGATTCAGCTATTCCCTTCTGGGTAACTTTCCAAAATAATTAAAAGCATCATACCACAGTGATATGTGCACACCCATGTGTATAGTAGGACAATTTGTAATAGCCAAACCTTGGAAACAGCCCTATTGTCCATCAACTGATGAATAATAGATATTGTGAAATAAGAAGAAAATGCATAAATGAGAAAGGGAATGTGGCAAGAGGGCATAAGTAAGGAAGGAAGGAAAAAGAAAAAAAGGAAAAGAAAAATGGAAATGAAGCTTTTGTAAATAAGGAAACAAAGAGGGATTGAAAGTAGGGTAGGGGAATGGGAAAAAGAAAAGGATCAATATATCACATATAGATACAAATTCCCTATGATTATCGTAATTAATAAGCATACCTAAAATGTACCAGTAATGGCTGGGTGTGATGGTGCACGCTTGTAATCCCAGTACTTGGGAGACAGAGGCAGGAGGATCACTGAGTTTGAGGCCAGTCTGGGTTACACAGTGAACTCAAGGCCAGCCTGAACTACACATTGAGACCCTGTCTCAAAAAAAAAGTAGCAATAAACTAAAATACTTTTAAAAAGGAAGTACAGAACTTGTCTATGATTTGTGGGTCATTAACTAAGAACAGACAATTGTGAAGAAGCAAAATCATAATTGATCGTGAGTATTCTGATTATCTGGAGATCCTGGGGTTTTTGAGCTGGAGGCAGTGACTGGAGGAGACTCCTGGGGAAGAATAAAGCTCTGTACACAAAGAAATAATGAAATGCTAGTATGGAGGACTATGCCAAGAATGGCTAGTAATTTTAATGCTGGTTTTTTTTATCCTTGAGCTCACAAACAGGTTACACATTTTAACCTCCCTTCCAGATAACCAGAGACCTTGTAACCAGCTTTGCTAATGAAATATGGGAAAAAAATAAATTAAACCTAAAAGCCCTGGCAAGTCATTTGTTCACCTATCCCTTACTTGTACTGAAACCAAAGTACTTAAAATGGCACAACCACAAAATGAAAAGAACCAAAATATCTGCGTCATTGTTTGTAATCACTATCTTGAGTTTTCAGGGAGTTATCTGATGAGCAATGGAGGAGGTTGTAAGCAAGATACCAATTTTTAAGAAATTGCAATAACGATCCCTTTGGGATTGTTTATTGTAGTAACACATATTAATTATTCTAAGTCATGTACTTTAAACAACTCATGCAGGAGAGTCTTAGCATCCCAATAAAGAACAGGGAAATTCTCTTTCATCATTAGATCCATTTCCCATTTTCATTTCTAAACATGTTTTAATGAACATATTAGATCAAGTTAATTTACAATTTCCTGAGACAGTCATCTGTTGGGTGGGAAGATGAGTAGAATCTACCCAGTAGGTTTTCCTGGGAGATTATGGAGATGTTGAAGGAAGCCCACGGTCTCTCTTTTGAGGAGTTTTCCTTTTTCATTTGCTGATTTCTTCATCAGATTTCCAGTATTTTCTGCAGCATTCTTATCTTTCTCAGCAAGATTTTAGCTTTCACTTCTAGAAAGAGGAAGGAAGATGATTCTGACAAAATAATCAATGATCAATCATAATTATTATTATAACACATATGAAGATGCATTTGAAACTTGACAACTGTGTGCAATAAATATGACTCTGTATGTAAGACATCTAACTCCAGGTCTGTGTATGACCATTTTATTTTTTCTCAAGCACAAATTTTCTTGTACATTTGAACATTTCTGAAAGTTGGACGCATAGTACCATCACTACTATGAGAACTTTGTTAATATTCACATATTGGAAAATTTGTAAATTGTATGCTTAATCAAATTGAGACATACAACTAATATTATGATATTGTAATACAATTGTGAAATTGTATTGACAGTCTTAAAATTGTCAAAGACAGCTAGGAATGGTGGGTGATGTACCCCTCTAATACCAGTACTCTGGGAGGCTGAGCAGGAGGACTGCAGGTTTGAACATAGCCTGGAAAACTTAGCTAGACCTTGTCTCAAAATAAAAGGTAAAAAATGGCTGTTAATGTAGCTTAATGCATAGACCCTGAATTTAACCACCAGCACTGAAATAAAAAGTTAAAGAGGCCCATATCACTACTGATGATCTAGATAACAAGTTGGAAAACATAATTCTATGTATCACTGACAAAGTTAAGACTTCCTATCTTAATATTTTAATGATATCCTGTATATTTTTTTAAACGATGAAAGAAAATCCAAGAATGATATTACTCCAAAAGATATTTTTTTGGAAAAAAATAATGTGGTGTTGTTGAAGCAATGGATAAATGAGTAAGAAAATGTAAGATATACTCTTAGTATATTGAACTTTTTTTTTTTTTTTTGTACCGGGGATTGAACTCACAACCTCATGCTTGCCAGGCAGGCACTTAAGCCACTGAGCTAAATCCCTGGCTTAGTGTATTGAACTTTGTAAATAATTTTTGGCTTTTAACTGAACCAACTTAAATGGATTCATTCCCGCAACTCATCTGCTTCTCAAGCCTTTGGTCATGTGATTGTTCATAGAAGGGCCCTGACTACTCCTATGCCTTCCAGCTGTGTCATTCTCTATGAAGGACAGGGGCCCACTCAGGGTTACTCTGGTGGAAACTGCAGCTACTCTAGAGCATAGGTCTAACCTGAGCAGATCTACGGAACCACGGGGGCGAGGCTGGGGGTTTAGTTCAGTGGCATAAGCGCCTGCCTGGTAAACATGAGGTTGTGAGTTCAATCTCTGGTACCAAAAAGAAAAGAAAAGAAAGAAAAGAAAAGAAAAAAGAAAGGAAAGGAAAGGAAAGGAAAGGAAAGGAAAGGAAAGGAAAGGAAAGGAAAGGAAAGGAAAGGAAAGGAAAGGAAAGAAAGAAACCACGGGTGCTTCACCATATCTAGAGAAGTACTGTGTGTTGGAGGTAATCACATACACATACCTCACTGGCTGCCCAGAGGATCTGGTTCATGAAGCTTGGGAGAGTACGAGTTACTGCTCATGAGTAACTTTGATCACTGAGCTCTGCGACCCAGGAAGGAACCAGCAAGTAGGTTGTAGTCTCCTTATCCCCAGAACATTGTGAAGATTGGCCAAGCAACTGATCCTTTCCTCTTGAAACTGTGGACATCTTGATAACACATATCTCCCGGTGCCTACCTTTTCCCTGAGATTACAAATGAAGTGTTAGCACACAGTTCGGGGTATTTTATTTCCTAGGACAGTGGTTTTCAAACTTTCTACAAGATTGTGAGGCTAACCTCCAGAGGTTCTGATTCAGTAGATCTAGGATAGACTCCAAGAGTTTGTGTTTCCAATAAATTCCTAGGCAATGCTGATATTGCTGGTTCACAGATCATTCTTTGAGAACCATTGTTCCCCAGGGAATGCAGAGTAAGGCAGTTGGTATTAGGAACATAAACGAAAGAGGAGCATTGGATGGACTCTGGAGTTGGATTTTCCACCTTGTGAAAAAACTAGGGACCCTATTGTTGGTGACACATGAGGTGGTAATGACCCTGATGTTCAATGGTATCACTAAGACTCTCCTGTGGTTAAAGAGGATGAAATGTAGGTAAACAGTAATGCACTGCAAAAGCAAATGACTATGGCACTTGACTAATACAGGGGCAATGAGAATCAGGATTGTGGTTTGGAGCTCCTGACAGAAATGGTACTTTTGAAAAAAGAAGTGATAAATTGAAGGCAACTAGTAGACAAACCACATCACTAAAAGCCAGAAGGCCCCTCTAGAAGATTAAAGGAGATTCTCTATTCTCACAATCATGTATACTGCACTGAGATTGAGGTTTAGGATGAGATTATAAGGGCTCAGAATGGCAAAGGATACTGAGTACACAGTCTCCATAGATTTCCTGTGTTAAAGCCAGGATCCTGGTAGGGAAAACATTGGACCCCCTAATCTGGGGTAGAGTGCCCAGAGGGAAGTATCTGAGAATCTATGAGCCCCAAATCTCTCTAAACTGCTCAGCATGGCAGAAGCATCCCCTTTCTTTTCTCCAGAGGAAAAACTTCTACTCACTGCATGACACCATGCAATGATTTAAGATGAAAGATACCTTGCAAGACCCAATCCCACCCCTCTTTATTACCTTCACATGAAAAGCCAGAGTTAGGTGTCAGTGCAGCCTGAGCAGGAAGGAGAGTTGTTATTGTGGGAAGAAAGAGAATATATCTCAAAGGAACCCATGAATATCATTGATGTGGTAAAAGGCTGGAGCAGGAAAAGCATGACAGAGTGGATGTGGAGGGTGTTTGATCAAGAGGGAGGTGGAACTGAGGATGTTCAGGAAAGAATGCATGGGCATGAAGTGTTCACTTATAACTCTAAATTTCATAATCTGCCCAAGACTGGTTTTATGGGGGTTTAGTTCAGTGGCATGTTTTCTGTAAAGCCTAAGCTCATAGTGACTTACTGTAGGATGCAAGGTGAAAATGCAGCAACTTCTTCAAGACTCACACAGAGGGGAATGAAAAAATTGGATTAACTGTTTACCACCTGATGAGGACTCCCTGACACTCTTGATAATTTGGATGGATAATGTCATGGAATTGAACTTCCCAATATCAATAAAGGTTATGGAATGACAGATTTCAAATAGCAGCACCCATCTCTGAAAATTAAGGTGAGTGAAAGTATCGCAAAAAACCACAAGCTGGAAAGGCAATCAGGGAGATTCAACAAACAAAAATCTATGGCGATAATGTTCCTGTGGGAGAGATTAATGGGCAGCTGACTAGGAAGTTAATCAACTTGAATAAGTTTTAGAAGTGGTTAGAAGAAGGCTGACATCCTCCACAGCAATGTAAAATCAAAATTTCCACACATTTCCAGGTTTAAGTTTAATGTCTTGGAGTTCATTGATTGCAGGAGAGGGAGAGTTCACTAATGGGGCTCCATAATGACACTACACACAGCAAATCTTCCTCTGATTCTTCCCCCAAAGGACTTTCAGTTAGTTCTGCAATTAACTGTACATTTGATAATTTTCAGATACAGAGTCTTAGAAGGTACTTGCTTTATTTTTATTTTTAAAATTTTATTTATTGAAAACAAATATAATAGATATCTTATCATGTACAATATATTTTGAAGTATAAATACACTGTGAAATAGTTAAATCTACATTATTAATAAATGTATCATTTCATCATATATTTTATATGACAGCATATATATTCATTTTCTTTATATTTTCAAGAATATATAGTCACTAACTAGAATCACATGCCATACAATTGGAGTCCAGAAGTTTATCCATCTTAGCAAACTATAATTATATACTGACTGACTAATATCTTTCCTCCCTCCCTTCTAACCTAGCTACTCTGGAATCTAGTAATCATCATCCTGCTGTCACCTGTGAAACTGACTTTTTAAGATTCCATAAATCAGATTATTCAATATTTGTATTTTTGTATTTGACTTGTTTCACTTGCCACAATGATTTCCAGCTCCATCCGAGTTGCTGTAAATGCAGCATTTCATTCTTTTTATGAATGAATAATTTCCATTATGTGTACATACCACAGTTTATTTATCCATTCACCAATGAATGGATACTAGTTTGATTCCATATCTTGGCTATTGTGAATAATACTGCGGTGACATGGCAGTGCAGATGTGTCTTCAGAACACAGATTTCACTTCCTTTAGATAGATAAGCAACAGTAAGGTTGCTGGATCATTTAGTTTTATTTTTAATTTTGTGAGAAATCTTCATGTTTTCCCTAATGGCTACTAATTCAAATTTCTGCCAAAAGTGTGTAACAGCACCATTTCCTTCACATCTTCAGGGTGGCAGGGAAGCAAACGGAGAGAAAGAAAGGGGCAGGGGTCCCAATAAACCATTAAGGGCTTGCACGCAATAATCTAATGTCATTCTACCAGGGCTCCACCTACTAAAGGTTCCACCACTGGCCAAAAGTGACACAAACTGGCAACTGAATGTTTAATATATGATATTTTGAGGCTAACCAGATACAAACTATAACAGTAGCTATAAGAAGTGGAATCATCATAACAAAGAGATTTAATCAGTGTACAAGGTGTGGATATATGAAAAGTGACACATGATAATTAATGAGCTAATTTAAAATGCTCATAAAATACTAGCAAGTGAAATTAAACAAATGGTTTAAATAAATAATTTAATTAGTAAATTTGTTTAATTAAACAAATTTGATTTAATCATATTGGTTTCAAGTGATTTAAAAGATTATTCACCATGGTCAAGTAGAATTTATCACCTGGATTATGTATTTTATTACATATTTAAAATAAATTAGGCAAAAATGAAACAATAAGAATCATCTTCCTATCACTCTCATACATATCAATTGCATTAGAAAGATTGTCTTTCTAGTAAGCAAGGAGAATTAAAGTGTACTAGGGACAAAATATGAATAAGCAAACAGTTATTACAAAACAGGAAATTTCTGGATGAATGACAATAATGTGATATGACATAAAGAGTATGATTCAGTTATTTGTACATAAGATTTAAAAACAAAAGTAAAATATAATAAAACGTGAATAAAATATCCATAGAATTGAGTGAAATATGATAGTGCATGAAGGTATTTTATCATATTATCCAGTAGATTGTTAAGTGTCCAATAATGAGTAATATTATATATACTTTCCTGAGGTTTTCCTTCATTTTACGATAGTATAGTTGCTATGGTTTGAACGTTTGTGTCCTTCCAAAATTCTTGTTGGATTGTAATCTCCAATGCAATACTATTAAGAAGTGGTGAGTTTAAAGGATGACTAGGCTGCAAGTACTCTTCCCTCATGGATGAAACTAGTGCCACTATATAGGGCTCAAGGGAACCCATTTATGCCCTTTCCCCTTCATCAATTCTGCCAAATGAGGATATAGTATTCATCCCTTTTGTCCCTTCCATTATGTGTCAGTGCCGTAACAGGCTCCATCCTGGAAGCTGAAACTATGTCCTCACCAAACACCAGATCTATGGGTGCTTTGTCTTGGACTTCCCAGTGTCTATAATTGTGAGCAGTAACTATTACTTATGAACTACCCATTATACAATGTTATTTTTGTTATAATGGCCTAAATGAACTGAGACAACTATTTATCAGGTCATTGTAATGATCTGAATGACCCAAAATATTTTCTTCTATTACCCAGTCTCCAGTCTTCTCCTGACCCATCAATTATGCTCATGTTCATTAGAGTGACCTAAGTATAAAAATCACATGGCTTTCTCAGAAAAATTCTACTACCTTCATTGTGATCATTAATCGTGATATGTTAACTCTGGACATGGTTGTTATGTAAGCCAGCAAACTAAGAGGGAAAGACTCATGCCAGATGTGGGTGGCACTAACCAATAGACTATAGCCTGAACAGAATAAAAAGGGAAAGAAGATGGAAAAGTTTCCATTTTGGAAGAGCTCTGGTCTTTGCCACTGGCTTTGGACATGTCTTCAGTTTCTTCTGCTTCTTAAGGCAGATTCAGATCATTATCTGTATAGTGAGCTTCCAGGCCATCAACCTTCAACTGGTGTTGCATCCTTAATTTTCCATATTCTATGATTTCCGTCTTCTCAGGTAGAGCAACTACTGGATCTTCCAGCTCTCCAGCACAGATAGTTTCTGTGGACTCTTCCATCTCTAAACCCATAAGTCTATCCAATAAACTTCCTTGCATAATTATACATATTATTTCTATTGATTGTGTTCCTCTAGAGAAGCCCAACTAATACAATTGTCCATAGGATGAGGCCCCATATTTGCAGACTGAAATTCATTGTGTATTCACTTCCCCACTTACATTCATGAAAACACAGATACTGTATATTCTATCCCAGCTCCGCTTTTCAATAACTGTGTGACTACAGAAAAATTAATTCCTGTTCTGAATTTCTGTATGTTTTTCATATTTCCTTTCTCTTGTACAGCTATACTACTATATCAATAGCTGGGCATTATCAAAGACTGAATTTTTTTGCTCTGTAGCATTTTGTGCAGACTGATCTATAGCAGAACCAGAGTAAATATTAATTGACTTTTGCTTGTTGTCTTCTTTTTCCCTTCCCCTTTCCCCATGTCCCATGTTCAAATCTTCTCCTTTTTATCTTTTAAAAAAATTCGTGACAATTGCTAAAGAAGTAGGTATGTAGTAAGTGATTAATACACTTCCAACAGGAGGATGAAGGCAATAATTTTAAGTTTCTTTATTTCCTTTGATCATTTATTAGTTTATTTATCATCTACTTAATTTATTAATTCATTCTACTGTATCTTATAAAAATATAAAGTTGCTCTAATTTTTCTTTGTCTTTTACTAGGAAGGAAGGCCCACCTTGGTGTGGGAGCTGGCAAAACTCCTACACTCACATAAAGTGCCCAGTTGAGATGTGCAATCCATGTTATCCTTCTGCCTGGCTGACCTCAGGTATGTGTCTTGCTCTTAATTCACTGCCCACAAAGCTGGCATACTTCTGAAACCAATAAAGGTAGAGCATTGCCCTGTTGTAAAGATCTCCAGTCAGTCACTTGTGTGCGACCTTTCTTCTCTCAGGACATGTCAGTCATGAAGCCCTCTGTAATGACTATTGCCATCTTTCTGATCCTCATTCATAAGACTTCAGGTAATGTCAAACCTCTCTCAAAGGTGCTGGGGTCCTACTCATGTAATATTGCAATTTTGGTCTCCTGGTGTTAGGCAGCTTAGGAATTTTACTCTTTGGCTCATATCCTGTCTATTCTTTTATTGGCTTTGTACTTCCAGTATCAAATTAAGAATTTGGTGTTTTTGGGTGGAGTGGTGGAAAGCATGAGCATAGAGCAATTTAGGGTGGCAATGTCATTGGATGATAGCTTTGAATAACGGTTAGGCATGAGGAATTGGGCTCAAATTGAGAACTTTTAGGATTCCTTCAACTAATGGGATGTGAATGGTGGTGCAGAGAGGTTGAAACTTGAGCTGGAGTAATGGTAGGAAAATAAACAGGGAAAAGCTGAAAAAAGAGGAATTAGGCTGGGATAATGGTATGAGGTAGACTGGGTTGAGAGATTATATTTGTGTTGAAAGAATCCATTGGTGAAATTGGGTAGAGAGGGAAACTGGAGTAGATGAGGTTTGTAGAGGGACTGGTTGTTGGGTTGAAGCTGGATGTCCATGTTTTCCAATATGGTGGCACTGCCTGAAACCACACCAAATGTCAGGAGACTTTCTTCCCCCTGGTGGGAGGGTCTACATTTTCCTATTACCATTAGCCTGATATTCAAGCACTGCTTTGAAGAAGCTTTTTCATATTTTTGTTTTGCAATATTAAAATATATGATGGGAGTGGGAGCATATTGGTGTAATCCTAGTTACTTAGGAGGCTGAAGCAGAAGAACCACAAATTCAAGGTCAACCTGGGCAATTTAACTCTATCTCAAAATAAAAGGTTTTTTTGTTGTTGTCTTTTGTTTGTTTGTTTGTTGTTTTAAAAGGTTGGGGATCTTGACCAGTGAAAGAGCACTTGCCTAGCATAGATTCGATCTCTAGAACCAAAAAAAGTTACATTTAAGATCTAGAGTTTAGTAGACTACATAAGTAAATTATAGTTTAGAACTGTGCTGTCCAGCCATTGATGGTTGTTGAGTATTTGAAACTTGGCTAGTTCAAATTGAAATGTACAATTATTGTAATATACACACTACATTTTAAAAAATTATTATTATTATTATTATTATTATTTTTGCGGTACCAGGGATCAAACTCATGACCTTGCACTTTCCAGGCAGGCGCTTATGCCGCTGAGCTAAATCCCCAGCCCACCCACTACAATTTGATGAGTTAGGAAAAAATGTTGCAAAGTATTTCACTAATATTTTTGTTAATGTTGAAAATATATTTTGGATTTATTTGGTTGAGTAAAAATGCTATTACAAATAAAATAACAAAATAAAACACAATTTGCAAACAAAAAAGTAGAGACTAGAAAAACACTGAGAAAATTTATAAAACTAAGAGTAAAGTAAAGATAAGAGAAAATGTGAATAAAACATAGGCAAACATTTAGCTAGACTGTGTAGAAAGAAGACTCAAATAAATAAACTTAGAAACTGAAGAGGAGCCATTACTACTGTTACCACAGAAATCAAAAGACCAAAGGAGAACTACATAGCAACAATTGGATAACATAGACAAATGAATAAATTCCTGGAAACATACTATTTACTATGTATTACATAATAAATACCATATATTACACACTATGTATTAAACATACAGCTGAACTATATGAATAAATAAAAAATCTGAAAAGATCAATAATGAATGAGATTGAATCAATAATAAAAAGGCTTTCATCAAACCAATCAACTAACCAACACTAGCATTTTTACTGCTGAGTTTATCACACACTTAATGAAAAGCTAGTACCAATCTTTCTCAAACTCTTCCATAAAACTTTAAGAGGAGTGAACACATTCAAACTATTATGAGACCAACATTACCTTGAGATTAAAGCCACATGAGGGCATTATAAAACAAAAGAAAACAGAAAAATACTACATGCCAATATAATTTGCATTGATGCAAGCATCCTTAACAAAATCCTAGCAAGTCAAATTCAACAGTAAGTTAGATGCATTTTTTTACAATATAGAAAAAGAATTTTTCCTTGAAATTCAAATGTGATTCAATATACATAGAATTATATGTGATACACCACATTAATCATATCAAGGGTACAAATCAGATTATTATCTCAATAAATAAAGAAAAATAATTTGACAAAAAATTTTACCCTTTTATTATAAAGACTGAATAAATTAAGTATAGATGGAATGTACCTAGCAAAAGAAGGCATATATGACAAACCATAAATCTCACTTTGTAGTGAGAAGTTAAAGCTTTTTTTTCTGCCATCAGAGATAAGACAAGGATGACTGCTTTTGTCACTTCTATTCACCAGAGAACTAGAAATCCTAGCCAGAGCAATTAGACAAGAACAGGGAAAAAGAAGCATGTAGTTCAGAAGTGAAGAGGTAAAATTTACCCAGTTTTTAGATGACATGATACCTAAATCCTGCTTCCTGAAACCAATAAAGCTGATAAATTACTTCAGCAAAGCAGTAAAATATAAATCAACATACAAGAGCCAGTAATGTTTCTATACTGTAATAGAAACGTTCCAGAAAAGAAATTAACCAAATTCTACCAATTGCGATAGCTACAAAACATAAAATACCTAAGAATAAACTTAAGGAGGTAAAAGACTTGTACACTGAGAACTACAAAACATTGATTAAAAAAATTGAAAATGACGCAAATACAAATATATCCTGTGTCCACAAATTTGAAGAATTAACATGTTAAAGTGGCCCTATTACACAAAGCAATGTACAGATCCCAATCACTGGCAAAATTTATTACATTTTCCACTGAGAAAACACAACCCCTAAAAATCCCCTGTCCCCTCATGTTCTCAGGACTGTAAGTGTTCCATTGTGCTCCTCTGCTGGAATCTCCCATGAGACTGCAGTTCTTCTGGAGCTCCCTGTCATGATGCCTCCACTGCTTCCACCAGCCTCCAAACTTGTATCCAAAGTACACCCCTGCATTGAGTCAAGTGAGATAGAAACTAGTCTCTCAGGGAGCCATCAAGACCTCCATACAAAAAAAAAAAAAAGCCAGAATGTTGCAAGTTCCACTTTTTACCTTCCATCCTGTGGGGGGAAACAGGAATTGGGTGAATTCTTCCCCCATGTGCCACACTACACCTAGTGAGGTGTGGGGCAAGGTGTTTGCTTAGCTATTGCATCCAGTGGTTACCTGGAGCTCCCAAAACTCCCTGGATCCTTGTGAGGATATTTATCTGGTGTTTTACATGGGCAAATGAGGAATTTCCTAGAGCACCACAGAGCTGATACCACTCCAGAATTTTAAGTTTTGTTGTTCAAAAATCTTGGACCTCTCCCTTAAGAATTTGGGGGGCGTGGGAGGAAAATGGCCTCTGTGCCACATTTTTTGTGAGGATGTTTTAAGTTTTCATTGAAATAACGTCTAAAGGTTATTGGTACAGTGGTACTAAACACGTGACAGTGATTGCTATTTTCTTTTGAAGCACTTTTCTTTTGAACAAAAGCCATATACTACTAATGATTAATATTTAAAATGTTTCCTAAATGTAAGGGACATGAAGTATTTTCAGGCAAAGATATACACAGGTATTTGCCTGAATTACTGGTTAAATGGCATCATGACATTATTACAAATGAGTACCTGTGGATATGGAAAGCACACATATACATGTCTGATCAGTGTGTGATTAAGAGTCTCTGAATGAGTTGAGCTGTGCCTTTTTGACTCTAGCCAAACCAAAAATGGCCCTTGAATCTACTATACTTTTTTCTGTGCAACTCAGTGCACACAAGGTTTTGTGTGTAGCACATGTTCGTTCCTTCAAAGCACATGGGCACTGATGTGTGTCGGTATATACATATGTGCTGCTTGGAGTAGAGTCTGGCTATCTCCAGAGGGATGAGCACAGGAAGCACATATCTGTGCAGGTAAATAGCAACATGTCCAACAATATAATGGCAAATCTCGTAGTTTTGGACTCTTAGGAAAAGACCTCTATCTAATAATACTAACAATGAGAATAATAATAGACTAACATTTAGTTACCTCTTAGAAAGTACAAGATACCATTCTCCACATTTTATGTACATTAACTCACTTAATTGTCATGACTTTTTTGGTTGGGGACATTGTACAGCTGAGGTTAATGGAGTAACAGGAAGTTAAAGTTAGTAGTTCAAAGACTGAGGTGTAGTTCATGACAGAACATAGGTTTGATTAGATGATTTTAACTCCAGTTACTTTTTATCTATTTACATTTTGGTCCTTACAGTACTGGACATTGAAGCCAGGGCCTTCCTACTGAGTTACATCCCCAGACAGTTCTTTCTTTTTTTTTTTTTTAACTTTCAATTAGATTCTCACTATGTTGTTAAATTAACCAGCCTGGACTTGAACCACCCCATCCTCAAGTGCTGGGTTTACAGGTGTATGCCACCATATGTGGGTTCCAGCTTCTTTATACTTAACTTTCTATGACCTGTGTTGTCACAGCTGATTAGAAAGTAACCATAGCCATGTCTTTTCCAGGAGGCATGAAGCCATTATCAAGTCAGAAGTTAATGAACCTTGCAGTCACGTGTGAGGACGGCCAAGGAATATGCAGAGCGAGATGTAGGCAAGCTGAAATTGAATCACACTTCTGTATAAGTGGCAAAAGGTGCTGCCTGATTCCATCTCCAAGTCTCACTACTTACACAGTAGAGGAGATTAAAAATTCAAACATATTTGACACTTCAACCTTACCTTTTCCCTGAAGATCCCCAATGTTTTCCTCTTTTTGGGAAATTGTCCTTCCCAAATTCCTCTACTATAAAATATACCAGCCTCCTGCATCTGTCTTGTGTCCTATAAATACTAATGACTGTTGGGAAAATGGGTAAAAAACATAGAAATTTTTGAAAGTCTCCAACTGAGGCATAAGGATAGTGAGTTTGAACCTGAACTGGGCTACAGAGCAAGATTCTGTCTAAAAACAGAAACAAACAAACAAAATGAGATATTTCAGTAGATGTAGAGAATATATAAAGAGAGAGATTGTATTTTACCTTAGCTACTTATCACTGAGAAAAAGATGTAGGAATTTTACAAAACTGGGTATCTAAGTGGCCTCTAAGCATTTCATAAGCTGCTAGTACTCCTTAGCTATCAAAGTAAAGCCAATAAAAATTTCAATACGACAAACTCAACATGTCAAAATGACTCAACACAGGACAATTCTATATTTTGCCAAGGATGGAGGAACTGGAATTCTCATATACTTCTAAGTAGGCATACATATAAAAGGTTGAACATATGAATTCAATACCATCCATCTAATCTATTGATAGGTTGTATTTATATACATTTTCAAGAAAGGCATGTATAAGGATGTTCATAGAAGCAGCATTCTTCTCATCTCTAAAGTACATCAATGAAAGAATACATATGCTACATTACAGTAAAAATGAAGACTCCACATAATAACATGAATAAATGTCTCAAACAGAATTATGAGTGAAAAAAACCACACTGCCCTCTCTACAAAGTTGAAAAAGAAGAGTTATATGGCATTAGAAATCAGGATAGTGATAACTTACCAAGGGAAATAGGTGGACTTCTATAATGCTGGCAAAGCCACATGCTTTGACCCAAGTAATGGTTACATAGGCTTGTTCATTTTATAGTAGTTTATCACTGTGTAGTTAGGATTTTTGCACTTTAAAAGGGAAATTTATACTTTGATGTGATTCTTAAGAAGGGGTGGGACAGAGATGTGAGGTTGTGGGCAGGATACATGCAAGGCTGTGCACACCTTGCTGATCTCTATTTGTTACAGTTTTACTTCTTTTTAAAAATTTTTTTATTTAAAGAAAGAAATGAAACAGAAAGAGGGTAGAAATAATACAAAATCCCTCCCCCAAAAAACAAAACAAAAACCAAAAACCAGTAAATCACTAGTTGATAATTACATATTTTCCTCTTAGAAGTAATTGTTCAAGTTACAAAAATAAAGCATACAAAGTAGACATTTAAACAGTGAGACTGCAATCAGCTCTGTTCATCTATCCAACAAAAACTTAGTAATATGGTCATCAATCCTACACACTTAAACATACATGTAGTTATATACTTTAGAATACTTTCTTTTCCTCTCTTTTTTTTAACAATAATTATAATCAATTCTCGTAAACAGTTTAGAAGTTCTACACATGTGTAAGTCTCTACATGTATACCTAGCCTTTCTGTATTAGAGGGAAAAACAAACCAAAACAAGTCAACAATACAAATTCCTAGAGAAACACGAAATGAAAAGGACATACCAAACCACAATATTAGGTGATCTACTGTAGTTCCTATGATGTCTCTTGTTATTTTCCATAAAATTGTCTATATTATCAGGCATAGTATAATTAAGCTTAGCAGTACATAGCACTATTAATAAAAACCAAACATTGGAGACATTATAGGACTTCAAAGGCAGTTAATAGTCAAACCAGAATGGGTATCCTATTGAATCTTGTCATCTTCACAGTAGTTGCCTCTACTCTCAGACTTGATACTCTCAAGCATACCAGATTCAAATAAAATCAGTCAAGACAAAACAATGATATAGCCAATCTTCTCTGCCTCATCTCTGCTATGCTATTTTTCTGTCATTTTTGTTTACTTTTCTCCTTCATTCCACTGTCTTCCCCTTTCATTGGGGCCTTTCTGCCATTGTTCCTTGAATCCTGGTGATTTTCTTCTCTCTCTCTATAGAATGTCCTTTAGTATTCTTTGCAGGGTTGGATTGGTGGTCATGAACTCCCCCAGTTCCTCTTTGTTGTGGAAATATCTTGTCTCTCTATTAATTTTGAGAGACGGTTTGCAGAATACATCAATCTGGGTTGGAGGTTATTTTCTTTCAGGGCTTGGAATACTTCACTCCAAGCTCTTCTTGATTTGATAGTTTGCATTGAGAAGTCTGCTGTGATTTTGATGAGTTTTCCTTTATAGGTAATCTGTTTCTTTTCTCTGACTGCTTTTAATATTCTGCTCTTGTGATGGATTTCTGGGATCCTGATTATTATATGGCTGGGTGTAGATCTGTTTTGGTTGTAGCTGGCTGGAGTTCTGTATGCCTCATATATCTGAACATCACTTCTGTTTCCTATGCTTGGGAAGTTTTCCTTAATTATTTCTGTGAGTAGACTTTTTATTTCATTTGTATCTGTCCCTGCTTCTTTGTTCACATTTTTTATTCTTAAGTTATAAATCCTTTTTGTCTTCTAACCTTTATATCGTTACTTCCTGGTTCCCTGTTATTTTTAAGAGATCCTTCCTTTTGCGATCATATATTGCAAATCTATCTTCAAGTTTTGAAAGTCTGTCTTTTGTTTCTGTTAAGAAGTTTTGCCAGTGTTCAATGGAGTTTTTAATTTCCTGATACTCTCTTTGGATCTGTTTCATGTATTCTAGATTTTGTTTATATTCTTCATCAAAGGCTTCTCTCCTTTCTCTGGGTTCCTCCATTCTTCCATTGTGCCTTCTTGAGGAGTTCCCAGCATTTCTTTTATTAATCTTCTTATATCTTGCTTCACCTGAGGTAGAATTTCAGATTTAAATTCATCAATGAAGTCACAGAAGTATTTCTTTTTTTCCAGTGAGGCCATGTCTAACATTGCATGTTTGCTGCCCTCAATCTCCTTTGTATTTACCTCTCCTGGACTTATTTTCCCTGGGTTGGTGGTTGGAGGCTTTTTGTTGTTTCTCTGTCTTGTCATGTTTCTGGTTTCTTTCAGACAGGTGAATGGTGGAGGTCTCAGGATCTTTTGCTTAGTTTTTCTGCAGCATACTAGCTAGGGATGTGCTGCCCTCTCCCGTTTGCTGTTGATCTGTGAGGCACATGCAGGGGCAATGTGTGCCAGCCCCTCCCCTCTAAGACAATCAACCAGTGAGTGTCTTCAGTAGGTTTGTGTGTGCCTTGTGGATGTCACAGGTTCAGAAGAGCCTCGTCCCTGGCTACTGGGTCCCTACCAGGGGCATGACAAGCGGATCCCACCAATCCACTTTGGGCCAGGAGCCACCGACTAATGCCACCTCAGTTGTTGATTCAAGCCTGTCCTACCCAAATCCAATATGTCGTCTAGCATTCATCCTGCTCTGGGGAATCCAGTTCCCAGCACTCACCAAAGTCCGTGCAGCTTGGTTTGCCATTTCCACTTCCTCTTGCAGCACCTCCTTTTGCCAAAGGTCTCAGGCTCACCAACCCCCACTCTAGGTAGGGATGCAACCTCAGCTCAATTGTGAGTCGCCCGACTCTAAGATGCACCTAGTACAGTGATGGGAGTATGCCCAGCTCCAGCCCTCCATCCATGCTTCTTTTATTTGTTTTCTTTTTCCTCAGTTTGTTCCTGGGTCATGAGAATTCCTCTTCTTTCATCTGGTCTTCACCATAGTGTTAGATTCTAGCATCTGAGTTGTTTTTCTCAGAGAGGCTCTCTATAGTCCTACCTATCAGTAGGCCATCTTGGATCTCCCCTTACAGTTTTATTTCTTAAAGACATGATTTTCTGAAACTTCTCAGTATGAAGTTTAGTTAGACATTCTATCCAAGAAAAGGACATCAACTCTTTCATCTTTTCAGTGAATCCTGGCTATGCTGAAGTAACAAATATTGAAATCTTAATGCATCACCATATCAGAGATTTATTTGTCACTCAGAAATGGAGACTATAAAATGGTTCACTAATAAAAACAATGTGTTAATCAAGGTGAAGATGATCTATAAATAAAATTTAAGCAAAAACTATAAGCAGGTTACAAATTCTTTCCTCCTCTGAATTAATTACCTTGTCATTATTGCAGAGCTTCCCATTAAAAGGCAGATTTACCCAATTTGTCTTTCAGTACTGGAAACTCAGGTCTTGGCACTGAACTATATCCCCAGTCTTTTTTCATTTTTTAATTTTGAAACAGAATCTCAATAAGTTGCCTGAGATAGGCTTCAACTTGTGATCATCCTATGTCATGCTCCCAGAGTGTTGAGTTTACAAGCAGATGCCACTGTGTCCCAGGTGAGAGAGACAGTCTTTTTCCCACTGCTTGATTTCTCAGGTGACTTATTTAAACCAATAGGATTTTAGCAAAACTAGTCAATTGGAATCTTGTAGAGCTCTTATGCATTGAGCCTCATATTATTGTTACCTGTATGACCCTGAAACAACCATGTGGATAAATCCAAATCAACCTGCTGGAAGTAGAGAAGGCACATAAAGGAGAAAAATAAGATGTCCTATATAGCATTTAATGAAATGATAGGCAGGTGAGTAAGGCTATCCTGGATCATTCAACGATCAACCAGCTGATCACAAATACATGAGAGTGTCTGGGAGAGACTAGCCAAACTAGCACAGGTCAGAAGCACTGCCAAGTTAATTCACAGAATAGAAAGCTAGATGAGATAATTGACACAAGCTTCTAATTGTTATGGTACTTTTTCTAAAACGCGAGACAGGTTAACTAATACAGTAATTTAGTAACTTCTCATTGGAAAATAAGGATTCAGCATACTGATCCTGGGTATGCATTCTCACAGGAGGCAAGGAAATTTGAGTCCTAGCTATTTGCATTTCTATCAGGTGGTCCCTAATATAAGTTGGATAAAAAGAAAGAACAAATGGAAAAAGCAGTTCTAAGATGTGCATGCCCATTATATGCTTAGGGATGCATATTGAGGCTGATAAGATAATAAAAAGTTCTTTTGAGGAAGAGAATTTTGTGGTATTTTAGTATTTTGGAAGGTACCAAAAATTTATAATGACCGTGACTGAGTCTTGTTCTTTCCTTACACTTCATTTCAGATGAGCATTTCTTTTACTTTGGATAACAGGTAGAGAGTGATGGGATGTTGCCGAGCTATCTAAAGGGCATAAATATGGTCACTGTGATCTAATAATAATAGCACAGATCAGGCACTGTGACACATACTATTGCCAATCCCAAGGCAGCAAGCCAATCTCTCTCAGTTAGACTGAGGCAGTGTGCCTGATTCTGGTCATTAAAACATAGTAAGTAGGTATGTCTGATTTTTAAAGAACAGGGTGCTTCTCTACCTGAACTATGTTTTTCTAAGACTTTCAAGTGATATGCTATGAAGAGATCAGAGCCTCTGTATAATTTTAAAAAGGTTAAATGTTGTTCACATACAATGACACAGGTAAGCATTTCCATTCCAAAAGGGAGGAATAGGCAGATAAAAATAAATAAGACCAAGAAGTGAACAAAAAAATCTTTTAAGAAAAAAAAAATGTCCAGACATGGTAATGCAGGCCTATAATCCCATCACTCAGGAAGCAGGAGGATTGCCTTTAATTTGAGGACAGCCTTTACACAGTAAGATACTGTGTGTGTGTGTGTGAGAGAGAGAGAGAGAGAGAGAGAGAGAGAGAGAGAGAGAACCAAAGCAAGACCAAAACAGCAAGGAAAACATTAAATTCCATATGTCCATGTCCAATATCTGAGGCAGGAGAGATATAAATTCCTAAGGACTTGGGTGACCTTCCTGTATATCACTGCCAGTTGCAAATTTTATAGCTGTTAAGACTTATATCTAGATGCCTCCAAAGAAATTCCTGTGTTCATAGGTGGAGCTTTTCAAAAGTGATTGGATTATGCGAGTTTTGGGTTAACTTGCTGCTAAGAGGTGGAATCTGTTTGGAAGAGGTAGATCACTGGGTACGTGGCATGATGGACATTACATTATCTCTCTCTTGGCTATGGTCTCTCTCTCTCTCTCTCTCTCTCTCTCTCTCTCTATATATATATATATATATATATATATCCCTCTCTCTCCATCCCTCCCCTTCCCATCTTCCATGCTATGAGCAGCTCTCCTCTGTTATGCCTCTTTGTCATGCTGTCCTTCCTTGGAGTCATCAGATTGTGGGCTGAAACCCCTAAAAACTGTGAAATAAATCTTTTCTCTCAGTTATGGGTATTAGGTATTGTTTCCCAGTAATAAGAAAAGTGGCTAAGTCAGTGATCTCTTTCTTGGGGTATGTATCAGTTATTTTCTTGTTGCTGAGATACAATACTTGACACCTTGAACTTAATGGAGGAGAGGCTTATTTTGGCTCATGTTTCAGTCCATAGGCAGTTGATTCCATGGTAGGACAGCATGCCAGGGGTATATGGTGAAAAATAGCTCACATCATGATGAATGAATCACAGAGTGAAGAGAGGAAGATAAATCCTTCAGGCCATATCTCCAGGGACCTTATTCTAATCATGAGCCATCTCCTAATATATTTAGCTGTGGACTAATCCACCATTAACTATAGCACTCCCATGATCTAATCACTTTTCAAAAGCCCCACCTCTAAGAGCATGAGACTTTGGGAAAATATCTAGATGTAAATCATAGCATTCCATCCCTGGCCCCCATAAACATGAATGTTTATTCATGGGCATTTCTTTATGAAAAGTACATTTAGTCTATCTCTAAGAGTTGACAATGTCTTAACAGTTTGAGCATTGCTGAAAAGACCAATTCTAAAGTTGTCTCAGAGACATAAAGAAAACTCTTAGTTATGAACTACTATAAAAATTTTTTAAAGTTAAGAACTGCTGACATACAGTGGCTAAGGATAATCATTCTCATTCCAAAAGACAGGAACAGGACATAGTAACCAATGACCAAAGCAAGACCAAAACCCAGCAGAGCAAACGTTAAATCCTGTACCTCCATGACCACCATCTGGAGCAATCTGTGGTAAAACGTAAGCCCCAAATGGTGTGAGTTGCTCTGTCCTTACAGTATTTCTAGTGGCTACAGCTATCATGGCTTATTTCTTAGGCTGAATGTGCTCATTCTTTGTGGCTCTCCTCAGTGTGGTGGATTGATAACTGGTGATCAACTTGTAGTACCAACTGAATTGAATCAGTGTGGTGCTAAGTGTTGATGGCCCACCAGAAGAACTGTTGCCAAGATAAAAAACGAGAACTGGAGAGTAAGAGTTTAGTGTTTTTGGCTCTCCGTTGTGTTGTTGTTTGGTGTTTGGTGTTGTTGGTGCTCCTGTTGCCATTGGTTCTCATGAGCTTGTCTAGCTTCTTTCCCAATATGAACCTGGCTGTTCTCATGGTCAGAGGAGTTTAGGACTGTTGCCACTGAGAATGGCTGCGGTTCACTTTGAGGGAGCTCTAGTTCTTACTTTGAGCATTGTTTCCTGGCTCTGGAGGGGAAGATGGTGTGCTGTTCAATCTCCAGAAGCTTTTTACCCTGGCTTCCTAACATGAACTCAGCTGTTCTCATCTTAGAGGAGCTTGGGACCTTATTGTTGCTGAGAATGGCTGTGGTACTTTTCTGGGGAGCTCTGGTTCTTACTTTCAGCATTGCTTCCTGGATCCAGTGTAGAACCCTCACTCCACTGGCAGAGATCCTTCATTCCACTGGCACTTATTTTCTAGCTTCCACCACTGACCTTAGGGCTTTCCCAGCACAGATCCATGAAACATATTTACATGAGTCATTGTTGGTTCTAGGCCTCCAGCTGGACTCATGGGAGGCAGCATTATGGGCTCTAGGTCTTCAACTGAACACATGCATGATATTGCCATGGGATCCAGGACCTCAGTTGGATACTCTAGGTCTTTAGTGTGTGGACAAATTTCCTGCACTTCTTGTATGTGACTCCTTGGGTAGCCATTATAAATGACATTGTAAATTATGTGTCCTGTATTATCTTCTTCTCTTTGCAAACCCTGACTGCATTACTCAGACATTCCACATTCCTGGTTTCCCTGTATTTCTGGGGTCTCTACTGCACTTTCAGCTTCACTCACAGCATCACACACTGCTCTCTAAGGGACACACTACCTGTCCTCATAGCCCTTCTTCTGAAATCCTGCTGGAAGCCTCCATGACCTTCTACATATCCACGAAACCAACCCCAAGTAGATGATGCTGTGGTCTGCCACCAGCTAAAACAGTAGCCAGACCCATTGAATCATGGTTGCAGAAGCCTATGAGTGCTTGAATTAAGAACAGAATCCTGGAAAACAAATTCTCTAGGAAGCCATTTTTTTGAAGCATTGAAATGATTTACTGTCTAATGTAGAAAGCTATGTCTGAAATTAAATTTAGTTTTTTCAAATTTAAATTTTTTTGTCTTTTTGAGGCAGGGTCTCGTTATGCAGTTCAGGGGTCCTTGAGCTCACTTTGTAGCCTAGCCTAGTATCGGGCTCACAATAATCTTCCTGCCTCAGCCTCCCAACTGCTGGGATTACAGGCATGCACCACCATAGCTGACTTGAGGCTCAGAATGCTCTAATTTTTTTTTTGTACCAGGAATCAAACTCAGGACCTTGTGCTTGCCAGGCAGGTGCTTTTGCTGCTGAGATATATCTCCAGCCCACTTAAAATTTAAATTTCTATGATATCATTTCACTACAGTAATTTCCCTTTATGATAAATAAAGTAAAAAGAATTTTGCCTTAAAAGAAAAGAAGTTAGAATCATAGTTACTTTCTTGGTATGAAACATGAGAGAGACTTGAAACTCTTGGTAAGTAATGATCTTTCCTACAGGGGTATGAAATTGTGAAATTCATAGAACTTTAAATTTGTGATTTATGTACTTATCAGTACATGTAATTATTTTAAAATATTAAAGCCAACTGGAAGTGGTAGTGCATCCCTGTAAACTCAGTACTTGGGGGCTGAGGCAGGAGGATTGCTGCAAGTTCAGGCCAGCCTAGGCTACATAGTGAGTCAAAGACCAACCTGAACCACATAGTGAGACCCTGTCTCTAAATACAAACATAGATACACAGATACATAGACACATACATACATACATACATACATACATACATACATTTAATAAGGAATGCAATTGTTCACTCATGTATATGCTTTTAATTTTTTAACTGACTTTATGGTGGCATGGTGCAGAACACTTTCACTTAGGTTTGATTTTTATGTTGAACAATAATTATTTGCAAAAATATTCTAAATACCCATTTTTAATACAAAAGAGGATGTTTCCTTATGTTTTGTTAGTCAATGTTTTGTCATACCTATTATATCATGAGTCTTGTCTATTTTCTCTTCTATTTTAAATAAGTATAGGGCCGAGGATATAGCTTAGTCATATAAGCTCATGCCTGGCAAGTACAAGGTCCTGAGTTTGATTCCTGGTACAGAAACAAACAAACAAAAAAATCATTTAAGCAAGTATACTTCTGACTGGTTCTAATTTATTAATAGTTTGGTGTATGATTAGTGTGATTTTACAAAATTATTATCAAAACCTTGAGAAAACCTTGCATATTGAGCAAGATTAAATGTCACCACAATAATTTGCAGGAGATTTTCAAATTTTCACTAGGAGTCCAATGAAGACATTGACAAATTGGATTTGGGGAAAACATAGGTAATAAAGCAGTGAGGTGCTTGGATGGAGAATGATTTCATAAATTGATTGTTTTATTAATCAATATTCTGTTATGATAATGTTCCTTCCCTAGCAGAGGGACATGGATGGGATGTGGTTTGCAAGAACAACCCTCTAGGTAAAAGGAGTAGCCTATGAAAGAAAGGCTAAAAGTTAGATTAATAATTTTCCAAGAACACAAACTGTTTGTGAGGTCAAGATGGGAAATGAAAGGAAGTAGGGGCCATGGAAGAGACCGCAGAGATGGTTAGGGAATTGCCCTAAAGGGAGTTTAGAATAGATGCCTGTGTTTTATAGCTTTGGAAGAGTTTGAAAAGAAAGATAAAACCCTCAGATTCAGATTTTAGGAGAACATTTAGGATGCAAATGTTAAAGTACATTGTATTAGTTTGGTATGGCTGTCACAACAAAGATTTACATGCTGTGTAGTTTAAACAGAAATTTATTTATTTTTTCACAATTCTGGAGGCTTTCTAAAATCTGAGATCAAAAGATGAGGAGAATCAGTTTCTTCCCTGGCCTCTCTTCTTGATTTGCTCTAATCTTCCTGGGCCTTATGGTGGATTTGTACCTGTGTATTATAATTCATTGCAAAATAATTACATACTAACCTGTTCTTATAGGAACACCAGTCACATAGAATAAGGCCCACCATCATATCCTCACTTTACTTTAATTGCATCTTTAAAAGACCCTATCTCCAAATTTATTCACATTCTGAAGTACTGGCAATTTGGACTTCAACATATACATTTGGAGAAGTGGCATTTCCTCTACTGACAAAGGGACATAATACTAGCTCTTGTGGAGTTGTTAGAACAAAATGAGCTTATGTATATAAAGCGCTTAAGACAAGACCTTAACCATAATAAGTTTCAGTGTATGTTGAGAGTTTTTAAAAAATATTTTGACTCCCATTTAATTGGGGCAGTAGTGCCTGCCTCCTGGTCAGAGGGAATACCAATTTTTAGATAACCAAATGTGGTTAGAGACTTGGTGTAAGAGATTAATTTACAGGGGTCATAAGACAGAGGCAGGAGCTAAACTTAGAGCTAAAGAGGCAATAAGAGACCTTCTGGGTCCTCCTGGACTGTCTCACCTCTCCAGTATCAGACATTAGGTAAGAATCTGTGGCCAAGGTATAATTTACATTAACCTGAAATTTCTATATTTAAGGACCTTTCAGCACTTACTCAGAGGCTCAAGAATCCCAAAAGCAGATCTTATAAAATTATTTTTACCATGAGCACTGAGATTATCAGTTATATCCTAGGACAACCTAGAAAGTTGTTGGGCAACAGAATGTTAAAGAACTATATTCATAGCTGTAATTAACTTTTATTTGCCTCCCCCAGCCCCTGAATATCTTTAGTGGATCCTGTGAAAACCCAACAGGAATCTAAGGACGTGCAGATGCCCTACATAATCATTCCACTGACTCATTATAAAGACTTTAAACTTCTAAGGCCAGAAGTCTCAAATAAATACAAAGTCTCACTTGTCTTGCTTTCTTTGGCAAAGTGTGATGGCTTCCAATTTTCTTTCTTGAGACAGCAAACATAATATTTCCCACAATTTTCTTCCCCCTTCTCATTGTATCTGCATGATTTTCTGCATCTGCCTCTTCCATAGTTACACTTCTTGATGACTATATCTATCAAAATAAATAGACAAGTATATACATTCATCAAAGAATAGATACTGTTGTAATGAAGACATTGGTAAAAACAGTAATAATGGTTAGAGTGAGCACTGATCGCGATACTACTAGCATTCCTGGAAATGCTATGCATCTGTGTATGTAGAATGCCTACTGCTTGTCTTGACATGTAGCAGATATAAGCAGTTATCACCTTTCCTCCAACCAGCTCTAGCTGAATCTTATGCTTATGATGTTTCCATGTTTGTTGTGTTTCACAGACTCATTAACTCTAGTTCTACTTCCTTTCTAAATCTGAGGGCTTGTCAAGGAATGAGCCTAGACTTTAAATTGTCTATTTTTCTCTTACAGTTCATTATTTTGTTTGTTTGTTTGTTTGTTTGTTTGAGTTAGGGTCTCACTATGTATCCCAGGCTGAGCTCAAAGATCCTCCTATCTGAGCCTGCTGTGTGCTGGGATTACCGGTGGTGCATCACCACACCCAGCTTCCCATTCATTATTCTTTAAGCAGCAACTTGTTGAATACTTAATTGTGTGATAGGCATTGCTGTAGGTGCTTGCCTCAGAAAATGTCTACAGCAGGACTCTGAATACTAGATAATAAATGCCCGGGGCTGACCCACAGGCTGACGTTTTGGATGGTGTAGCTCTCTGCTCTTCTGTAATCTCTTGTCTGTGATTCAGCCCTACCCAGGTGAATAAAACCCTGAGTGGAGACCCACCTTCCCCTGAACACTCAGTTCAATTGAAAGATAATCATATTTTGGTTTCTATTATAAATTTGTTTCGTGTATCTTTCCCCCAAGTTTTCTCATACGAGATAACTTCCAATTCTCTCTACTTTTCAGACTGGAAAAATCAGAGTCCTAATGACTCTTACCTTGCTGCTCGAACATCCCATGAGCTGGTATGCTGGTTCTTTCTCTAAAATATCTCTTTTATTTTCAACTGCACCTTTTAGTCTACTTCCCCCAACAAAGTTTAAGGAATAACATTTTTTTTTTCTTCTTCTAGAATAACTGAGGGGAAAATTTTTAAGCTTGTAGTAGTGATCTAAGATAGGATGTGACTTCAACAGCAATGACCCAAAAGGAAATCACGGAAAAATCATAAAATTCAGAGCCCCCAGGAAGCCTAAGGGGAAAGAATTTTCTCTAAAAAGTCATTCAGCAGCCATCCATGAAGCTTATGAGGCCAGAAAGCTTTGTGTGTGTTCAGTCAGTCATGCAGAATCGTCTGTTGCCACACCTTGAACCTATTTTTATAAACCTGTAGATATTCTGCACATTTTTACCAGATACTCTAAGAGAAGAGAAAGATACCCCCTCTACTAGCACTAAAAGTACATTCAAAGCCAAACAACAATAGAGAGGTTAATGAGACTAGTTTTGCAAGAAACAGTGTCAAGTCGGAGTGGGATGAGGCTGTTATTTGGGTCATAGGCATTAAGGATGCTAGGGTTGTTGAGGCTGCTTCTACGTATGCAAGGGACTTCACATAGGACAGCAAGGCTTCCTACTCAGAAACATACTCATGGTTGGGAGTGACAGGCTATTCTTTTTAAAGTTTTAACAAAAATTTTGGTCCTGGGGATTAAAAGGAGAGCCTCACACCTAGTAGAGAAGTGCTTTAACCCTAAGCTACATCCCCATTTAAGATAAACGTCACATTTATCTTAAGACTTTTCACCAGATTTCAGCCATCCCTGTGTGTTGTCCTGACTCCTACACATATTCAGTTTGCTATGGTTCTATGGGTAGAGCCCACCTTACTCCCTCTTCTGCCTTGCCACAGTTCTGGTTACCTGGGGACGTCTGAGCCAGGACCACAAGCACAGCTAAGACCAGGAGCAGGAGTCGAGTATGTCCTGAGATTGAGAAGTGATTCGACAGCATTCTGAACATACTGGGAAAGCTGGGTCTGTACCCAGGGTTTTATTGACCTGGGTAGAGCTGAGTCACAGACAATGGATCGGATAAGGACAGAGGTTACATCACCCAGAGTGCAGTCTGCAGATCCTGGAAATTGATCATCCTGTGTTCATGGCCTAACTCTACACGTCCTCTGGGAAGGCAAAGGCATTGGTAGACGAAGTGCAAGTCCTACGCAAGTCTGTAGCTTTGTGAACAGAACAGATCCCCTCTCCAAGAAGACTTTCAGGCTCCTCTCTATGAGCACATTAGCCTCCTCTTCTGTGTTCTCACAGCTTCTTTCTTTCTGTACAATGTTCATCATGATGCCTTAGAGCTCTTTTCCTGGCTCAGTCTCTCAGCAGGCTTACATCCATCCTCAGGGACAATTTTCAACAGATGGTGAGACCCCCAAAGGTCAGGACAGGCTGTCATTTCTATATGTCCAGAGCATTCAGGGAACATTTATTGCAAAACATTAGAGAGATTCACATATGTACGTCAGAGTATGACTCTAGTATCCTCATTTCTTTTAGGATCGGTATTTCTCAGTTAAGAAAATGCAGACCCATACAGTGTAAGAGAAGTCTCTGGGGCTACATGATAAGCAAAAAAGAAACAGAGTAGGGAGAGAACCCTCATAATCCAACAGATACTTGTTAGAGGTGCATTTTAGTTATATAGAATAGTGGGTTTTGTTTTAGCATATCCCTATATATATATAAGGATGTCATCATACTTTGCAACTTTTACAAACTTCGTATTTTGTTGTAATTTCCTACTCCAAATCCTTACAATTGACCATTTCTGGGAATTTTGGACTCCAGCCCCCTAAAAGGAAAAATATTTCCTAGGAATTCTCCAACAAAGAGAGTAGGTAGTACCTGAACTTCATTAGGAGAGAGATCTGTGGAGCCACTATTTTGCTGCTTTTAGGTTTCTGGTCTGGCCTCATGGTCCTTTCATACTTTTGAATTAGTCCATTACTGTCCTCTTTCTATAAGCAGATGGAAAACAGCCTGAGATTGGGGAAACTTGTATTGTTCCTGGGTGCCATCTACTGAACTTGCCAGTCTGTCAGCAACTATGCCAAGTGCTTTACATACATGGTCCCCTAGGACCTTTGCCAGACTCCTGAGGGTAGATGTGATTTGTTCAAGATCATGCAGTACTTGTGGAATAAGGTGTGAATTCAGACCTTGCTTATTTGTCGGTAGAACACGTTCTTGCTATCATCCCCAAGGATTATGTCTAAGTGATGATGGAAGGAGAAACCTATTCAGACTGAAAAGCAGTATGCACTGAAGAGTCGTAGTTGCTATCTTCAGTTCTCTGAAAGGCACGTTCTGTGCAGAGCGCAGAGCAGAACTAAGAGCCTGCATGCAAATTGTAGAGGGCAGATTTAAACTCATCAGAAAGACTTCTGATGAGCAGCACCATCTGAAAAACGATTGGACTTCCTGGGAGTTGGGTCCTAATGCTAGTTTGTCTGCATGAAACTTCACTTAGATTACACAGCGAGGACTGCTGAGCTGGCTGATACGAATCTTCACACAAGCAAGATTCTAAGAACTGGGTTCAAGAGAAGGAAACGAAGTCCTGCTATTCTAGTAGGGACAAATATACAATGTCAGGTGGTGATAAGTGCTATAAAGTAAAGCATATCAAAGGAATAGAGAGTAGTATAATGTCCTCCACTGTCTCTCTGTCTCTATGAGTGTGTCTGTGTGTATATCTTGAACAGAGCAATCAAGAAAGGACTCTGTGGGAAAATGATCTGGAATGGAACCTGAATGTAATGAGCAATTGAGCCAACTGGATACCTAGGCTTTCAGGCAGAGAGAACAACAAGAGCAAATCTCCTAAGGCAGCAAAGCACCAAGTGTCCCTGGATGAGCAGGAAGCTGAGTGTGTCTAGAGCAAAGTAAATAAGAGAATGAATAACAGACACTGAAACCCTAGAGGCAAGCAGAACCACCCCATCAGCCCTTATAGGGCCTTAGTAAGACTTGGAATTTATTCAGTGTGGAATGAGGAATTGTGGTTTACATTCAAATCTGAAAGTTTATTTCTGTCTATGGAACATTACTTTCTCTATTTGAAAAGAAAAGTCTTGGTCTAAACTAGTGTTTCTAGAAGTGTGTAGCCCATGTCATTGGCAGTGCAGATGGTGGCTTAGGTAGCACAATAAAGTATATGATTTAATACTGCTTTTAATTTTCACATGAAAAAGTCACTAGCCCTTGATACTGGAAAATTCCAGATAACATCACTCAGGTTGAAGCTGATTTGGATTTAAGTAATAACTATGTTGATCTCTATCATTAAGTAATATAATAAGCATAAATGATATGGCCAAAAAAGTTTTTAAGGTGGTATACAAATGGCTAAAGTTTGTGCTAGAAAGTTGATATAGACCACTCAGTGGAATAGAAAACTGAGCATCAGAAAGGTCGATGACTTTCTCAAGGGCACAGACCTGGTTGGTATAGTCACACGCAGCCCACTGCCTCTCCACCACCCACAACTTCTGGGAAACTACTAATTTGTTTTTCATCTCTATAATTTTGAGAATATTGTATAAATTAAGTCTTACAGTGTGTAGCCTTTCTAGATTATTGTGTTTATCAATAGTTTGTACCTTTTATTGCACAGTAGTAATCCACATTTATGTAGTTCTTTCAGTATGTTTCTATTTCTCATTCTTTTGTTTTAGAATATAGTAGTGTCTCATCCTACTCTTAATTTTCATTTCCTTAATTGCTAGTGATGTTGAATATATTTTGATTTACCTATTTGCCACCCATATCTTTTTTGCTTAAATGTCTCATCTTATTTTCTAAATGTATTGTAATTAACTGTTAGATTTTGAGAGCTTTTTATCTTAGATATGAGTTCTTTCTTGAATATATGGCTTGCAAATTCTTTCTTTAGATAGTTTCTCTTTTTTATTTGATGAAAAAGGTATAACAAAATTTCATAACAAAATAATAAGAGAATAACAGTAGGTAAAATATTGCATATTGTTATCTTTAAAGTAGTTATTCAGAATATAAGACATGGGCATTAAAATTTTCTCCAATCAATATTAGCACAAACCTTTCTTTTTAGTGAGCTAAGAAACACTAAGAGTACAACTGACTTGCATTTTTCCCTTCTGTCCTTTCCCCTTTCACACATCCTAGATCCTTTTCCCTTTTGAACAATTTCTTCCCATTTTACAGTATCTATTGTACAATTTAGACCTTAGTTACACTTTCAGCTTCTCACATTAATGAGACAATATGACATGTACACATGTGAGTCTGATTTATTTCACTTATGATTATTGCCTCAAGTTGCATCCATTCACCTATAAAAATCTCAAATTTATCCTTCTTTAAGGCTGAGTAGTACTCCATTGTATAAAATTACTACATTTTTTTTTATCCATTCTTTGGATGACGGGCATTTGGGTTTATTTCCAAGATTTAGTTATTACAAATTGTGTTCTATAAAAATGGGTGCACATATATCACTGTAGTACATTTTAAATTCTTCTGGGAACAGTAAATGGATCACAGATGAAACTAAAGAAGAAATTAAATAATACTACAATTAAATGAAAATGCAGATACAACATACTGGAACCTGTTGGGTGCAATAAAAGCAGCCCTATGAAGGAAAGCTTCCTTATGAGCTGGGAAGCTCACCCAGGCCTTGCGTCCAGAGTTTTAACTGGGGCTTTATTAAATAAACATGGTTGACCCTCTGAATGACTGACCTTAGTTTCAAATCTCTGTAGTGGCCAATCTGATATGAAATGGCCCAGAGCGTCACACCATCAATCACATTGATAGCACAGACTATTAAATATGTGCCCAAGGCCCTAGGTACACAAAGACATTCTAGGACTCAAGGGTTATCTCTGAGCAGCTGTGGGGTGGGAGGTCTCCCTATTATTGTATAGGAGCCTGTCTCTCCCACTAGCTCTACTAGTGCTTGTCTGATAAAGTTAGATGTTCAGACATTAAATGCAAGTAGATTTGCAACTATCATATCTTATTGTTGATTTGACCTTTTGAACATTATACAGTGATCTTTGTTTCTTACAGTTTTTGTGGTAGAGTCTCTTTTATTAGCTGTAAATACCTCCATGTGTTTTGACTGGTAAGGTGAATTTCTTATAAATAGTATATGGTTGGGTCATTTTTAAAAAACCTGTTAAAACGGTCTGTGTCTTTTCATTGAAAAATAAAGATTATTTACAATCAAAGATATTATTGAAATTTATGGACTTTTCTTGTCATTTTCTTTATTTTTTCTAGTTATTTTGCATATTCTTTGTTATTTTCTTCCTCTCTTATTCATCTTTATGGTTGTCTGGCTTACTGGTTTAATAACATTGATCCTTTTCTGTTTCTCATTTGTGTATCTGCTTTTCTAGAAGAATTCACACTTTCATATGCTTCCATGATGAAAGTTATCTTTCCTTCACATCTAAATGTAGAACTTCCTTAAAAATCTTTTGGAAGGCTGGTATATTTATCATTAAAGCCCTCAGTTTTTGTCTGTCTTAGGATCTCTTATTTTTCCTTTATTTCTGAAAGACAATCTTTTTGGTTAATCTCGGTTAATAGTTATTTTCTTTCAAGATGTGAAATATATCATTCTGTTCCCTCCTGGGCTTTAAGATTTCTGCTGAGAAATGGGAATACCATTAAATATGATGTGGTTCTTTTCTCTTGAAGATTTTAGAATTTTGGCTTGAGCTCATATTCTTGATGGTTTAACTATAGAATACTGTAGTGAAGATCTTCTTTGGTTTCATGTGTATTGGGATCCACAAACCTTCTACACATGGATGTCCATATCTTTTCCAAGATTAGAGAGGTTTTCTGCTATTATTTTCATTGGCTTTCTGTGTCTTTAACTTGTTTCGCTTTGCCTTTGGGTATTCCAAAAATGCAAATTTTTGTTCATTTAATGGTGTCCCAAAGAGCTTGGATATTCCCTTCAATTTTTTTCCCTTATTTAAGTTTGTTTCCTTTCTTTTCCTTTTCTTTTCTTTTTTCTTTTCTTTTCTCTCCCTGACTGGGATATTTCAAAGGACCCATCTTAAGTTTCAGCTATTCTTTCTTCAAGTTGTCTTTGTTAATGTTTTCAATCATATATTTTTTATTTTATAGATAAAAGGTAAAACAAAATTTCATGAAATTTTATTTTATCTATAAAATAAAAACAGTTAACCCATTGCATATTATTATCTTTAAAGTAGTTACTCAGAGTACAAGTTATAGGCATAAAAATTCTCCAATCATATAAGCACAAACCTTCTTTTTCTGTGAACCCAGAGGCATTAGTAGTAGAAATACCTTGTATTTTTTCTGTATTTGTCTTCCTTTCTTGCCCCTTTCCCCCATCCTAGTTCCTTTTCCCTTTTTAATGATTTCTTCCCATTTGAATTTCTTCACAATATGTACTGTACATTTTTTTGTCTTTTTGAGACAGAGCCTCAGCAGTTCAGGCTGGCCTTGAACTCACTTTGTAGCCCAGGCTGGTCTCGAACTTGCAATGATTCTCCTGCCTCAGCCTCCCGGGTGCTGGGATTACAGGTATATGCCACAGGTCTGGCTCCTCTATTGTGCATTTTAGACTTTATTTGATCTTTCAGTTTCTCATTTCAGAGAATCTGATTTATTTCACTAGTGAATATGGCTCAAATTTATCCATTTACCTGTAAAATTCTCAAGTTTATTCTTGTTAATGACTGAGTAGTACTCTGTTGTATGAAAATACCACATCTTTTTTATCTGTTCCTTGGTTGATGGATATTTGGCTTGTTTCCAATATTTAGCTATTACACATTACGCTGCTGTAAACATTGGTGCACATATATTGCTATGGTATAAAGTTATTAATTCTACTGGGGAGATATCCAGAAGGTTAATAGCTGGGTAGAATAGAACCTCTAATCCTAGCTTTTTGAACAATCTCCATACTGATTTCCACAGTGGCTGCACCAGCCTGCATTCCCACCAACAATGTTGAAGGGTTTCTTTTTCACCACAGCCCCCTCAGCATTTGTTATTGGTTGATTTCTTGATGATAGCCATTCTTTCTGGAGTGAGATGGAATCTCAGTGTGGTTTTAATTTGCATTTCTCAAATGACCAGTGATGTTGAACAGTTTTTCATATATTTACTTGCCATTTGTATTTCTTCATCTGAGAAATGTGTATTCAGATGCCCATTTTTAGATTGGGTCTTTGAATTTCAAGGTCTGATTTTTTCAATTCTTTTTATGTTTTAGATATACATCTTTGAGGGACAGTTGGCTAAAATTTTTCCCAGTCTGTTATTTGTCTTTTCATCCTGTTGGTGATTTCTTTTGATATGCAAAATCTTTTTAATAAGATGAGGTTACAGTTATTAATTTTTGAAGTATTTCCCATGCAGTTTGGTTTTTGTTCATGAACTCTCTGCCTACACCTATGTTTTCAAGATTTCTATCTACTTTCTCTTCCAATAGATTTAGTGTTTCTGCTTTAATATTTAGATCTTTGATCCATTTTTACGTTAGTTTAGTGCACCATGATAGACACAGGTCTAGTTTTAGTCTTTGGCCTATAAAGTGCCTGTTTTTCCAACACCACATATTAAAGGGGTTACCTTTGTTCCAGTGAATATGTTTGGCACCTTTGTCAAAGATAAGGTGGCTGAGTGTGTTTGAAATTGTGTCTGCACCTTTTAATCTGTTCCACTGATCTGCAAGCCTGGGGTTATTTTTGTTTTGTTTTGTTTTGTTTTGCCAGAATCATGCAGTTTCTATCACAGTAGCTGTATAGTATAATTTCAAGTCAGGGATTGTGATGTCCCTTGCCTTGCCTTTGTTGCTCAGGATTACCTTTGCTATTCTAGGTCTCTTATGGTTCCAGATGAATTTTAGGATTGTTTTCTCTAATTCGGTGACATAAGTTTTTGGAATTTTAATTGAGATTGCATTGAATCTATATATAACAGTTTGGTTCTTTTCACAATATTGATTCTACCTACCCAAGAGCATGGGATATTGCTTCACTTTCTGATATCTTCTTCAATCCCCTTTTTCAGAGTACTGTAGTTTTCACTGCAGAGGTCTTTTACATCTTTCATTAAGTTGATTCCTAGATATTTCCTTTTTTGGGGGTGCTATTGTGAATAGAATTGTTTTCCTGATTCTCTCTCAGTGAGTTTGTTATTCATGTACAGGAAGGCTACTGATTTTTGAATGTTTACTTTGTATCCAGCTATGCTACTGAATTTGCTTTTTAATTCCACCAATTTTTTAGTGGAGTTTTTGGGATCTTCTATGTAGAGTATCATGTCATCTGCAAACAACAATAGTTTAACTTCTTCCTTTCCTATCTTTATTCCTTTTATTTCTTTCTCTTATCTAAATGTTCCAGCTAAAGTTTCCAGAACTATGTTGATTAAGAGTGGAGATGGTGGACATCCTTGTCTTGTTTCTGATTTTAAAGTGAAAGCTTTCAGTTTTTGCCAGTTTAGAGTGATGGTGGCTGTTGGTTTGTCATAGACAACATTTATCATATAGAGATGAAGACCATCTATTCCAATCATCATCCTTAATTGTCATCATTTTTGGTGTCATCTTGTCTCATAAATCTTCAATGACACTTGTTTTAATGAAAATTTTGTGAAGCTCAGCCTGAAAGAGGTAATGACTTTGGTGAAGAATTCACTGGAAAAATCACTGACAGCTGTGTTGCCAGGGCACTACAAACAGGCTCAATGGACAAGAAATGCTCCTGTATGGACAACTCTGCCATCAGACATGAGAGATTGGGACCAGTGATTCTATGATAAATGGAGTCCTAAGAAATTCAAGCCAGAACTTGGGGTTTGGAAAGTTATGAAAATGTTCCAGAAGAAGATGACATGACTGTACTTGAATAAGTGTAGATATTTGTACTTCAATAAATGAATAAACTTACATTCTTATTCATAAATAAATGTAGACTATTGCACATGAAAAAATGCATCCCCTGAAAATAAGCCCTATTGCATCTTTTGGTGCAAAAAGTAATATGCAACCTGGTCTTATTTTCAGGGACATATGGTAGAAGAAAAGACAAATTCTTCTGGATGTTGTAAGCTACTGGACTGCCACAAGTGTTATCTTTACACACCATTCTGCTATTATTGACCATATACAAGGTGCTTCATGTGGACCAAGGTAAAGCAATTGACTCCATCTAGGCTTAAGGAAGACTTACTTTTTGGGTTTCCTTTCATCTAACCCTATTGTTCTATAGGATTATATCTCATCTCAGTCTTCTCTAATAATTTCTAGAACAGGACATTACTGTGTCGTGCACATTCAATGATGCAAATTAACAGCCTGGTGATCCTGGTGGCAGGGCATTCTTCCTCTTTCTGGTTCATCACCCATGATAGCCCAGTAAAAGTGACCACTCTGAGTCCCAGCTGTGTGGTGTTCTGGATTCCTGAGGACACAGAGCTTCCTCTCTCACAGACTCTCCATGACTTTCCCGATGCTGATCTTGATTATGTATGGGCTGCTATCTCAGCTGGTCAAAGGTAACGAAACTGTATAAAGTAGGGATGATGGAAGTAGGTTAATTTGTTGCACCAGGACTCCCCCCATGTCTTGAAGGGCAAAATAGAGTTGGACAGGAAAAGTCTTAGACAATAAATAGCAGCAGAGATGGTCTTACTTTGGCAGCTCCATGCTGTACTCTCTGAGAATCTTTCTGGTAGGAACATCTAGCAAGCTGGAATGGCCTTTGAAACATTTCTCCAAAAGGCCAGAATCTTCCCAATGCTCCAAGTTGCCTTGTCTCTCAGTACAATTACCTAGTGTTACCTCAGCCTTGCTTCTCTTCTATTTTAAGTTTGTCATTTTTGAGTTCTATTAGTCCAACTCTTCCTACCATCTTGAATTCTTCCTGTATCTTCAAAGGGAGGCTTTCATTTTCATGTTCTTAGATACAAGAGACATGTCTATCAGTGCTGTATATTCTGCTGGTCTATCTTGTGGAAGAGACAACATTTAAGTCTGGGATGGGAAAATGTGGGTAAGTAAGTAAAGATGACAGAGTAGAAAGCCAAGTGGCCAGTGAGGATCATTATTATCCCAATAATAATGCTAATTTGAAAATTCTCTATTGAAAAATAGTACTTCTAAGTCATTTATGTATATAGAAATTAATGGTATTTAAGGAATTTTTAAAAAAGGGAATGACTATCCTAACAAAAATACTTGTTCTGTTTCTCCTTCAAAATCAATGTTACAAATTTCTTAGATATCCTAGAAGATATGAAATATGTATTTTAATTATATATTATATAAAATATAATTCTATATTATTTAACTATCATGAATGACTCTGCAAGAAATTTTTTTAAAGGTATGTTTTTCCATTCAGAACTGTGCTAGAAAGAGAAATTGTCAAACTACCCATCAAAAAGTTTGCACAGGGCCAAGGATTGAGTTCAGTGGTGCAGCGCCTGCCTGGCAAGCATGAGGTCCTGAACTCAATTCCTGACACCGTATCCATAAAAAATTCTACATTACTTTCTGCCCCAACACCGGTTTTAAGAGAGTCATTTTCCCATACACTTATCAAATTTTTTTCTATTATCTTCTGAGTTTCATAGTCTAGTAGGTGAAAATAGTGCTTCTTGTCATTTGAATTCATGACATTTAATTGCAAATCAGTTTGAACATCTATTCCACTAGAACAAAAAAACTGACTTGTTAAATCTGGTGTTATAATTTGCTTAGGAAAAAGCTTTGTGTTTCCATGAAGTGGCTATAAATGAGCTTCTGTTCTTACGTCTTATTCATATATTGATGCAATACATGAGCTGGAGAATTACCTATATTTGTTTCTGTTAATGAACTATTTGTTATGATTTTGTAGTTTTTCAATAAACTACAATAAAGTAAAAATAAAGACTTGCTCCAATACTCTCCTTCTGTTTCCTTGTTTATCATTTGAACAAAAATGTATGGCCTACGTATAAATTTACTTTCACATTGATAGTAGCTTTCATTTACCAAATATTTTTCAAAAACAGTATTTTAATTATTGTATAAAATTGTATTTTAATTATTATATAAAATTTCACTAAATCTTGTGTGATCTCATTAAGTGTATGCTGTGTACATTATTAAATAATTAGTAAATTTTTGCATAAATAAATGTATTTATGTTTTAAATACAAGGTTAGCTGATGGAGCCTTTCAATTTTTTTAGCATATGTTGGTAATACAGAATAGTGATGCTAATTTGAGGGGGACTCAGTACATACATATAACTTATCTTGCTCATCTCAATCCCTTTATCTCCTTCTCCCTTTCTTCCCCATCCATTCTGATTCTCTTCCCTATCTCCAAGAATCTACCTTCTACTTTCCTATCATTTGGCCTTTATTTTATTTATTTACTTACCATAGGGTACAAGAGAAAATATAAGAAATTTACTTTTCTGAGTCTGGCTTATTTCTCTTAGCATTCTGGCCTCAAGTTCCATCCATTTCCCTGCAAATGACATGATTTCATTCTTCTTTGTGGCTGAATAATATTCCACTGAGTGCATATACTACAATTTCTTTAGCCATTCATCTTTGACAGAAATTAAGGCTGTTTCCAAAGCTCAGCTCTTTTGAAGTGTGCTACTATAAACATGCACATTCATGTGTCGGTATAGTAAGATGTGTTTAATTCTTTCAGGAATATCCCTATGAGAGATATTGGTGGGTCAAATGGAATTGCTATTTTTCATTTTTTTGAGGAATCTCCATACTGATGTCCATGGTGGTTGCACTAGTTCACATTCCCACCAACAATGCAGGAGGGATCATTTTCCCCTCCATGCTCACCAACATTCACTGGTTTTTTGTTCTTCATTAAAGTCATTCTGATGGGGGGATGTAAGATAGGATCTCAGAGTTACTTTGATTTTTATTTTCCTATGGCTAAAGAAGTTGAACATTTTTCATGTACTAATTGGCCATTTGCATTTCTCCTTTATTAACATATCTCACAGTTTATTATTAATTCATTGTTTTGACTGGGTCATTTGTTTTGGGGAGGAGGGCAATTTTTTTGTATTTTTTATATTAGTCCTATATTTGAAGATTAGCTAGAAATAATTTCGTCTACTCTGTAGGTTGTCTTTTCGCTCTATTGTTTTTGTTTATGTGCTGAAGTTTTTAAACTTGATGTAATTTCATTAGTTGACTCCTGATATTATTTTCTATACTATTAATTTCTTTTCAGAGAGTCTTTACCTGCACCTATGGTTTCAAGAATTTCCCCTATGTTACCCTATACTAATTTCAAAGTTTCAGTTTTACATTAAAATTTTTATTCTATTTTAACTTGATATTACTACAGCACTAGAGAGAGATCCAGTTTCAGTAATTTGCAAGTGGATATTCAGTTTTCCTGGCACTGCTTGTTAAAGAGGCTGTCTTTTCTCCAATCTATGTTTTTGGCCACTTTGCAAAAATTAGATGACTATAGGTACATGAGGTTGTTTATGTATCTTTTCTTCTGTTCCATTGGTCTACATTTCTATTTTTGTGCCAGTATCAGGTTGTGTTACTGTCACTTCGTAGAATGACTTAGAATCTAATATTGTGGTACTTCCAGTTTTGCTCTTTTTCTTCACAATTTCTTGGACTATTCTGGGTCTTTTCTGAGTCCACATGAATTTTTAGGATTGTTTTTTTCTAGGTCTGTGAAGAATCTTGTTGGTATTTTAATAGGGATTTCTTTAAGTCTATAGGTGACTTTGGTAAAATGGTCATTTTAACAGTATTAATTCTGCCAATCCAAGAACAAAGGATACCTTTCCATTTTTTTAATACTCTTCAATTACAAAGACATCTGTAATTTTCATTATGATGTCTTTTATCTCCTTGGTAGACTGATTCCTAGGTATTTAATTTTTAGAAACTACTTTCAATAGAATTATTTTCCTGATTTCATTGTTAGTGAGTTATTAGAGTTTTTAAGAACAGTATTGATTTTTATGTATTGATTTTGTAATCTGACACTTTGTTGAATTTCATTATAAATAATCTTTTGGTGGAGTTTTTTGGGGTTTTTTATTGCTAGGATAACCTTCTTATGCATAAACCAGTCAACATTAAATTTCTAGGAATCCACTTTTCCTGTTTAATGTATTAAGTATTTCTAAATATTTGAAAATCTTACAAATGAAAGATTATGTTCAATCATTTCATTTTTATTTTGTCTCTGAGTAATGGAGAAATTAAACTCCAAATATAATTTGTTATATATTTTAATTTTTATACATTGTTTATACCTATTTTCCCTTTTATTTTGAAGGATTAGCTTTAATTCTTGATTTATAGAGTTTTATTTTGCTTTTCCTGAGAGACTCTGTTTTGAAACTAAATTCCTTCAAAACTACTTCTAGCCCTTGCTAGAAAATGCGTTCCGTGTCATTTTGTGTTTTGAGTTCATCCAGGGCACCTCCAGGGTCTTGAGTAGTTCCTACACCAGAAAAAGGAAGTTTAGTTTCAAAACAGCCCAGGTCCCTGGGCTTTATTTTATATATTTCAGGTGATATAGCATCTGATGGTTTATGAAGCAACTTTTTACCAAGCAAAACTATCCACCTCCGGTTTGCTACCAACAAATGTATTTAAATTAATGCTAGCTGCATCTATATCTGATAATGTAGCTCCCTGAAAATACATCATGACTATTCATGCTTTCTAGAATCTGAGAGGATGAAGAGCACATGTTTTAATAGCATAAATGTGCGAGGCCATTGAGGAGGTTTCCTATTGAAGGGTTGCTGTCCGCACACACACACACACACACTCCAGTCTTCCATGATCTGGCCTTTAGGATCTGGTCCTATCTTCTACTATTTTGATCCCTGCTCAGTGAATTGCGCTACAGCCAGACTGGCCCTGACAGTGTCCCTCAAAGCTTCCAGACTCACTTGACCCATACAGTAAGCATTTACTTTTCGTCATTGCCCTTGCTAGAAGATGTGATCCATGTCATTTTGTGTTTTGAGTTCACCAATGCACCTCCAAGGGACTTGAGTAGTTCCTACACCAGAAAAAGCTCTCAAATCTTTGATGACCGTGTGGTAAAAGCCTAATCTGTAAGTCTGGAGGCAATAACTCAAAGCAGGTAGGAAGTAATACAGAAATAATTTTGAAGTATTGACAGAACATGAGAAGGAAAGGAAAAAGATGATCCAGATATATATATATATATACATATATATATATATGTATATATATATACACATATATATATACACACATATACTGGAAGAAAAAAAAGACGTCATCTTCATAGAAGTGAGACACAAAAAAGCCAGGTTAGAGTTTGTCTCAGATGGGAAAAAAGTGGCAGGCTTAGACTTTAAACTTACAGAAAATTCTATGGAGTGCAAAATAAACAGGAGACAATAAAATAACAAAGGCAGGATAAATAATTGGAGACATTGGACTATGACTAACATTTCCCAGGGGGAAGAATGTGAATTAAATAATAGCAAGCTTAATATTGGGCAGTTTGCACAATGCTTTTTATATATTATCTCAAATCCAAACAGAGCTGAGCATGGCAGCACACAACCGAAACTCCAGAACTCTGGGAGACTGAGGAAAAAGACCACAAGTTCAAGCCCAGTCTAGGAAACTTTAAGAAACTCTGTCTCAAAACTTTAAAAAAAAGAAAAGGAAAAAGGAAAAGAATAACTGCTAGGGATGTAACTCAGTGCAAAGATCCTGGGTTCCATTTCAAGTATCACACACACTAAAAAAACCCAAAGAATATTGTTTTAAAAATTACTTTCTCTTCCACATATACACCAGAATTCCTCCATCCTGGAAGCCCACACACAATCTTTTTCCTCTACAAGAACACATTCACCTTAGTACTCTGGGACAATGGACTTAACCAAGATGGTACTATCATCCTTCAAATGCATGGTCATGCACTTCCCTGATGAGCTAACTCCTCTCTCTCTTTGATGACTATTTCATATTGACTTTTCTTTGTCCTTAATTCTCCTGCTCCTGTCTCTATGCCCCTCTCTGTTTATGACTTTATCCTACACTTCATTGATTTAAAAACTTCAACTGGGAACATTTTCTTTATAGCACTGGAGACTTTGTGCCGATTGCCTTTGTACCATCCTTCTGTCCTCTCTTTCCAAAACCGAAGAAGCGTCTTCTCCACTGAAAGTCAGTCTACCCTTTACAAACTAAGTCCTCGTCACCTCATCAAGGACTATGCCATTCGGTCATCTCATTGCTCTCTTCTATTTTAATCTCTCTCCCCTCCTGCTTGCTTCTCTAAGTTGCTTGCACACACACTCCCACATTTCATGTTCTTCCAAGCAAACTCCCCAAATCTTCCCTCAACTCCACATTGTGACCCAAGTTCTCTATTTCTCTGTTCTCCTTCACAGCTAAACTTAGATTCTGTGTACAGGTGCTGCATCCACTTCTCTCTCATTCACCTTCCAACTTCAGATTGGTTTCTTTTCTCTCTGCTGCTCTGCAACTGCTCTTCCGGGGTCTGTGGGCAATCTTTATACTGCCTCATTCAAAGGACTTCATCTACCACTGCCTCCATTCTGCTGCCTTTGTCTTTCTCAGCCTCCCAGCAGAGTGGACCACTAAGAACCACTCCCTTGGTTGAGGTGCCATCTCTTCCCTTGCCTAATCTCATGGTATCTAATACAACTTTTCTTCTATACTTGGGCCATTTGCTATTTGCACACATACCAGCCTGACCTGCAAGTACCAGTATCCCAGCTGCTTTGCCAAGTGCTTGTGAAACACTCAGCACAGGCCATCACCAAAATGCCAGGAGGCTGGCAGCTCACTCTGGGATCAAGTGTCAATTCTGGGCTGGCAGGACAATAGGAAAATATTCCAATCCCTTTGACAGCCCAGTAGAATACCTAGGCTTGTTTTGTACCCTGGTTTCCAGAGATGCCCCACCCCTGGACTGTGCTCTGGTCAACTAGAGTGGTGACTTGCTTTGTGGCTCACCTTTTCCTGACTCCTAACTTGCCTGCTGAATTATTCCATGAGGGGAGAATTACTTTTCAATTAAACTATTACACAGAAATCATCTAGGGTCACATTTCCGTTTTCTTCTGACATGTTTGTTTTCTAGACTGGGGAATGAACCCAGGGCTTTTGAACTGAGCTACAACCTCAGTATTTTTTAGGTCTCACTAAATTATGAAGTTATGAAGTCTGGGCTCCAACTTGCAATCTTCCTGCTTCAGCTTCCCAGAGTGTTTGTTAAGATTACAGGTATGGACCACCACTCTGGCCTGTTTTGTTTTATTTTTGTTTTTCTGAGGTTTTTCCTCCTATCTGATCTCTTGATATTGAAACTCATTGGAATTTAATTTTACCTCTCTGTTTTTCTCATATTGTTCCAATGGCTTAGCTATAAGTAGTGGTTCTAAAATTAATGTCTATAGTAAAAACCTCTCTTATCAATCTTCCTTGTCTCTTAAATACACAAGCAGTTTCCTCAGCACTGAGACTGAGCTTTTCTGTGGCCTTCCTTGAAGCAATCTTTAACCCTGGCTGCCTTGCTGGCTCATTTTTAACTTCGTCTAGGTTTAAACATCAAATAAGAGACTCTCACCCCCCTCCCCTCCGTTCTCCTCTCCTTTCCTTTCTTCTCTTCTTCATGTCACAATTTTTAATACATGCCTTATGTTTCCCTGTTCATCTCTGTCAGTTAACTTTAGCATTTGTCATCATGTGAACCTACATGGCACAGAAAACAGTAGCATGTTTTTGAATGAATGAAAAGTTGTTATGTTAGAGTTAAAATTTTGACCTGCTTTTTATTCCCTCAGCTGCCTGGAGTGTTCCAAAATGCTGGAATGATGTGGGGCACTGCAGAAGACGATGTCTAGATACTGAAAGATACAAACTTCTTTGTAAGAACAAGGTATCCTGCTGCATCCCCATACGAAAGACATATGACAACCCTCCCCAGACAGAGCCACCCTTCATCAACAGCATACAGAATATAACAATTGATGCAGGTACCTGGAAACCCGTTTCACCAGGACTTAATGATGAGATAACATTTAATGACTCTGAGTCTAAAGAAATCACAATAACATAACTGAGGCTTCGGAGACAGTTTCTTAAAAGTCCATGGTGCCACCTTTTGAGATCACACTATTAGGCAGCAAAAGTACTGCTGAAAAGACTATCAAGGAAGCTAACAACCTAATTTCACTGGGATAGTTTCATCAGACACTGGTTTACCATAAAGATAGACATGACCCCTAAGATGTTAGTCAAAACATTTACCTTACAATTAGAAATAAATAGAAGCTATGAGAAATCTAACTGGACTTAAATTATTTTATCTATCTCCTGATTTATTAAAATGTTGATCTAAGTGAACTCATGTGTATCTGTTTTTATTATTTTAATTATGTATATTTAGTGTACAATCTAATAATTCAATACATGCATAAAATGTACAGTGATCAAAATAAGGTGCTAGACATGTCCATCTCTTCATACACATTAAAATATTTTATAGACATGCAATAATTACATGTATTAATGAGATATAACATAATATTTCAATACATGTGTACAATATCTACTTATTAATCAGGGTAATTAATGCTTCATCTCTTTATTACTAATTTGTACTTAGAGACTTTAAACTCTTCTAGTTAGTCATAAAATATACAAAAAATTACTATAAATCTTTATTGTACTACCAAACACTAAAAGTTATTACTTCAGTATGACTGTGTTGAGTACTGGTTATACAACTCATGCTCAGCTTCCTAACTGCTCATCTTACCCAGCTTCTAGCACTCACTATTCTACATTCAAATAGACTTTTTAAAAAACTGACTTGTAGTTTCCTATGTTTTTCTATTAGTATGTTTGCAATACATAATAATTACATCCATCTTGGGGAACTGAGATATATAAATATAGCTTTACTGCTCCTCCTCTATTTCTACCTTTCCCTCTTTCCTTTATCCAGATCTCCTTCCCATCTCCACAAACTCCTCATTTTCTATCATATCTCTCTTTTTTTAAAGATTTTATTTAAAGAGAAACAAAAGCATGTAAAGGGTAGACATAATACAGAATTCCAAAAAAAAGATAAACAATAAGAAATCACTAGTTAATAAATTACATATTATCCTCTTAGAAATAGTTGTTCAAGTTACAAAATTAAAGCATACAAAGTAGATAGTCAAACAGTGAGAGTGTGAACAGTTATGCATGCATGAATCTCCACGTGCACCTCCATCCTTTCTGTACTAGAGGGAAAAACAAAACTCAGCAAGACAAAACAAAACAAACTCCCATAAAAACATGAAACCAAAAAGTCGCATATAACCACAGTACAAGGTGATCTACAATGATTACTGTGTTGTTTTTTATTATCTTCAATAGAATGTCTACATCATCAGGCATAATTCAATATAACAGTATAATTGAGTATAGCAGTAAATAACAATATTAGTAAAATAAAACATTGTAGACAGTATAAAACTTCAAAGGCAGGTAATAATCAAACCAGAGTGGACGCTCTAGTGGATCTTGTCATCCTAAGTGTAGCTGCCTATACTCTCAGACTTAACACTATCAATCGTAACAGCTTTGAATAAAATCTATCAATACAAGGCAGTGATCTAACAAACCAGATTTGATTATGATCAGTCATGGTAAAACTGTGTAGGTTTTACAGAGCTTCAGATTAAGTTAATAAGAAATCAAGGATGATTACTGTATTATATCCTGCTATCTTCAGGATCACCATCTGTGCCCCCTAATCCAACACAGGTAGAATCACTGGAACAGAATATAATACATCCAAGCAGAGTAGTGTGAGCAATGGATGTTCCAAATCCCAGTGCACTAACAACAGTATAGCGTATCAAGGCCATCTATGTTAGAGTTTCTAGTTATCCTTCTTTGCCTCATTTCTGCTACGCTACTTTTCTGCCTTTGTTTAGTTTTCTCCTTCATTCTACTGCCTGCCCCACTCATTGAGGCCTTTCTGCCACTGTTCCTAAAATCCTGGCATTTTTTTTCTCTCTCTCTAGAATGTCCTTCAGCATTCTCTGCAAGGTTGGATTGGTGGTCACAAACTCACCCAGTTCCTCTTTGTCATGGAAGCATCTTGTTTCTCCATTAATTTCTAGTGACAGTTTTTCAGGGCCACCTTCCTTCAGGACTTGGAAGACTTCACTCCAAGTTCTTCTTGATCTGATGGTCTGTGTCGAGAAGTCAGCCATGATTCTGATGGGCTTACCTTTATAGCTAATCTGTTTCTTTTCTCTGATGGCTTTTAATATTCTGTTTTTATATTGAATTTCTGGTATCTTGATTATTATATGTATGAATGTAGCTCTGTTTTGGTTGTAGGTGGCTGGATTTCTGTATGCCTCACACAACCGAATGTCATTTTCTTTTCCCATGCTTGGGAAGTTTTCCTTAATTATTTCCGTGAATAGCCTTTGTAATTCGCCTGTATGTATTCCTGTTTCTTCGTTCACATTTCTTATTCTTAAATTATAGATTCTCTTGTCATCTTCTAGCCTTTGTATTGTTACTGCCTGTTTCCTTGTTATTTTTAAGAGATCTTTCCTTTCATGATCACACATTGCAAACTTCTCTTCAAGTTTTGATAGTCTATCCTTAGTTTCTTTTAAGGCATTTTGCCAGCTTTCAATTGAGTTTTTAATTTCCTGGTAGTCCCTTTGAATCTGCTTTATGTATTCTATATTTTCTTTATGTTCTTTATCGAATGTTTCTCTCCTTTTTTTGTGTTCCTCCCTTCTTCCATCTGTATCATCCTGAGAGATGCTTCCTGAGAGCATTTCTTTTATTACTCTACTCATATCCTGCTTTGCCTGATTTAATATTTCAGATTTGAGCTCGTCTACGAGGTCCCAAAGATATCTCTTAATGTCTATTGAAGCCATGTCTGATATTGCATGTTTGCTGCCCTCAGTCTCCCTTGTTTTTCCTTCTCCTGGATCAGGGCTCTCAGGGTTCTGGGCTGGGGGCCTCCTCCTGCCTCTCTCTCCTGTCATGGCCCTGGCTTCCTCCACACAGGTTACAGTGCAGGTCCCAGCCCCTTTCCCTGTTGGCCACATTTCCTCCAAAGTACGCTGGCAAGGGAACTCCACCCTTTCTTGCCTGCTCTTGACACTGAGGTGTAAGCAGGCTGTGTATGCCTGCCCCTCCCCACTGGGCCAGCCAAACTTCAGGGGCGATCACCCAGTTAGTGCGTACTAGGTACAGGGAATCCATTTGGGACATCTCATTGAGTCCCGGCCAGGGGCATGGCCCAGTCCAAGCAAATTGCAAGAATCTGCTCTGGGGAGGGAGCAACCAACCGAAGTCACTGTCACTCCCAGTTCAGACTCCTCCTGCCCGATTCCAACATGTTGCCCACCTGGTTGCGCCCTTCCCGTGAAGGGGGTCTCACTCCCAGCACTGACCGTAGATCAATGAAGGTTCCTCCACTGGCTCCGCTCTCCGCTCTCTGTTGGGCTCACCAACCCCTGACTTCAGTGCTATGTTTCTTCCTGTGAGTGGCAGTGGGAATGAGTTTGGGTGGCTCTGCCTGCCGGCAAGGATTCAAACTGGTGCAATCCTTGGTGGGTCATCCTGAAAACACTGTGTCCCTTTAGTTTTTAGCTGTTTCAGTTGTAGTCCTGAAGTATTTGATGAGCTTTTTTAAGTTTAAATTTCTTCCTGTGTCAAGAGGATCCATCTCCCTCTGTCTGGGTCTCTCCAGGGTGTTTTATTCTGGCATATGAATTGTTTCTCCTGGGAGGCTTTGTATTCTGTTGCTCACTGATTGGCCATCTTGTCTTCTCCATATCATATTCTTTTATTTTACTCTTGAAATTGTTTGTATTTTGCAATTCTCATTTAAAGGAAATCTAGTAATATTTTATCTGTGTCTGATTTATTTCACTTAGTGTTATTATCTCAAAGTGCATCCATTTTTCTACAAGTGACTCAAAATTATCTTTTTTTATGCCCGTATAGTACTCCATGGTGTATACATACCATATTTTCTTTACCCATTCATCTCTTTATAGGCACAAAGTAGGGTACTTCCATGATTTAGCTATTGTGAATTCTGATGCTATAAACATGGATAAGCATGTATCACTGTGCTATGATGCCTTTACCTCTTGGGAAGATATCCAGAAGAAATGTAGCTGAATTGAATGCAATTGCTATTTTCAGTTTTTTGAGGAATTTCCATAATGACTTCTATAGTGGTTGTACAAGTTAACATTCCCACCAACAATGTAGAAGCAATCTTGTTGCCATGCAACCTTGCCACCATTTGTTATTTTTTCAGTCCTTTGTAGCCATTCTTTCTGGAGAAAGACAATCTCAGTATTCTTGCTTTTATTTTTGTTTGTTTTATTTTTTTCTTACTCTTTTTTAAAAATTTTTATTGTACATTCTAGATATACATAATAATAACATTCATCCTAGGGAATTTGTACCTGTTCATGATATATCTTAATGTTTTTTTCCCCAGCCCCCTCATCTCTATTCAATCTCTTTCCCTCCTTATTTCCAAAAAAAAAAAAATCCCATTTTTTTCTTTTACTCTCTATTTTTCTTGCCTCTTCCTTCCTTTTGCCCTCCCCACTCCATTTGAATATTTTAAATTTCCCAATATCTATTATGCATTTTGGTCCTTATTTACACTTTCCATTTCTCATACCAGAGAAATGATGCAGTATTTAAACATGTGTATCCAAGTTATTTACTTAAGAGTACAGGTTCAAAGTACACTCACTTACCTAGAAGTATCTCAAGTTTATCCTTCTTTACAGCAGAGCAGTATACCATTGTATAAAAAAAACCGCATCTTCATTATGCATTTATTGGTTGATGGGCATCTGGGCTCTTTCCAAGATTTAACTATTACAAACTGTGCTGCTATAAACATGGAAGTGCACATATCACTGTGGTATGATGCTTTTAATTCTTTCGGGAAGACACCAGGGAAGGGAATAGCTGAATCAAATGAAACCTCTGGGTATAGTTTTTGAGGAATCCTCACCCCATTTTCCACAACATGAGAAGGATTTCTTTTTCCATACAGCCCTACAAGCATTTGTTATTTGTTGATTTCTTGATAATAACCATTCTTTTGGAGTGAGACAGATCAGCATTGTTTCAATTTGCATCTTCTTAATAACCAATAATTTTTAAACTTTTTGCATAAATTTATTTGCTATTTGTATTTCTTCATCTGAGACATGTCTAGTCACTTCAGATGCCCATTTTTGAACTGGGTCTTTGAGGGGTCTGATTTTTTGTATTCTTTACATATTAGTTCTTTGTCTGGGGAATAGTTGGAAAAATTTTTCCCACAGTGGATTGTCTGTTTACTTTGTTGGAAGTTTTTTTCTATGAAAAAACCTTTTAATAAAATGAGATTCCAGTTGTTGATTCTTTGTGATATTTTCCATGTAATCGGGGTTTTGTTCAAAAAATCTTTTTGCTTACACCAGAATCTTCAAAAGTTCCACCTGTTCTATCTTTCAGAAGATTAAGTGTTTCTATTTTAATATTTAGAACTTTAATTTGGCAAAATTTTTTCCCAATGCATAGATTGCCTTTTCAATCTGTTGTTTGTTTCCTTTGCTGAGCAGGATATTCTTGATTCAATATGATTCCATTTGTTGATTTTTGGTACTGGGGATTGAACTCACAACCTTGCACTTGCCAGGTAGGCGCTCATGCCACTGAGCTACATCCCTGGCTCATTTGTTGATTCTTGATGCTATTTCTTGTGCAATTGTGTTTCTGCTTAGAAAGTCTTTTCCTATACCTATGTCACCAAGAGTGTTACCTATTTTATCTTCTAGAAGAGTCAGTGTTTCTGCTTTCTAGGTATGTCTTTGATTTAGTTTGAGTTGGCTCTAGATTCATTATTTTGCACATGGATAACCAACTTTCTCAGCAAACTTTGTTTAAAAGGCTTTTTTTTTCAGTTTATGTTTGTGCCTCCTTTGTCAAAAGTCATACATTAAAAGTGAATAGAGTTACTTCTACACCTTCGATTCTATTCTATTGATCAATATATTTATCTTTGTAATGCTGTTTTCATTACTGTAGCTTTGTAATACAACTTGGAATCTGGACTTGTAGTGCCTCCTGTTTTGCTATTTTTGCTCAGGATTGCTTTGGTTGTTCTGGGTCTTTTCTGGTTGCACATATATTTTAGAATTTTTTAGTTCTGTGAAGAGTATTGTTAATATTTTGGATGGGATTGTATTAAAACTGTTTATCACTTTTGGTAATACTGTTATTTTGAGGATATTGCTTCTGTCTATCTAGGAACAGAAGATATTTTTCCATTTTACATCATTGGATCTCATTTTTCACAATATCATAGTTTTTGTTGTACTGATATTTCACTTTCTTTGTTAGGTTAATTTCTAAGTAAATGTTTTAGAATTACCATGAATGGGATTGTTTCCCTATTTGTTTGTTTTTCTTGGTAGATTCATTATTGGTGTACAGAAACACTATTGATTTTGTGTATGTGTTAATTTTATATCTATTACTTTCTGAATCCATTTATTAGTTCTGGGGGTCATCCAATGAAGTTTTGGGGGTCGGTCTTCTAGTTAAAGGACAAGGATGGTTTGACCTCTTCCTTTCCTGCTTTGTCACTTTTATTTGTTCCTCTTGCCTCTCTTACCTGTTTGTTAATAGTAAAGTTTAATGTACTGCACTAAACAGGAGTAGATAGAATTGGCATCTTTGTCTTATTTCTGACTTTAGAGGAAAATATTTCAGTTTTTCCTCATTTGCAGTTGGTTTGTCCTAACTGCCTTCTATCAGATTGAGTCTTCATATACCAACTTTCATCAGGGATTTTATCAGGAATTCATAACTGAATTTTGTAACAAGCTTTTTCTGTACCAAATGAGATTATCCTGTGATTTTACCCCTCCCTTGTTTATATGATGTGTTATGCTTATTGATTTATGGATGTTGACCATCCTTGCATCCTTGGGAATGAAGCTGACTTGCTCACAATGTATGATGTTTAAATGATTTGTTGCATTATGTTTGCAAGTATATTGTGATGGATTTTTGCATCTATGTTCATTGAGGAAATTGGCCTATGATTTTCTTCTTTGTTGCATCTTTATCTGGTTTTGGGTTCACAGTAATGCTAACTTCAAAGGATGAGTTTGGCAGTGTTGTTTCCCCATGCACTGCATGGAAGAGTTTTAGGAGTGCTGGCATTAGTTCTTTCCTAAAATTCAGCTGTTAATCCACCAGGTCCCAGGCTTTTCTTATTTGATAGGCCTTTATCACTACCTGTATTTAATAATTTGTTCTTGGTCTATTTGGAGACTTTATCTTTTGTTGGTTCAATTTTGGTAATTTTTATGTGTCTAAGGGTTTATCCATTTCATAGATTCTCCAATTTATTAAAACAAAGTTTTGAAATAATTTCTTAGAATCCTCTGGATTTTGACAATGTATTGTGTGATTTTACCTTTTTCATTTCTAATTGCATTGGTATGAGTCTTTTCTTTCTTTCTTTTGATAAATTTGGCTAAGAGTTTACCAATCTTGTTTCTGCTTTCAAAGAACCAAGTCTTTGATTCTTTGATAGTTTGTACTTTTAAGGTCTCAATTTAATTAATTTCTGCACTGAGGTTTCTGACTTCTTTCTTTCTACAGATTTGAAAATAGGATTTCCAAGACCTTAATATACATCATTAGGGGCTGGAGATTTAGCTCAGTGGCATAAGTGCCTGCCTGGCAAGCACAACGTCATGAGTTTGATCCCCAATACAAAAAAAAAAGACGTATCATTAGATTCTTTGTTTAGGATTGTTTTATTTTCCTAATATAATTATTCACGGATATAAACTTTCCTCTTAGAAATGCTTTCATTGTGTTGCATAGGTTTTGATATTGTCTTTGATTCTAGGAAGTTTTAAAGTTCTATCTAGATTTCTTCTGTGACTCATTGATTATTCAAGAGTAGATTGTTTCACCATTTATGAAGCTAAAATAAGAATGTATTAAAGATCTTAATTTTAAAACAGAAACATTAAATCTGCTGGAAGGTAGACTAGGTAGAACTCTTTAAGACATTGGTATAGGCAAAGACTTTATGAATAAAACCCAGATTGCACAAGACATCACAAAGAATCAACAAATGGGATCTCACCCTACTGAAAAGCTTTTTCACAGTGAGAGAAACCACCAACAGAGTGAAGAGGCAACCCACCATGTGGGAGAAAATGTTTGCCAGCTGTTCCTCAGATAAAGGATTACTATGGAGAACATATAAGAACTCAAAAAAATCAGTACTCCAAGATTTAAAGACTCAATCCAAAAATGGGCATCTGAGGTGAATACTCACTTCTTAGATGAAGAAGCACAAATGGTAAATAAATACATGAAAAAAATGTTCAATATCACTGGTCATTCAAGAGATGCAAATTAAAACAACACTGAGATTCCACCTTACCCCAGAAAGAAGGGCCAGGATCAAGAAAACCACCAGTAACAAATGCTGTGAGGAAAAAAGGAAATCTGTACTGTCGGTAAGAGTGTAAACTGTGCAACCACTGTGGAAGTCAGTGTGGAGATTCCTCAAAAAACTAGAATTGGAGGTCCCATTCGACTCAGCTATTCCCCTTCAGGGTATATTCCCAAAAGAATTAAAAGCATCATACCACAGTGATATATGTGCACCCATGTTTAAAGTGGCACAATTTGTAATAACCAGATCTTGGAAACAACCTAAATGCCTATTGACTGAGGAATGGATAAAAAAGATGTGGTATTTTTATACAGTGGAGTACTACTCAGCCATAAAGAATGATAAACTGGACATTTTTTTACCATAATGTCTCTTGTTTTATTCAAAATAGTTAAAACTGGATATTTTTATAGGTAAATGGATATGCCTTGAGAACATACTTATTAGTGAAATAAATATGTCACTCATGTATAGATATTGTATTGCTTCATTAGTGTGACAAGCTGAAAGAAAAAACATGTCTTTTGTACCTGAGACAATGACTTCTGCCAAAGCAACAACTCAGGCTACCCCTGCTTTTACTTTAACTAATGCACTGTGAGTCATTTTGAGTTGACTTTTGGATATCTTAAGAAGTTTTTGATGTGCTATAAGATAAGCACATCATGGGATAAGGTGATGTGGGTGATGTGCTGTAAGATAAGCACATCATGGGGTAAGGTGATGTGGGTTTTTTGCATGTGGATGTCCAGTTGTTCCAGTATATTTATTGAGGATACAATCCTTTCTCCATTTAATTGCTTTTGCATATTTACCAGAAAGTTGTGTGTTATGTGGGTATCTACTTTGGGACTTCATATTGGTACTTTGGTGGTTTGTCTATCTTAATATCAATGCTGTTTTGTCATGATTGGTGTAACTTTGTGATAAACCATGGGATTAGGGAGGGTTGGAGCTCTAATTTTGTTTCTTTATCAAAGTTGTTTTGACTATTCTGAGTCTTTTGTATTTCTACAGAAATGTAAGAATCAAAATATTAATCTTCAGGCTGGGGGTTTAGCTCAGCAGCACAAGCATCTGCCTGGCAAGTGTGAAGTCTTGAGTTCAATCCCCAGTACCAAAAAAAAGTTAATCTTTATGAAAAATGAAGTTGGAATTTTAATAAGGGTTTGTGTTTTCTTATCTTTATTATTTTCTTCTATTTGTTTTTTGTTTTACCTTGTCTTTTATTTTTAATTTCTTAAGGAAAGATATGAGGATATTTCATAACTTTCTTCTTTCTCTTCTAATAAATGTACTTGGTGTTAAAAAAATTTTAAATAAAAATTTTAAAAAGAATAGATTGTTTAATCTTTGTATGTTTGTGTAGTTACTGAGTTGGGTTGTTGTTTTGGTTTTGGTTTTGTTTTTCTCGCTGTGAAATTTGGTTTCATTGTACTATGATTCAATAGTATGCAAGAGATTATTTAAATTCTTCTGTATTTATTGAAGTATCACTTATGACCTAATATATGGCCTATTTTGGAGAAAGTTCTGTGTAATGTGCTCTTAATAAAAACATGTATTCTGTTGCTGGATGAAACACTATAGATGTGTGTTAAGTCCATTTGTTTCATGGTGTGGTTCAACTCTGTTATTTGCTGAGTTTTTTCTAGCTGACCTGTTTACTTGTGAGAGTGGAATACTGACATCCTCCACTATGAAGCATTGGTGTTTATCTGTCTTTTTATGTATAGTAGCTTTTGTTTTATGAAATAGGATGTTCTAATATTTGGTGCATATAAATTTACAATTGTTATATCTTCCTTTTAAATGTTCACTTTATCAGTATGTAGGGACCCTCTTTGTCTCTTCTAATTAATTCTGATTAAAGCCCATTTTGTCTTAGCTTAGAATAGCTACTCTGGCTTGTTTTCAAACTCTGGTTGCATGGAGTATCATTCATTCTTTTCTTCTCATTCTATGTATTCTTTGTGGATGAGATGTGTGTCTTGCAGCCCATATGCTTGGGATTTTTTTTAAGATCCAGTCTCCCAGTTTGTGTCTTTTGATTGGGAAATTAAGACCATTTACACTGTGTTCTTATTACAAGTATTTACTGAATCCATTTATTGCATTGTTTTTCTGGTGCTCATTCTTTTATTTTTCTTTTTGTGTAACTATTCTCCTAGTTAGATGTATTCTTTCCTTTGGGCTCTTTGGTGATGTTGGCCCCACTGTCTCTGACCAGAATCCCTTTGAGTACTTTCTGGAGTGCTGGTTTGGTGACCATAAATGTCATTACATGCTCTTTGTAATAGAAAGTTGTTCTTTCCCATCAACTTTGTTATTGTTCTTTAGTAACTAATCTTTACTTTTTTCCAGTCTTTGTTTTTATTACTATATGTTCTCAGTATGTAATAATTACATTTTTGGGGGGAGAGTTGCTACATGTACACAATGCATCCTAATCCTTATATTCATTACCCTCTCTCTTTTCCTCCCTCCCTCCATCTCTTGATTCCTTCACACTTGAAAAAAATCTATCTCCCTATTTCCTATTATCTATCTTTCGTATTGCTCTTTATATTTGAGTTTCTCATATAAGAAAAACCATGTGATATTTAAGCTTGTGTGTCTGATTTATTTCAATTAAAATTATGATGCTAATGTGCATCCATTTTCCTACAGATAACTCAAACTCATTCTTATTTATGACAGAACAGTACTCCACCATGTATCAACTATGTAAAAGGATTCCTTTTTCCTCACAGTCTCACTAGCACTTGACTTTATTTAATTTCTTACTGATAACCACTCACTCTGCTAAAATGGAATTTCCATGTTGCTTTAATTTGCATACCTGTAATGGTTGGATTTGTTGAACATCTTTATATATATGCCATTTTTGCTTCTTCTAAGTGTATATTCATTTTAGTTGTCAGTGTTTTGATTGGGTCTTTTACTTGAGGGGTCTAATTTTTTAGTTCTTTATATATTCTAAAAATTACCCCTCTGTCTGAGGAATAGATGAAAAAACATTTTCTAATTTTGTAGGTTGTCTCTTCATTCTGTTGGTTGTTTCTTTTCCTGTGCAAAAGCTTTTCAATTTCATATCATTCCATCTGTTGGTTCTTGGTACTATCTCATGTGCTGTTGGGCTTCTATTCAGAAACTACTTTCCCACGACTGTGTGATCAAGAGTTTTGCATATTTAATTTTGAAACAGATTAAGTATTTCTGTTTTAACATTTAAATCTTCAATTCATTTTGATTTTAGTTTAGTATATGGTGAAATATATAGATCTAGTCTTCTCAGCACCATTGATTAAAGAGACTACTTTTTCTCTAGTGTGTTTCTGACCTTTTTGTCAAAGATAAAATAGCTTAATGTGTCTGGAGTTGTTTATGGATCCTCTATTATGTTTCATTGATCTTCATGTCTGCTTTTGTGCCAACACCATCCTTTTTTATCACCGTGGCTTTAAAATATAATTTGAACTCCAGCATTGCAATGCTGACCATTTTGTTCTTGTTGCCTATGGTTGTTTTTGTGATTCTGAGGTTCTCCTGTTTCCATACAAATTTTAGGGCTGTTTTCCTCAGTTCTGTAAAAATTGTTGTTGGTATTTGATTGAGGTTACATTACATCTGTAGATCAGCCTTAAAATTATATCAGCCTTGACTATATCACATCTGTCTATCCAGGAGTAATGGATATCTTTTCATTTCCTATGTCCATCTCAAATTCCTTTTTCAGAGTAATGTAGTTTTTGTGGTAGGGGTCTTTCACTTCTTTGATTACATTAATTCCAAGTATTTAATTTTTCTTTTTTGTATTTAATTTTTCTTGATGCTATTTTGAATTTTTTCCCTCATGAGTGAGTTCACTATTGGTGTACAGGAATGCCATTAGTTTTTGTGTGTTGATTTTATATCTGCTACATTGCTGAATTTGGTATTTTCTCTTTTTTCTATATTATTAGAGACAAATTATAAAATAATAATCACAAATTTTTTAATTTAATGTATTCAGATACATACAAAGTTTAATCTATGATAATAATATAGATGGGAAAGGTATAGATATAGGAGTGTGGCAGCAGAGTGTATAGAATTAAGCTGAATTGGTGCTAATTCAGACTATACAGTTTCAAATTTAAGATATTTTTATGCACCAGGAATATAACTTAGAAGTACATCATATAAGCATGAAACAAATTACTACTTTTTTGGTGCTTTGAAGATTCTCTGTTTGTCTTTCTTTGACTATCTTGATTCTGATATGACTTAGTGTGACTCTTGCATTCTTGTTTTGTAGTTTGTTGAACTTGGATATATAAATGAATGCATTTCATCAAATTTGTGAAGTGTTGGCCATAATTTGTTCAACTACTTTTCTGCTCCTTCTGTCTCTCCCCTCCTCTGGGACTTACACTGAATATAATCTGGTACACTTAAAGTTCTCCCATGGGTCTCTTAATTTCCACCCATTTTTTTCATTGTTTTTTCTTTCTGTTCCTATAATTTTCCTTGTTGTCCCTCTTCCTTTCTTTTTTTCATAAGTGGCAGTATATATTTACAGTTGATAAGCTTTATCAGCTTATTTTGTAACTAGGGAATTTTGAGAATCCAATAATCTTTTGTCATTTATTAAACCCTTGTCAGTTTCAGTCTAAGCTGAGGTGTTTATACAGGTATAGCATCTCAAGAATTTTGTGTCTCTAGTGTATATCTTAGAATTTACTCCATTAGTTCAGCAATTCCTCAAAGATCTGTTGATCTCAAGGTTTCATCTCTATTGATTCCTTTTTAGATACCCGAGTGGATCCTTTAGTCATATGTTTCTGGGTGATTGAGTAATATGATGATTGGGACTGGGAGTGTAACCCAGTGGTAGAGCACTTGGCTAGCATGTGCAAGGCCCTGGTTTGATTCCCAGGACACACAAAAAAGTGTTTAAATACATGATGTTTTTATTCTCCTAAATCATTAAGAAAATGTTTAGAAACATCCTTGGCTTTCTTCCCAGACCATATTTCCCTGACAGTGAATTTTCTTTTTTTTTTTTTAAGGTAGTAGAAATACAACAGAACAAGATGCAACAAAGTCAACTGAGAGGAGAGAGGAGGTAAGCCTACATGGCAGCAAGTGAAGTTCCAGCTTGCTGGCATTGGCTGGGGGGAGTTTGGGACATCACTCCCAGTGCTTGGGTGCCCACCCAGCCCTCTAAGACACTGGACTAGCCTGGAAAGTTTTCACAGGCTTCAGTGGACCACGGTCAGTGATCTTTATTTAACCAGGAGACCAGGCCAGCACCAAGGGGAGAGTTAGGCCCACGCAGCAGTGAGTGAAGTTCCAGCTCCCTGGCTTTGGCCAGGGAGAGTTTGGGACATCACTCCTGATGCTTGGGTGCCCACCCAGCCCCCCTAAGACACTGGACTAGCCTTGAAAGGCTTCCCGGGCTTGAGTGGACCACGCCCAATGACCTTCATTTGACCAGGGGAGCCAAGGCCTGTGAGTCTCCGGAGCTGAGAGTGCAGGAGGTGATTTCCAACACGCTGAGGGAAAGTTTTGGAACATCGCCCTAAACACAGAAATATAGGAAAATGACAAAAAGGAAAAACCAAAATGCAATCTCAAACCTCCAGCCCATCCCAAGAAAGCCTGGGAGCTACATACATACAAGAAAATACTAGTCATACATCTGAAATACCTGAAATGATATCAGCTGAAATAAAGAAGCAAGTATGGGAAGCTATGAAGGAACTTAAATTAGAAATAATCTCCCAGGTAAAAGAAGAAATGATAGTGAAAGAAATAATGAATTCATCTAAAGAAGACATAGTTAAAAATTTAGAGGAAAAAAGCAAACAGATAGAATGCCTGAATGAACAGTATAAGAAACAAACAGAATACATGAAGCAGAGTCAAAGAGATATACAGGAAATCAAAAATTCTATTGAAAGTTGCCAAAACCACTTCAACGAAAGTGAAGATAGAATTTCAGACCTCAAAGATAAGATTGCAGCTAGTGAAAAGGAAAGGAAAGATCTTTTAAAAATAACAAGGAATCAAGAAATAACAATTAAACAGCTGCAAGATGATGCAAAGAAAAACACCATAAAATTAACAGAGATAAATGAAAAAGAAGGGAACAACACAAATGATATCAAAAGGCTATTTACAGAAGTAATAGCTGAAAATTTCCCAAACATGAGAATGGAAACTGATATTCAGATAAGTGAAGCATATAGAACTCCAAACAGCCATAAGCAAAATAAAACTACACCCAGAATAATCAACATCCCAGAAATCCAACATAAGAACAGAATATTAAAGCTCTTAGAATATTAAAAGCTGTTAGAGAGAAAAGACAGATCACCTATAAAGGAAAACCTATCAGAATCACAGTAGACTTCTCAACACACAAAATGAAGTCAAGAAGAGCATGGAGTGAAATATTCCAGATCCCAAAGGAAAACAACCTCCAACCCAGACTGCTGTACCCTGCAAAACTGTCCTTTGGAATGGATGGAGAAATAAGATACTTCCATGACAAAGAACAGCTGAAGAACCTCAAGATCACCAAACCAACCCTGCAAAGAATACTCAAAGACATTCTAGATACACATAGGAAAAAAACTACTAGGCAAGACAGACAATTAAACAGAAGGGAAAGATAAAGATACAACAGCAGAAAGATAACATGTCAACAACAAGCCAATATATAACAGTTATAAACATTAATGTAAATGGCCTCAATTCACCAATTAAAACAAACAGACTGGCAGAATGGATCAAGAAACAACATCCAACCATATGCTGTCTACAAGAAACACATCTAACCCAAAAGGAAATTCATAGACTGAAAGTCCAAGGATGGAAAACAATACTTCATGCAACAGGAACTCAAAAAAAAAAAAAAAAAGCAGGGGTAGCTATTCTGTTTGCAGGCAATGTGAACTTCAAACCAAGAAAGGTCTGAAATGATAAAGATGGTCACTACATAGTTAGGGGAAAACTTCAAGAGGAAGACATAAGAATCTTAAATATATATGCACCAATTTCCAGAGCACCCAGCTATAAAAGCAAGTATTAACAGAAATGAAAAATTAAATAAGCAATAACAGAATTATAACAGGAGACCTTAACACACCATTGACACAAAGGGACAGATCAACTAGACAGAAAATCAGCAAAGAAAAAACAGAACTCAATCACACCTATGAACAAATGGACTTGATAGATGTATACAGAGTGTTTCACCCAACAACATCAGAATGTACATTCTTCTCAGCAGTACATGGAATATTCTCTAAAATAGACCATATACTAGCCCACAGAACATATTTAAGTAAATGCAAAAGAACTGAAATTATTCCATGCATGTTATTGGATCGTTGCACCATGAAACTGGAAATCAATGATAAAAAAAATCTGCAAAACCCCCACAAACACATGGAAATTGAATAATACACTCATGAGCAATCAATGGATCACAGAGGAAATTAAAGAAGAAATTAAACAATATCTACAAGCAAATGAAAAGGCAAATAATACTTACTGGAATCTGTGGGATGCATTGAAAGCAGTCCTCAGAGGAAAATTTATTGCACTGAGTTCCCACACACTAGGAAAACAGAACAAACACAAATAAACAACCTGATACTACATCTCAGACATCTGGAAAAAAAAAAAGTAAGCCAAACCCAAATCCAAAATAAGGGAAGAAATTATAAGGATCATACCAGAAATTAATACAATAGAGACTAAGAAAACAATACAAAGAATTAATGAATCAAAGAATTGGTTCTTTGAAAGAATAAATAAAATTGATAAGCCCCTAGCCAACCTAATTTAAAAAAGGAAAGAAAAGACTCAAATTCATACAATACAGAATTAAAAAAGTGAAATCACTACTGACTCTGTGGAAATACAGATCATCAACATGTATTTCGAAAACCTCTACTC
>PVLA01000946.1:327260-393330 GCA_004027455.1 Hydrochoerus hydrochaeris
ACTTAATGCCGACACTCCGCAAACTGTTCAATGAAATCAAAAGGGAAGCAATTCTCCCTAAGTCATTCCTGGAAGCAAATATTACTCTAGTACCAAAACCTGAGAAAGACCCAACTAAAAAAGAGAACTACAGCCCAATCTCCCTAATGAACATAGATGCAAAAATTCTTAATAAAATATTGGCAAACAGCATGCAGCAAATCATCAAGAAGATGATATAGCCAGGTGGGATTCATCCCAGGTGTACAGGGATGGTTCAACTTACGTAAATCAATAAATTTAATCCACCATATCAATAGAGCCAAAAGTAAGAATCACATGATCATTTCTATAGATGCAGAAAAAGCTTTTGATAAGATCCAACACCCATTCATGATAAGAACCTTACAGAGAGTTGGAATAGATGGCCTCTACCTCAATATGATACAGGTAATCTATGACAAACCAACAGCCAGTGCCATATTAAATGGCCAAAAACTGAAAGCCTTTACCTTAAAATCAGGCACAAGACAAGGATGTCCCTTATCACCACTTCTATTCAACATAGTACTGGAAATACTAGCCAGAGCAATTAGACAAGAGAGAGAAATAAAAGGAGTAAAGATAAGAAAAGAGGAAATTAAACTATCACTATTTGCAGATGACATGATACTCTACATAGAAGACCTCCAAAACTCCATTGAAACATTTCCAGATATAAATAAATTCAGCCATGTAGCTGGATACAAAGTCAATACTCAGAAATCAATAGCATTCCTATACACTAACAACAAAATCACCAAGAGAGAAATAAGAGAAGCCACACCCTTCACACTAGCATCCGAAAAATGAAATACTTAGGAATATATCTAACAAAAGAAGGAAAAGAGCTATACAGGGAAAATGATAATACCCTGAAAAAAGAAATTGAAGAGGACATATTGTGAAAATGGCCATTCTCCCAAAATTGTTATACACAGTCAATGCAATCCCAATGAAAATATCACAAACATACCTCTTAGATCTAGAGAAATCACTCCTAAAATTCATCTGGAACCAGAAGAGACCTAGAATAGCAAAGGCAATTCTAAGCATCAAAGGCAAGGAAGGAGGCATCACAATCCCTGACTTGAAGTTATACTACAAAGCTACCATACTAAAGTCAATGTGGTACTGGAATAAAAACAGACCTGAAAATCAATGGAATAGTCTAGAAGATACAACTACAAACACACTCAATCACCTTATCTTTGATAAAGGGGCCAAACATGTTCACTGGAAGAATGATAGTCTCTTTAATAAATGGTGCTGGAAAAACTGGCTATCCATATGCCAAAAACTAAAACTAGACCCATGCCTATCACCATGTACTAAACTAAAATCTAAATGGATCAAAGATCTAAATATTAAAACAGAAACACTAAATATGTTGGAAGACAAAGTAGGTAAATATCTCAAAGATATAGGAGTAGGTAGAGAATTCATGAACAAGAACCAAATTGCACAGGAAATATTTCCCAGAATCAATAACTAGGATCATGTCTTATTAAAGAGTTTCTTCATGTTGAAAAAAATCTCCAGCATAGTGAAAAGAAAACCCACAAACTGGAAAAAAATCTTAGCAAACTGTCCCTCAGACAAAGGACTTCTGTCTAGAACTTATAAAGAATTTTAAAAAATCAGACCCCTGAAATTTAAAGACCCAATACAAAAATGGGCATTGGAGACAAACACACAATTCTCCAATGAAGAAATATGAATGGCAAATAAATACATGAAAAAAATGTTTATCATCATTGATCATTAGAGAAATGCAAATTAAAACCACACTGAGATTCCATCTCACTCAGGAAAGCATGGCCAGGATCAACATAACTACCAACAACAAATGCTGGAGAGGCTCTGGGGAAAAAGGAACTCTTCTGCACTGTTGGTGGGAGTGTAGACTGGTGCAACCACTGTGGAGGTCAGTCTGGAGATTCTCAAAAAGCTGGGATTGGAAGTCACATTTGACCCAGCTACTCCACTCCTAGGCATATTCCCAGAAGAAATGAAAACATACCACAGTGATATATGTTTTACCCATGTTTATAGCAGCACACTTTGTAACAGTCAGATCTTGGAAGCAATCTAAGTGCCCATCAACTGAGGAATGGATAAAAAATTGTGGTACTTTCATACAATGGAGTACTACTCAGCTATAAAGAATGATCACATTGAGATATTTATAAATAAATGAATGCAACTTGGGACCATACTCATAAAAGAAATAATCAAACTCACAGGTATAAATACCGCATAGTCTCCCTAGTGTAAGAAAAGGTAAGAGTACATAAGATTCTATGGTAATCATGGTTCCCCATTATATTGCTTTGAAGTCTTGTAATGTTTTCATTCATTGGTTGGAATGGTTTTATTCTGTTTTATTTGACCTTATTATGTGTGATGGTATGAACAGCTACTTGGAAGAAAACAAGACATTATGGCAGCCTTAACTGATTTAATATCACCTGGCTTTGAAGTCCTACCATGCTTTTGTTCTTCTATTACCATTGGTTCTATCATGTTGTGTCTTACTGAGTTTTAATATGTGTAATAATATAAACAAATTTTTTATGGAAAATGAGATATTATAGTAGACATTATTCATTTTCTGTTATTTGGTTCCAAATATCTTGTAATAGTTTCATTCTCTTCAATGCTTTTATTCTATTTTGTTATGTTATGCCACGGCCATGGTGGAACCCAGGAGGCTGCACAAAGAAGCAATTTGCCCACCCTCTTGGTAAGCAGCTTCCTCCGGCGTGAGGCAGGAGGAGACCGAGTAGTGTCTCCTGTGAGCCTGCCAGTGCACAGGCTGGAAATCAATCATCCCACCCCACCTCCCATTAGCAACTGGGGCCAGAGATCTGAGCTTCTCTTGGCAGGATGACTATGCAATATAGCAAATATGGGGGGGTCTCCTCTATCTTTCTTTGAAAGCAAATGTTGTTTTCAGTTTTGTTTCATTATGATTAATTGCTTTACTCTATTCAATATTCTCTTTCAATTGGTTTTATAATTTTCTGTCTGGTTTGATTTTGCTAAACCTAATTGACTAGACAACTATTGTGAAGACAATGAGATATACTATGGTACCTAATACTGTTATCCCAGTAACCTGCCAGATTCTGTACCAAATTCACTGCACTGTCTCAGTTGGCTTTGTTCTGTTGTATTTCTACTACCTTTGAAATAAAAAAAAAAATTTAAAATAAAAAAGTACTTACATATGTTCTAATATTGTCCCCAAATTCTTATATTGACATTAGCCTTTTAAGCATTCTTATTCCTACTACTAAAAGCATGTGTTTTAGAAGCTTTAATATGATGTGGGAAAATGTGTTTGCTGAAAATTTAATAAATAGAAAGTTATAATCTAAAAACTTTATAATTCTAAAAATCCTTTCAACAAATTAACACTAACATCAAACATTTGGATTCTCAAAAACAAAGCAAAATAACCTTGTAATCTTTAGAAAAGATAGAAAGACATTATCATTTAAGATAGATAAACATTCTTTCAAACACTTGTGGTTTCCTCTATTATATGTTTAAAATACAAAACTGTTCACTATCTTTAATAACCTCTTAAGTTATTGTTGGCTATATTTCAAAAATGGTACAGGAATTGCATATCTCAGCTATCATAGTCATGGAGGACGTTTGGACTTTTCTTATTAAATAGGTGGAATAATATTTTTATTTAAAGTTAGCTGTTTACCAACATTAAATACATCTGAAAATTTAACTTCCTTTTGCTAAGTAGCCTAACCTAGTCATGAACTTTAGGGCCTAGAATATGGAATGTGTTTTTCTGTTTCTGTAATAGTAGTAGGTGATATTTTATTTTCTATCTCACTAAATTCTTTTTCCACTCATTGTCACTTTAGAAATGAAGACATAAATTCTTAATCTGGAAACATTTAGTATTGACCAATAGCATTTGTTCTCAGATAACTTATGGAACACTTTAACTCACTTTCACCTCTTCCATTATTATATCTTATTTTTAATTTTACTTTAATATATTATAAAGACAATAAAATGTTTATTTTCTAGGTGAATCCAACAGATTTTCACTATAAGGGTGATCAATTTTTCTCTATAAGAATATTTGCCTTAAACACTATTTTTTCAATATATTTCTTTGTTGGCATTTATGTGCTATGTATTTTCCATCACTCCATCTTTAATCTTTCTGTATATTTTATTTTAATATATATCTGTTAGAAAGATCATCTAATTATTCAAGTCTATATTTATAAAGTTAATCCATACTTGTACACTACTGCTAAATAATACATGAAACATAGAATGCTTTAATTTGATTCAACTCTAATCTGGTGTATCTTCAGAATTTTGATGCTTTAAGTAGGTTTTAATTCTCACAAGACATATTTAATCCTATCATTTTTATCCACTTTTATTCATTTATTATTCTTTATCATTCTTAATTGCTTCTTTGCCACATACTCTACCTGGTATATAGTCATTTTTTTCCCCAAATAAGAACATTCTTTAAATTACCCTTTCATGAGATTTGCTGATATGGCTCTTTTTAAAAAAATTTACAAGACTATTTACTTTTTCAGTTTCTTACATTAAAGAGACAATATGGTATTTACACATGTGAGTCTGATTTATTTCACTTATGAGTATGGTCTTAAGTCACATCCATTTACCAAAAAAGCCTCAAGTAGATCCTTCTTTATAGCTGAATAATACTCCATTCTATAAAAATATCACCTTTTTTATCCATGCTTCAATTGATGGGCCCTTGGGTTGTTTCCAAGATTTCACAAATTGTGCTGCTGTAAACATGGGTGCACATAAGTCACTGTGGTATGATGTTTTAAGTTCTTCTGTGAAAATGCCCATAAGGGGGATAGAAAGAGTAAATAAGACCCAAGATCTATAATAGATTCTGTGAAAGAGTAAAAGACTGCTCAGCTAGGAAGGGGCAGCTGGGATGGGGGAGAGGAGAAAAGAAGTAAGGGGAAAGGAAAAAGATATAAATTTGCATTTATATACGTAGATGGCTAAGATGATACTACTATTACTATTGTTTCATGGAAAAGAATAGGTACTACTTACGTGCTTTGATCAACTTTGCATGCCCATATTTGGTAATCCAAGTAACTCTTTTAAAGATAAAAATGTGTAATATAACAACTACTGTTAAATTCCTATTATCTTGTTTTGAAAGCCCATACTGTCACTGGCTTGGGTATTTTGTTGTAGTTGTTGTTCGTTTTTCTCTTTTGTTTTTCTTTTCTGCATTTTTTTCTCTTTAAAATTAAGAAAGACTGTGTTTAAATTTTATTCTTGCAATATTTTTGATATATGTGGATTTCCAGGCTGGAATTTACTTTTTAAAAATATTTTGAAGAAGTTATTCCACTAAATTAATTTCTTTTGTTGCTGGTAAAAAAAATCACCTGTCAGTGTAACAGTTGCTCTATTAAAGGTAAGCACTCTGGCTTTTCCGTTTTCCAGATTTTCTCTTTCTTTGTGATTTTATTTAAATTACCATTTTCATTCATTATCTGTAATAGTATTTCTAAGAGTGTTTCTGAAATAAAAATAAGAAATATTTTTTCAAAGTCATGCCAATTTTTGTAATTCCTTTTTCTTAATTTTTCTCTTTCCTTCCCTTTGAAAATTTTATCGTTCTGTCTCTCCTAGATTGAAACTTTTATGTCTTAATCAGAGTATTTTTATTTTGAGACAAATTCTTGCTAACTGTGCCACATTCCACAATCGTGTTGTTAGGAAAGCTTGAAGAAGTAATTTATGTACCCTTACAGCTCTTCCCAAACTATCACTCTGACCTAATATAATGTGATTAGGGGCAAATAAGCAAGAACTCCAAAAGTACATTTATTCCCCATAGATCTCAAAGAGCAAATGGGTACCCTAAGGCACTTTCTGTAAAGCCAAACTAATGACCCCTTTCTTGGAACATCTAGATCTGATTGTTCTGGCAGCCTGAAGGCACATTCTAAGACTTGTGTAACATCAGAGAGGCTCAAGAGAGAACTGGATGTCCACACCACTACCCTTGAAAGGAGCAGAATACAGATATGGAAGATGAGGGAGTTCACTGATAAATGATAAGTATCATGGCTATCATTCTAAATCACCTGAAGAGTTTTGACAGTTAATATTAACTTACATTTCCTGGAACATGTAGGTGATCTTCAAAAAGCCTGCCATTCTAGGACACAATATATGACCACAGTACACTACTAGTACTGGCAAGAAAGAATTTAAAGTATTTTCATTTAAATTACTTATTTCTCAGTTCATTGCTCTGGTCTCTATTTCAAGTAGACTATTTTTGTTGCTTTGTTTCAACAAATGATTTGCACAGGTGGGATAATTCTTATCCACAGTTTAGATTTCTTTAAAAAAATTTTTTGAGACAGGGTCTCGCTATGCAGTTCAGGCTGACCTTGAACTCACGGCAATCCACCTGCCTCAGCCTCCCAAGTACTGGGATTACAGGCATGCACCACCATGCCCAGCTTAGAATCAAAAAGTAATTAGTTTAGTGTCCATGCAGAGTTACTGCAAGATAAATGACAAAATAATATAATAAACCCAAAATATTTCTCATTAACTCAGCTGCCTATAACATTCCCCCCTCTGAAGAAGTACCCCAAACTACAGTGAGGGAGAAATGGGTGACGACTGATCTGGCTTATTCAAGATGAATGGAATCGTAGTTGTTGGTCAGCAGTCAGAGATACTCCACAAAGCGCCTATCTAAAGGCCCTCAATAGACACCAGTCATTTTCATCTTGGGTAGGCATACAGCTTTAAGCCTGGAGGAGACAAAGCCAAAGAAACAATTAAGTATGCATGAACCAAATAATAGAATCAGCAGGATAATTATGAGTACAGTTAACAAAGAGCTTTACCAAGTGGAGCTTGTAATGGCTTCCCATAAGGAGGATAAGGATAAGTCAAGGGAATTTTAGAGACTGAAATGTCCTTGATTTATTGTCTAATTTCTTGAACAGCTATTAAGATATTAGCAGAAGGATCAAGAATGTACATACAACATTCAGCTTTTACAGCTTTTACATTTATGCAAGTACCCTCCTACTGCTTTTAGAACATGTAACGCCATCTGATTTTGGAGGATGACCTGTCTCATTAATTTTACTTCTTCATTAAGAAGAGAAAGAGACCAGCTGTGATGTCATTTGAGGACTGCTGAGTATAGAGTTAAGGCCTCGATATGCTACATGACATCTTCTAACCCTAGGGAAGAGATAAAGATAGAGGCCAAGCGATCATACTGGTGAAATACACTTTTGTACCATTAATGTTGTAGGTGGGATAAATTTGCAGGTTTGTGAATACTTTCGACACTCCTGCTTTATAACCATGCAAATACTGCTGCATACCCTGCCTTTCTTGTTCCATCTTCCATGAAGGAGCTGCCATCACAGAGGAGTGTCAAAGCAGGGCAGGGTCAGGAAGGGGTGTGTCTAATAAGTCTTCCCAGCTGTGTAGGTGTGGAGAACTACTTGTTCTCAGTCATATCTGTCAGCCTCGATTTCCTCTTCTTCTGGCAAAAAGGTGGCAGGGTTTAAGGAGGAACAAGTCTTTATTTGAATGGCTGTTCCTTCTAGAAGTAGAGCCTGGTGTTTAAGAATGCAGTAGTCTGACAGCCATACACTTGCTTTGGAAGAAAAAAATCTTGGCACATTGAGAAGCATATGTATGATAAGAACTTTGCCTAAAGTCAGCTTGGATGCCTCTGGCACTAAGAGAGCTACAGCTGCCACAGCTCTAAGACAAGCAGGCCATCCCTTTGCTACAGTGTCTAATTCTTGATTCAGATACCCTACAGGCTGTTGAGTGGTCCCAGATCCTATGTAAGCACCCTCAAAGTCATGCCTTGCCTCTCATCAATGTATAAATTGATATGGTATCCTGACAAATAAAATACCCATATAATAATGCCACCAATTAAAACAAAATATTAATGACTCGCTATTTAATTGTATTATGTCATTATGATTTGTCTACTTTGACTCTATCTATGATCTTTAAGCTGTGGTCAGGAGAGTGTATCTTACTTGCACCTGATTTCCGGAACATTTACTCTTCTTCCTACCATAATGTGAGCTGCTTAGTTGCTATACAGGCCACAGAAATGTCACTCTAGAATTTTATTTTCAATTACTTATTCTTTCTGTTCAGGTGACTTTTTTGTGTCTTTTTGAGACAGGGTTTCATTATGCAGTTCACTATGTAACCAAGGTTGGCCTTGAACTCACAGCAATCCTCCTGTCTCAGCCTCTGAGTGCTGGGCTTACAAATGTGCACTGCCACACCTGGCTAGGTGACTATTTCTACAGAGAGAATGTGAGAAGAAAATTCAGTGTCCTCTTTCCATCCAGCCAATATGAACCGTCTTCAAACATCATAAACCAAAGGCTGAGAACTGTTTTGCATAGGTAAAACTGGCTTCCATTAGCCTCATTATGTCTATTAAACATGAATGGGCAATCTAAGGTGAAAAATATTCAGTATTACTGAAAATAAATTTGGAAGTCACACCAGAAGAACTATTATTTAGGAATAAATCAATAACAAACATATGAACTATAATTAATATATTTGGAGAGTTTAAAGAGTGTGTTCCACCTATAAAAAAGTTCTGTGATGCTGAGAAAAAACACCCAAATTTTTGGAAATCAGAAAAACAATTGTTTAAACAAAAGGCATATTTGAAGATAAAGCAAGAAAATGTTTGAAATATAAAATAAAGTGATAGAGTTAAGGCCTCTAGTTACTCTAGATTCTCCCTTGTGATGTACATGTACACACATGTGTTTAATTGAAAAAAATAATTAAGATAAAGGAAACTTAGGTATATTAAGGAAAAATTAAAAGATCAAAATAATATTAGCAAAGATGAGGTATATCCAATTCAAAGTAAAAATATCTCCTACATTTTTTTCACTTGTGGTAAAATAAAAAAAATTACCATTTTAGCCATTTTAAAGAAAACAATCTGTAGCAGTGAATATGTTCACCATGCTTTTAAACCATCATCTATTCCAAATCCATTTTGTTACCCCAAAAATCCTCACAATGGGGTTTGGTACAATTTTACTTTCTACAAAGCATGCCAAAAAAAATGTACACACACTTCAAGTAAAGAAAAATAGTATGATGTTTTTTCAACAGATGATGTTACCCTCAGATGGGAAACCCTAAAGGATGTCATATGTTGCAGAAAGCCCACATAGCTGGCCCTTAGAGAGGAAATTGAAAATGCATGTGCAGCAATCTCAGTGACCAAAGTTACCCAGGCAGCAGTTCGCTATACTAATAAATGTCTGGAAGCTAATGGTCACCACTTTGATGATGTCTCCCTAAATTTAGTATTAAAATATTTATACAAATTTTTCTTTTCCAGAAATGTGTATACATTTTTTAGATGAACTCTGTGTTTTTACTTTGGTTACCTATGTTTTTGGAATCATATCCAAGAAATCTTTTTTTTAAAGAAAAAAAATTGAAACAGAAAGAGGGTAGAAATAATACAAAATTTTAAAAACAAAACAAAACAACAAAAATAGTAACCAGTAAGAAATCACTAGTTGATAATTACATATTTTCCTCTTAGAAGTCGTTGTTCAAGTTATAAAAGTAAAGCCTACAAAATGGGCATCCAAACAGCAAGACTGCAACTAGTTTTGTTCATCTATCCAACAAAAACTTAGCAACATGGTTATCAATCCCACACACTCAAACATACATGCAGTTATACCCTTTAGAATACTTTCTTTTCCTCTCTTTCTTTCTTTACAATAACAATAATCCATTCTTGTAAACTACTTAGAAGTTCTATACATGTATAAGTCTCTACATGTATACCTAGCCTTTCTATATTAAAGGGAAAAGCAAATCAAAACAAGTCAACAATGCAAATTCCTAGAGAAACACGAAATGAGAAGGACATATAAAACCACAATATTAGGTGATCTACAGTAGTTACTATGATGTCTCTTGTTATTTTCAATAAAATTGTCTATATCCTCAGGCATAGTATAATTAAACTTAGCAATACAGAGCCCTATTAATAAAAACCAAACATTGGAGACATTATAGGACTTCAAAGGCAGTTAATAATCAAACAAGAATGGGTATCCTATTGAATCTTGTCATCTTCAGAGTAGTTGCCTCTACTCTCAGACTTGATACTCTCAAGCATACCAGATTCAAATAAAATCAGTCAAGATAAAACAACGATATAGCCAATCTTCTCTGTCTCATCTCTGCTGTGCTATTTTTCTGTCATTGCTGTTTACTTTTCTCCTTCATTCCACTGTCTGCCCATTTCTTTAAGGCCTTTCTGCCATTGTTCCTGCAATCCTGGTGATTTTCCTCTCTCTCTCTAGAATGTCCTTCAGTATTCTTTGCAGGGTTGGATTGGTGGTCACGAACTCCCCCAGTTCCTCTTTGTTGTGGAAATATCTTGTCTCTCCATTAATTTTGAGAGACAGTTTTGCAGGGTACATCAGTCTGGGTTGGAGGTTTTTTTCTTTCAGGACTTGGAATATTTCGCTCCAAGCTCTTCTTGATTTGATAGTTTGCATTGAGAAGTCTGCTGTAATTTTGATGAGTTTTCCTTTATAGGCAATCTATTTCTTTTTTTTTTGACTACTTTTAATATTCTGTTCTTGTGGTGGATTTCTGGGATCCTGATTATTATGTCTGGGTGTAGATCTGTTTTGGTTGTAGCTGGCTAGAGTTCTGTATGCCTCATATATCTGAACATCACTTCTGTTTCCTATGCTTGGGAAGTTTTCCTTAATTATTTCTGTGAATAGACTTTTTATTTCATTTGTATTTGTCCCTGCTTCTTCATTCATATTTTTTATTCTTAAGTTATAAATCCTCTTGTCATCTTCCAGCCTTTGTATCATTGCTTCCTTGTTCCTTGTTATTTTTAAGAGATCCTTCCTTTCACAATCATGCATTGCAAATCTATCTTCAAGTTTTGAAAGTTTGTCTTTAGTTTCTGTTAAAGGTTTTGCCAGCTTTCAATGGAGTTTTTAATTTCCTGATATTCTCTTTAGATCTGTTTCATGTATTCTAGATTTTTATATTCTTCATTAAAGGCTTCTCTCCTTTCTCTGGGTTCCTTCATTCTTTCATTTGTGTCTATTTGAGGATTACCCAGGATTTCTTTTATTAATCTTCTTATATCTTGCTTCACCTGAGTTAGAATTTCAGATTTAAATTCATCGATGAGGTCACGGAAGTATTTCTTTATTTCCAGTGAGGCTGTGTCTGATATTACATGTTTGCTGTCCTCAACCTCCTCTGCATTCACCTCTACTAGACTCACTTTCCCTGGTTCGATGGTTGGAGGCCTTTTGCTGTTTCTCTGTCTTGTCATGTTTCCAGCCCCCTTCAGAGGGGTGGGTGGTTGAGGTCTCCAGGCCCCTTGCACTGCCCACAGTTTTTCTGCAGTGCACTGGCTAGGGAAGTGTTGCCCCCCCCAGTCCACTGCTGATCTGCAAGGTGCACGCTGTGAGCCAGCCCCTCCCCCTATGTCAGTCAACCAGTAGATGCTTCAGCATGTTTGTACGTTCCCTGGGGATGCCACTGGCTCAGGACAGCCTTGTCCCCAGCTATTGGGTTTCAACCAGGGGCCTGGCCCAGCTCAAGCAGATCCCACCAATCTGCTTTGGACCAGGAGCAGTCGACTGACACCTCTTCGGGTTTTGATTCAAGCCAGCCCTGCCCAACTTCAAAATGTCATCTAGCCAGTCCTCCTGCTCTGGGGAATCCAGTTCCCATCACTCACCAAAGTTTGTGCAGCTTGACTTGCTGTTTCCACTCCCTGCCACAGTGCCTCCTCCAGCCAAGGGCCTCGAGCTCACTAACCCCTGCTCTCGGCAGGGCCATGATCCCAGATCAATCGTGAGTTGCCTGACTCCAAGACATGCCAGTACAGTGACTGGAGCTTGCCCAGCTCCAGCCTTCCATCCCCACTTCTTCTTTGTTTTTTTTTTCTTTTTTTCTTTTTCTTTTTCCTCAGTTTCTTCCTGGGTCATGAGAATTCCTCTCCTTTTGTCTGGCTTTCTCCATGTTGTCAGATTCCAGCATCTGAGTTGGGTTTTTTTCATAGAGGTACTCTATTGTGTCACCACTTAGTTGGCCATCTTGGATCCCCAAGAAATCTTTTATATTTTTTAATTTTACCAATTTTGTGGATAATCTGTAACAATTTCATACACATACACAATGTGTAATGATCAAATCAAAGTAGTTAGCATTTTCAACTCAGACATTTTTTCAAATTTTGATTCACACATGCTTCTACATATGTATGGGGTATAGGATCATGTTTCAATATGTGCATACAATATGTACTTATTAAATCAGGGCAATTAACATTTCCATCTCCTTATCATTACTTTGTGTTTGGAAGCTTCAAGCTCCTGTATTCTAGTTACACACATAGATAGGTCATTATGAACTATGGTCCCCCACCAGACTGAAGAACTGTGTAGAACACTTGTCTAAGTAATTACTTTGACCTATTTTTGGGTACTGTAATCTAACCTGTCCTCTCTCCCACATTTGTTAACCTCTAGTGATCATTATTCTACTTTCGGTGCAATTTTTGACACCTACATATGAGAAAGTGCATGTGGTACTTGTCTTTCTGCTACTTATTTCACCCAGCACACTGTTCTCCAGTTCTACCCTTTCTGCTGTTTTTAGGTTTTTGAGGAATCTCCATGCTGTTTTCCACAGTGTCTACATCAATTTTCACTCCTGCCAACAGTATCTGAGAACCCCTTTTCCATACATCCTCATCCACTGGAATTTTTCCTTTTAAGAAGTATCTATTATATATTACAAATATGGACTAACAGAATTTTTTAAAAAATTTTAAAGAGGTGTATGTTCATTTCCTTGAGCATTGTTAAAGTGCAGACTACCCAGATCTCACTCTCAGAGACCCTGCCTAGAGCACATGGGCTAGAGTCCCAGAATATAGATTTTAATAAGAACCCTAAGTGACTCATTTTCAGAAATTCTGATTTGATTAGGTACCTTATATATATATAATATGAATGACATCCAATAAATACCATTTTCATTTTTAACAAACTTTGGTGCTCCTTGTCCCTCAATCCAAGCTATATTTAATAAAAATTTAGTAATTTAATAAATATTTCAATAAAACAAAAAAGTGTCTATTAGTATTCAAAAAAATTTTACCCATATTAATGTTAGGGAGATTTACCACTGTTTTCTTTTCCAGTAGTTTCAAAGACTTGGCTCTTACTTGTAATTCTAATTCATGTTGTTTTATTTTTAAATATGTTGTGAGATTAGTCTAATTTCATTCTTCTGCTTATAAAACCCTCTTGCTCCCAAAACTTTTTCAGAAATTTTTTTTGAGACACAGTCTCCCTGGGTAGTCTAGGTGGACCTTTGACCTCACTATTTAGCCCAGATTAGGCTTGTACCCAGCGTGATCTGCCTACCTCAGTCTCCTGAGTACTGGGATTGCAGGCATGCACCACCATGCCTGGTTACCCAAAACTTTTTTTTGAAAAGACAATTCCACTCACATTACTTGCTCTTGACTTGTTCTTTGTCAGAAATTAATGATCTGTAAATACGTGAGTTTGTCTCTGGGCTCTATCCTGTTCCACTGGTCTATCTATCTGTTTTTTAGCAAAGTTCATGAAGTCTTAATCCCTGTAGATTTGTTGTATATTTCAAAGTGAGGTAATGTGATACCTCCAGGTTCTTTTTGCTCAAGATTGATTTGGCTACTTGGGATCTTTTGTGTTTCTATACAAATTCAAGGATTTTTTCCTAATTGTTTAGAAAAATGTTGGTATTTTGACAGAAATTTCATGGTGTCTGTATATTCCTTTGAATAATATGACATTGTAATATATTCTTCAACACAAGAATATAACCTATCTTTCCACATATGTTTTCTTCAATTTATTTCTTCTTTGTTTTACAACCTTTATACAGGTCTTTCATCCTGGTTATATTGATTTCAAAGTATTTTTGGAGCTATTGTAAATAGAATTTTTTTCTTTATTGGACAATTAAGTATTAGTACATAGGAATGCTACTACTTTTCTATGATTTTTTTTTATCCTACAACTTTACTGAATTTGTTTATTAGGTCTACCAGTTTTCTGCAGTATACATATTCTTTTAAGTCATACTTAATCCCCAACTTCAACAAACAAAGTAAATCCCTTTTTAAACTGTTGATTCAGGGGTATAAAACAATAGACAATAGCAAAAAACAATAGCAAAGTCATACTTCTGATTAATATTCAAGTATCCTGTGTAAAACTGACAACAGGGAGCCTAGCGAGCCGCCAGCGAACTGGGGTGGGAACTTTCAGTGATTCCTGAGCTCTGCATCATGTTGGAACTTTGGGAACTGGGAGAACAGGCAGCCTACTCACCACCCTGGTGAGCAGCTGGCGGCCTGGCAAGCTGCTGGTGCACCAGGGCAAGAACTATCAGCAATTCCTGAGCTCTGCATCATGTTGGAACTTTGGGTGCTGGGAGAACAGGTGGCCTGCTGGTTGCCCTGGTAAGCAGCTGGGGGCCTAGCAAGCCGCCAGCGCACCGGGGCGGGAACTATCAGTGATTGCTGAGCTCTGCATCATGTTGGAACTTTGAGCACTGGGAGAGCAGGCACTCGCCACCCTGGTGAACAGCTGGGGCCCTGCCAGTGTGCAGGCTAAGAATCAGATATTAATCCATCCCCCCCACCCACGTTAGCAAGTCGGGACTGGCAGTCTGAGTATCTTTTTGGAGGATGAATGTATACAGCGTGGCAAGTAAGGGGGATTTCCTTCTACCGTCTTTTTGAAGGCAAATATTTTTATCACTGTTTTTCTCAGTTTTGATTAATGGTACTGCTTTATTCAATATTCTGTTTTTAAAAGTTCGATATTTCCTTCCATTTTCCTCTACCTGATTGAAAGAGCAGCTAATGTGAACAAAATGGGCTGTACTATTGAGCCCATTGCTTGTGTCCTGGTGACCTGCTCTGAGGTTCTGTGGTAGTTTTACTGCACTGAGGTTGCGTGTGTTTGTTCTGTCTTGTTCTGCTGTATTTTGCTATCTTCAAAAAAAAAAAGTAGATAAGGAAGCAAAAAAATACCTCCAAAAATCTCCCATCTCCACCAAAGCTGATCCATGGATCATGGATGAAAAGAAACTCAAAAACAAGGCAACAGAATTATATAAGGTGATTAAAAGTATATAACAACAACAAAACAAGTCAGTAAGGTACTGAGCAACCTGAAACAGGATATAACTAAGCAGATAATGGACTTAAAAAGTAAAAAGAAGAAAAGAAGATGCTGTAGAGGATATGGCTGCATGTATGTTTAAGTGTGTAGGATTGATAACCATGTTGCTAAGTTGTTACTGGATCATTGAACTTCTTTGCAGTCTCACTGTTTGAATGTCCACTTTGTATGTTTTAATTTTGTAACTTTAACAACTAGGTCTAAGAAGACAATATGTAATTTATCAACTAATGATTTCTTACTGCTTTTTTTCTGAAATTCTGTATTGTTTCTACCCCTTTTTCTGTTTTGCTTTTTTTTCTCTTTAAATAAAAAAAGATATTAAAAAACTGAAAACACACCACTTCTTTCTACAGAAAAAAAAAATGCAAGTCCACAGATGAGGTTAACTCTCCCCTTTGATATCCATTAATGTAAATACAGTGATATAATTTTAAATATTATTGATAATTTTGCTAGATGATTAAGGGATAAGAAAAAACTACTTTATCAATATATTAATCTAGTCATACTAAATTAAGGAAGAAATGTTCATAACCATTACACTCTGGTTTCTATGACTGCTCACAGAGTAACAATTCAGTTTTGCAATTATCTACTTATGTAACCACTTTCTTCCATTATGCTCCATGTTCACTTCACTCTCAGCAAACACTGCAGTTGCTGTAGTCTGTCTTCTCTGGTTAAGTGAGACAAATCACTACTTCTGAAGAGTCTAGGCATTATCAGTCCTGGCTGAATTGGGTTGGTCTAATTTTCCTTGACTTTATTGGAAATTTTTACATTCCGAAGATATTCTTCCTTACTCTCACTGTGCAGCAGCAGCCCAGCCTCCTCTGCATAGCCTCAACTAACAGATAACATCCACTTTTGCCTGTTGATTCAGTGACATAAGAACCCCAAAGTGGCTACCAATAATCTTAACTTCCAGTTCAACAGAATCATTGTCTTTTCATGAAAGCATTCCTTTCAAGACATCTAGGTTAGAAAGACAGGAAGAAAAAAATTCTTAGTTGGTCAGTAAAGTAATGGTGAGAACCATTCTTATCTCTCTTTTTTAAAGAAAAGAATATGGCATTTTATTTTCACTATAAATATATAGTACATGAATTAAGAAATGTAATCACACCTGGGTGTGGTGGTGCACACCTGTAATCCCAGTACTCCAGAGGCTGAGGCAGGAGGATCATTATGAGTTCAGGACCAACCTGGGCTACCAAATGAGCTCAAAGCCAGAGAGAGAGAGAGAGAGAAGAAAGAAAAAAGGAAAGAAGGAAGGAAGAGAGAGAGAGAGAAAGAAGAAAGAAAAAAAAGAAAGAAAGAAAGAAAGAAAGAAAGGAAGAAAGAAAGAAAGAAAGAAAGAAAGAAAGAAAGAAAGAAAGAAGAAAGTCATTACACAGGCCCTCAAATATTGATAGCTTTTGATCTAACAAACCAGTATTATTCCATTCCCTGCAAAGCAGAAACATTAGCAGTTCAGGCTCGGTCTTTGTCATACTTATTAACCTTAAATTCTTACTTCAAAATGCCTAATAGTACTTAAATGCCCAGTAGCAAATGTAAGCTAAGTTTCAATGTGCAGTCTTTGGAATAAATTGTGCCTATTCCATGTTAAGAATAGTGGCTATTCTAGGTCTCTTCTGGTTCCAGATGAATTTTAGGAGTGATTTCTCTAGATCTATGACGTATGTTACTGGTATTTTCATTGGGATTGCATTGAATCTGTATAACAATTTTGGGACAATGACAATTTTCACAATATTTATTCTTCCTATCCATGAACAAACTATCCCTCAGACAAAGGACTTCTATCTAGAACTTATAAAGAATTAAAAAAAAATCAGGCCCCTGAAATTCAAAGACCCAATCCAAAAATGGGCATCCAAGATGAACACACAGTTCTCAGATGAAGAAATAATGATGGCAAATAAATACATGAAAAAATGTTCATCATCATTGGTCGTTAGAGAAATGCAAATTAAAACCACACTGAGATACCATCTCACTCTGGAAAGAATGGCCAGGATCAACATAACTACCAACAACAAATGCTGGAGAGGTTCTGGGGAAAAAGGAACTCTTGTGCACTGTTGGTGGGAATGTAGACTGGTGCAACCACTGTGGAGGTCAGTCTGGAGATTCCTCAAAAAGCTGGGATTGCAAGTCACATTTGACCCAGCTATTCCACTCCTAGGCATATTCCCAGAAGAAATGAAGACATCATACCACAGTGATACATGTGCACCCATGTTTATAGTGGCATACTTTGTAATAGACAGATCTTGGAAACAACCTAAGTACCCATCAACTGAGGAATGTGGTTGGAAAATTGTGGTACTTTTATACAATGGAGTACTACTTAGCTATAAAGAATGATCACATTGAGATATTTATAAATAAATGGATGCAACTTGAGACCATACTCATAAGTGAAATAAATCAAGCTCACATGTATAAATACCATAGAGTCTCCCTAGTGTAAGAAAAGGTAAGAGTATATAAGATTCTATGGTAATCATGGATCCCCATTATATTGCTTTGAAGACTTGTAGTGTTTTCATTCATTGGTTGGAATGGTTTTATTCTGTTTTATTTGACCTTATTATGTGTGATGGTATGAACAGCTACTTTGAAGAAAACAAGACATTATAGCAGCCATTGCTGATTTAATATCATCTTGCTCTGAAGTCCTACCATGCTTTTGTTCTTCTATTACCATTGGTTCTATCATGTTGTGTCTTACTGGGTTTTAATATGTGTAATAATATAAACAAATTTTTTATGGAAAATGAGATATTATAGTAGCCATTGTTCATTTTCTGTTATTTGGTTCAGAATGCCTTGTAATAGTTTCATTCTCTTGAATGCCTTTATTCTATTTTGTTATGTTTGATATAATTTGTGAAGCTATGCTCAATTATTTCAAAGAAAGAGATATTATGGTAGCTACTGTTGATATCCAATTGTCTTATTGTGAAGTGCTGTGTTGCTTGTATTGTTCTGTTCTGATCCACGTTGTTCTGTTCTTTTTTGTTTTATTATCTGTAAAATAAAATTTTAAAAAAAAGAATAGTGGCTAGCTGGGCATTTAGCTCAGCAGCATCAGTGCCTCCCTGGCAAGCATGGGGTCAATCCCTGGTACCAAAAAACAAACAAACAAACAAACAAAAAAAGAGAATAGGTGGCTCTATTCACTTATCTTACAGTGAGTTTAATGAATGGCTTAAAGCTACAAAGTATTTTCCCAGTTATTTCATTTAGTGTTTTTTAAAGCTCTTATTAATTTTTATAAAAAATAATGCTGCAAAAGGTAACACTAAAAAATTTCTGATGTGCTACAAGGTTTGGGTTTTTTGCATGTGGATATTCAGTTGTTCCAGTATATTTATTGAATATACAATCCTTTCTCCACTTATTTGCTCTTGCTTCTTTGCCAGAAATCATTGTCTGTTAGGTGGGTATCTATTTTTGGACTTTATATTGGTACCTTGGTGGTTTGTCTATCTTGATATCAATGCCATTTTGCCATGATTGGTGTAACTTTGTGATGGGTCGTGGGACTGGGGAGAGTTGGAGCTCTGATTTTGTTCCTTTATCAAAGTTGTTTAGACTATTCTGAGTCTTTTGTATTTCTACAGAAATGTAAGAATCAAAATGTTAATCTTTATGAAAAATGTTATTGACAGTTTGGTGAAGGATTGTGGTTTTTTATCTTTATTATTTTCTTCTATTTGTTTTTGGTTTTATTCTGTATTCTATTTTTAATTTCCCAAGGAAAGATGTGAGGATATTTCAAGACTTTCTTCTTTTCCAATAAATGTACTTGGTGTTACAAAATAAAAAATATTTAATCACCAGGATAAGAAAGGTAACACTAAGGAAAGATGTGGTTAGAAATATGTAAGGACAACACAAGTAAAACAGTATTGGCAATGGAGTACTACTTGGCTATAAAGAAGAATAAACTCAAGGCTTTTATACATAAGTGAAAGCAACTTTTTATGATACTCACAAGTGAAGTAAATCAGACTCACATGTGTAAACATCATATTGTCTCCCTAGCATAAGAAACTGAAATAGTAAATAAGATCCAAAATGTACAATAGATACTATGAAAGGTGAAGAAACTGCTCAAAAGGGAAGAACAACTGGGATGGGGGAAAGGAGAAAAGTAGGAAGGAAAAAATATATATATATGTATATATACACACAAGACATATAAGATAATTACACTACTAATTTCCATTAGTTCATTAAAAAGAATAATTTGTGCTTATATTGTTTGATCAATTTTTCATGCCTGCATCTTGTAATCTGAGCAACTTCATTGAAGATAACACTATACAATGTATTAACCATTGTTAGTCTCCTATTATCTTGTTTTGAAATTCTCTATCATTGTTTTTCTTGTTTTTTCTCTTTAAAATAAAAGAAAATAGAAAATAAAAACTGTTGTAAAAAATTACATCTTTTCAAGTACAACATTGAAATATGTTAACTGAAATTTAAAAACATTTCAGTGTTAACTGAAATGTTTTTAAAAATTGGTAATTATCTGCCTTAATACTGTTCTGATATCTAAACCATAATTGCAGTATGAATGCACTGTCTGATTTGCAACTGTGCACAACTTCTGAAGCATATTCTTCAGGGGTTTTTGCACATCAATTAAAGTTAAAGTTGGCCCTTGATTTGTAGACTATCACTACAGGGAATCATTGAGTTTAAGCATGTATTGAACAAAAACTCTGACAGAATGAAAGCAATAATGCCATGCATGGAAAAGCAACTGCTGCCCCCAAATTCATTAACAAATTTAGCACAAGACCCTCTCAGAGTCTTGAGGTGTCTACTCTACGATTCCTGAACCTACGAATATTGGAAGTCAGTAAAGAGCACCATGTATTGAGTTCCGATTTAGAATATTTGTAGCATTATGAAGAACTGAATGAATGCCTCCAGCACACAAGATAATAAATTGTCATTGAGCAAAAGATAAATTCAGCCACCAAGATTCTCCCAATTGTACCCAGCATGGGTGGGAAGAAGCAGCCAGCCCAGCTCCCCCAGGATGAATTAGGAAGAATTGCTTCCCTTTCAATTTAATTAAAGAGTTTGAGTACTGGTATTAAATCATTTCTAAATTTTTTATAGAATTCAGCTGTGAATCTATCAGAACATGGGCTTTTTTGTGTTGGTAAGTTTTTAATTATGTTTTCAATTCATTAACTGTTGTTGGATTATTCACAAGTTTTATATCTTCATGATTAGCTTTGGTAATTCATATGTTTCTAGAAATCTGTCCATTTTGTCTGTGTTTTCAATACTATGAAAGTAAGGGTTTTCAAAGTAAATATTGATGATCTTTGTATTTCCACAGGATCTGTACTGATTTCACCCTTTTCATTCCTTATTGCATGAATTTGAGGGTTTTTTAAATAAGTTTGGCTGGGGTTTATCAATTTTATTTATTCTTTTAAAAAACCAACTTTTTGATTCATTAATTCTTTATATTATTTTCTTACTCCTAATTCTGTTAGTTTCTGCTTTGATCTTGATAATTTCCTCTCTTCTTTGGGCTTTGGGCTTCACTCCTTTTTCTAGAGGCTTGAGGTGCAGCATTAGGTTGTTTATTTGTGCTCATTCTGTTTTGCTGATAGAGAATTCACTGCTATAAATTTCCCTCTGATGACTGCTTTCAGTGCATCCCACAGGTTCCAGTAAGTTGTATTTGCATTTTGATTCTATATACTGTTTAAATTTTTCTTTAATTTCTTCTGTGACACATTGTTGTTCACTATGGTGCTGTCTATTTTAATGTGTTTATGGAACTTTTGCAGTTTCTTTTGTCATTAATTTCCAATTTCATTGCACTGTGGTCAAATAATATACATGGTATAATTTCAATTCATTGGCATTTACTTAAGCATGTTCTATGGGCTAGTATATGGTTTATGAAATAGTAAGTAAGTAAATTTTAGAGAATATCTCATATGCAGTGAGAATACTGTGCATTCTGATGTTATTGGGTGGAACACTGTACATGTCTACTAAGTCCATTTGTTCAGAAATTTGATGCAGCTCTGTCATTTCTTTGCTGATTTTTTTGTGTAATTAATCTGTCTGTTTGTGACAATGGGTGTTAATGTCCCCTGTTATAATTGCATTATTGTTTATATGATTTTTCATGTCTATTAATATTTATCATACATAGTTGGGTGCTCCTAAATTTTGTGCATATATATTTATGATTATTACATCTTCCTCTTGAAATTTTCCCCTAACAAGCATGTAGTGACCTTCTTTATCTCTTTTGACCATTCTTAGTTTGAAGTTCACACTGTACTCAAACAGAATAACTGTCCCTGCTTTTTTCTGAGTTCCTGTCACATGGAGTATTATTTTCCATCTTTTAATGTTCAGTCTATGAATTTCCTTTTGAGTTAAGTGTGTTTCTTGTATATAGCATATTGTTGGATTTTGTTTCTTGATCCATTCTGGCAGTCCATTTCTCTTGATTGGTGAATTGAGGCCATTTACATTAATTGGCTTAGCTTTCTGCTGTTGGTTCCCTAATTTTCTCTTCTGTTTATCTGCTTATGCTGCTTGTTGGTTCCTTTCTGTTGTTGTTCTTAGAATAGTGGTAATTTTTAAAAATCTCTTTCTAGAATGTCATTAATACTTTTTGTAGGGTTGGTTGGGTTGTCATTAAATTCTTCAGTTGTTCTTAAGATAATTTTTCAGGGTACATTAATCTGGCTTGGAGGTTGTCTTCTTTGAGTACTTGAAATAATTCACTCCATGCTCTCCTTGAGTTGATGGTTTGTGTTGAGAAGTCTGCCTTGATTCTGATAGGCTTTCCTTTGTAGGTGATCTGTTTCTTTACTCTAACAGCTTTTAATATCCTGTTCTTTTGCTGAATTTCTGGGATCTTGATTATTGTATGTCCCAATGTAGGTTTATTTTGCTTATGGTTCATTGGAATTCTATACACCTCATTTACCTACATGTCAGGTTCTTCTCCCATGTTTGGAAATTTTCTGCTATTACTTCTACAAATAGTCTTTTTAGGTCATTTGTGTTGTCTCTTTTTTTGTTGACAGCCTTATATTTTTTTCTCTTTGCATCATCTTGTAGCTGTTGAACTGTTATTTCCTGATTCCTTCCTGCTTTTAAGAGATCTTTCCTTTTATGATCACTAGCTGCACTGCTCTCCTCAAAGTCTGAAAGCCTATCTTCAATTTCATTTATGTGGTTTTGCCAGCTTTCAATGGAATTTTTGATTTCCTATATATCTCCTTCAATCTGTTTCATGCATTCTGTTTCCTGTATTGATCATTCAAGGTTTCCTTCATTTTCCTATGCTTCTCTATTTTTTATTATCTGTCTTCTTTGTATATGCTCACCAATTCTTTCACTATTTTCATCATTTCTGCTTTTACTTGAGTGATTATTCTGATCCAATTTCCTTTACAGCTTCTTGAAGTTGTTTCTTTACATCCATTGCTCTCATTTCAGAAATTTCAGGTGTGCGTTTTCCAAATTCATCCATGTCTATGTGTCCTGTACTTAATCTGGATGGGCTGAAAGTTTGAGATTGCATTTTGTTCTTTCACTTGGCATTTTCCTGTGTTCCTCCAAATCAGCTAGATGTCAAATTCTAGGTGCTTCCTGCACTGGCAGTCCATATGGCAGCAGGCCTCTCTGAGGGTTACTGATTACTGCAGGTCTCTGGGCCCAGACTCCCAGTCCCTGTGGGCTTCAGAGATGGTTCCAAGGTGTGGGCAGGTTGCTAGGTGCAGCTTCTCAGTCCCCACAAGCCTCACCTATGGTTCCTGAGTGTGGGCAGGTCACTGGGCATAGCTTCCCAGTCCCTGAGGGCCTCCTCTGGGTTCCCAGATGACTGCACATCACTGGGCACATATTCCTTATCCCTGCAGGCCTCAGAGATAGTTCCTGAGTGTGGGCAGGTTGCTGGGTGCAGACTTCCAATTCCTGTGGGCCTCAGTGAGGGTTTCCAGATGACTAGGGGTCACTGAGTATAGACTCCCAGTCCCTACAGGTCTCAGAGATAGTTTCAGCATGTGGGAGGGTTGCTGGGTGCAGATTCCCAAACTCTGTGGGCTTCAGCAAGGGTTCTCAGATTTACTTCACTTTTATTTCCAGAGTGATGATAAATATACTAAGACCAGTGAATTCGATGACCAGGGACTTATTGTCATATGTTATTTGTTCAGAAGTGTATTCCTTGATCAGAAGAAATGTTATTTGTATTTTTTCCAATGTTTTATTACTGGAATCTAGTTCAAGATACATAACAGAATCTTGAATAAGTGCATGTTTCTTATTTAAAAATGAATAAGAATTATTATCAGGTCATTTGTAAAAACAACTTTAAAGTTTTCTTTAGAAATATTCTAAACATTTTACAGTAGATTAAATACAATTATGTTTAGTTCACTGTGTTCTATTTGAACTTGAGAAAACTCTGCCAGCCTTTCCACTGTGTGAAAGGATTTGCAGTTAGGTCTGCCAGGTTTGAAAACAAAAGCTGTCTATCTTTACCTTCTATGCTTACATAAAGGAATATCCTTAGATTCTACTTTCTGCTGTACATGGTTGACATCTTTATTCCTCTTGAACATTTTACCCTCTCTCTTCTAGTTGACATATGTGATCTATGCTAGCATTTGTTTTGATGTTGAATATGTATCCAGTGATACCCAGATGTCAAGATTTTGGAAGATGTGAGAAATATCTCCCATCTTGTGGTGTATTTTAGTACTTATGAGGTATTTTAGTACTTATGAGTAATTTCATTGCTATCTTCAAGTAGTTAATACCTGCTAAATAGAATAGGGTAACTATAATAAAAATTTCCCTCCCAGCACTCAGGAAGCTGAGGCAGGAGGATTGCTGTGAGTTTGAGGCCAGCCTTGGATACAAAGTGAGTTCCAGGCCAGCCTGAACTGCATAGTAAAACCTTGTCTCAAAAAGAAAAGGAAAAAAAAAAAGAATTTCCAAAGACATCATGCACAAATAGAGACCAAGTCTTACATTCTCTTTCTCCTTTAAACATAAAGGTCATTGAATAAGATATCAAGAGCATATGCGTTATACACCAGCCATGGTTCATGTTGAAGAATTTCAAACATTCTAAAATTCTGAGCAGATGACTTTGGATCAGACCCTGTTTCATCACTGCTTCTCAAACATAAAACAAAACCACTATGGGCACACCTCTGGAAATTCTTCTTGTTGGATTTTTAGATTTGTGTCTTCATTTTATTATCCTATTTCTGCAGCTGAGCTAATGGCCAAAATAGTCAAAGCATAGATTCTCCCACCAACATCTGACAGCCTAAAGATGGCATTAGGAGTGATGGGATGGAACATGTGTCTCTGAATTCTGTGTGTGGGTGTAGTTGGTTCCTGTATCTGCCTACATGCTGCCTAGCCTACAGGTCAGAAGTTGGAGGCACTCGTCATATCACATCATCTGTTCTGGTTCAGTGCATAAGAATTCAGGCTGAAAAAGGCAATATAGTCTGCAATGCTCAGGACAGGAGCTTTGACTGCCTCCACCTCTGGGAAGCCTAAATATGAATCTCTTCTTGATCACTGCAATTCTGCTGATCCAGAATCCCACAGGTAACCCTGAACTTTCCAGGACCTCATGCAAATCAACAATGGGATGGAGTATTTCCAAGAGCACAGGGGAATATATTATACCACAATATGGAGAGATAGGGTCCCCAGGACTCTAAAATCTATACACAGAGAGAAATGCCCTCTTCCTTGAGCCATGGTATTATCCTTAAAAATAAGTAGTCCTGGACCTGAAAAGATCATAATTTCCTCTGAGAAAGCATTATCATTGAAAAGAATGAGCCAAATATCTCAAAATATCTTTATTTCTCTGCATAGTTATTACTCTGACCCCAACCATGTTTTTTTCCACTCAGATATATATTTTAGCCTAGTGTGTAGATAGTAAGAAAAGCTCAAACTTTGGAGTCAGGTTTAAGAAATATGGCTTCACTACCTACTAGTTTGTCAACTTTGAATAAGCAGTGAAGACTCTATGAGCCTCAGTTTCCTCATCTGTAGTAATAACAATGCCAGAATCACAGAGGTTTTATTAAATGATGCAACAGATGTGAAACCACCTATACCTAGCACATCCTATAATTTAAAATTTAGAGTTTCCTTTTCTCTTTCAAAACCAGATCTCTTGCTTTTCTCTCTCATTATAGGAATATTAATGGTCTATCTTGCCACTAAGTTTCTAAGATTCAGAGGAGCTCTAGAACTTTGGGATCAAGGCAACATATTCGTTTACAGAAGTCAAAATTTGAATATTCCAGTTTTTATCTCACTGAAAGTATTAAGGTCATGAAAGGAAAAAATATATAGCAAAATGAGCAGAATTCTGGGACTGAACATTGAAGCAATTCTTGCCTCTGGAGGGAGGGGGAGAATGGGAAGTCTTAGAGTCATAAAGCAAGTTCAAGAATTAGACAGATGACCATATTCCTGTGATGACATAGACACCAGTGGAAGATATGCATTAGCAGAAGTGTGCAATACTGAGAGTAAGCAGGGGAGGAAGATCTTTGAAGGAAAAAAATACCTGATTAACAAGAGAATGATTCTTGGCCATGATAGCAGGTACGAACCCAAGAACAGAATTTGACTCAGGCATAAATACACAGTAGCAATTTCTCTGGGCATGAGAGATGGGTCGATGTAAGGGCACAGTATCCTAGAAGCATCCAGGGTCAAGGAGGTTTGCCGAGGTTCACCTTAAAATAGAATCCTCTTTAAAGATGTAAGAATAGGCCTTGTGGATAACCCCAACTCCTGACCCCTACAAACCTCTTATCCCTTCCCCAACACCGAGTCATGCTCAGTCTCAAACACTGACCTTGGACTACTGTTTTTTCATGTGCACAGTAACAGAACAACTCAAGAAATGCTGGGGAAACTATGTTCAGGGACACTGCAGAAAAGTCTGCCAAGTAACTGAAATACGTAAGGTGCTGTGTGAAAACGGGAGATACTGTTGCCTCAGTATCAGCAAACTGGAAGAACGCAAAAAATTTACAAAGCCACCTCCTCCAAGGCCACAACCGTTTGCATTAACTCTTCCTCAAGAAGAAGTACCAGAAATTTTCTCAACTCCCAAGACATATTACACATAAATCAAGTATAATTTTCTCTTCGTTCATTTCCCACTGTATTCCAACACATCAAGGTGATGAGTTCTATACCTTCTACCTTCTAGTTTCTTGATCTCCAGAATGACTTTCAAGAAGATTCTAATAAAGATTCATTGACAAGCTTCTGACTCTGTTCTTTAACCAAAGGATAAACACTTATTAAATACCAGGTAATAAACTGATAAGGACAACTCAGAACCTCTCATCAAACAGTCAATTATAACCAGTGCTCTAAACACAAATAAACAATATAACATGGAATACTGGAATAAGAAAACTCAGAAAAACTGATATGTAGTTCAGGAGAGGAAAAAGTGAAGCAAGTATTGGAGGAAATTCACAAGTGAGTTTAAGATTAAAATGATGCCTTGTACAAAATGCAGTATTTCAACAGATAAGCGATAGCTGAGACGCAGATCTGAGTGAGTGAAATACCACTGAAATGGAAGGAAATTGGAAAAGATAGGACAATTCAGGAAACTATAGGTGCATTTTGATTGGGTGAAAATTAGATCATCAAAGGTGAACTACAGAGAAGTTTGATTCATAAGCACCTGTGTAGCAGCAGTGAGCTGGGAGAACAAATGAATGTGGTCACAGAGCTCATTATGTAAAACAGAGGCGTAAATAAGTTTTGTTGTCATAGTTTCTATTGTTCTTTGGTATGAGGACCCTATGGAGTTAAGGTGAAACATAAAACATAGAGATTAGTATGAAATGCAGTATCATATGAGATTTTATTGTCCTGATATCCAGGACAACACAAGAATGATCCAGATATATACTCCACTTTATTCTTAAGAATAGACCTATTGAATATGACTAACATGAAAGGTTTCTTCTCTAACTACATTTCCTATTCATTTTTCAGTTTAGTTTCTTAAACCACATCACTATAACAACTACAGGCATTTTGAAGACTTCATTCATCCACTAATTTGTGGCATGTGCTCTTTTTATTAACTTCTTGTCTCCTATTACAGGGCTAGGGTGGGGAATAGGAAAGATGAGGCTAGAAGATCTTATAGTGGCAAAAAATGAGGAACTACTTAAAAATTGGAAGAATAAACCAGGCATGATGGTGTGTACCTATAATCCCCAGAACGCAGGAGGCTGAGACAGGAGGATCATTGTGAGTTCGAAACCAGCCTGGGTTATAAAGTAAGCTCAAGACCAGCCTGAACTGCATAGCAAGACCCTGTCTCAAAAAGACAAAAAACAAAAAATTTGGAAGAATAGGGCATGTAAAAGGAAGACAGAAGTCAATCTGAAAGAGATTGGAATGACCAAAACGGGGACAATTTGAGCAATAAAACAAATTACATAACATTAGACTATAATATATAAATAAATAGCTACAAATCCTTGTTGGTATGAATAAATAATTGAATAAATTAATAGCAGTGAGAAATGACAGATACACCATATAGAATAATTCCAACGAATTTATGTAAACATCCCCTTCTCAAGGGTTATGGGGAACAAACTTTGTTTGTTTTGTTAAGGTAATCTTTCTGTAAATACTACTCAGAATAATCCTGAGTAGGATTGCCCAGAATTTACCCAAAATCTCTCTCTCTCTCTTTCTCTCTCTCTCTCTCTCTCTCTCTCTCTCTCTCTCTCTCTCTCTCTCTCTCTCTCTCTGACTGTGCCTAGTAACTGGTTTCCAAAGAGAAGACTGTGGAAAGAAACAGAAAGGTAACTCTATGTGGGTAACTCTGATAAAGTCCTGTTTCTGAGTTTGTGGAGAAATAGGTGTTGATAACATGAACTTCTGGTACAAGAATAAGATTTTACTATGTCATCTTCCTCCCTGAAATCTATAACCCTGGACTAACAATAAGAAAAACATCACAAAAATTCAAGAGTGAAATTCTGAGACATATCTGACCAGTGCTGCTCAAAACTATCCAATTTATCAAAAATAAGAAAATTTTGAGAAATTGTCACAGATCAGAGGAGACTAAGGAGACATGACAATTAAAGGTAATGTGTGGAAACATAAATGGCAAGTATATAGTTCAATTAGCAGTGATGTGTTTAACAATGGCTGATGGACCATGGTGGCATAAGACCACAATGTAAGATCACAGAGGGGTAGAAGTGCTATTTCTCCCCTAAAAGTTGGGTAGAATCCAATGGTGAAGTCAACTAGAACTGAACTCTTTATGGGAAATGTTAACTATTATAGTTCTTTTGTTTCCTTTTACAAGCTAAAAGTTAATTTCATTCTCTACCTCTTTTAGCCAATTATTGTATTTTCACTTATATAATTTTTCCCTTTTTTAAGATTCTCACATTTATTGGCTTAAAATACTTCATGATGCCATCTTTCTAATTTTGTAATGCCTCTAAGGTAAATAATGACATTTCCTTTTTAATTTCTGATATCGGTTGCATATTTTTATTTTATTGCCTTGATAAAATATTCACTTTACAAATTTGATTTTTTACAAAAAGCACTCCACAGACCTTGAGCTTGTGACCAAAGAAGGGCGCAAGTGTGCAAGCCTATGACTAGGGCTGCGGTAACTGGTGCTGGGGTGGGCCTAATGATGTAGGCCAGGAGACACAATGCAGTGCTGGTGACAGTCCCTACCCTAGTGCTTCTGGAGCTGACCTGGAGCTGGGACCTGTCAAAAGCTTGTGGCCTCTGAGGGTGGCCTGGACCTAGAGCAGATCTAGATGTCACCAGTCACTGATCAGTTGAGGACTCTTTTCCTGGAAATCTGGAATCAGGAGAATGCAGTTCTGCTAGTGGCTCCAGAGCACAAACAGTCTTCAACCCTTAGTGTTACACCTCTGAGACCTGATGCGGTTGACACCTGTTATTGCCAGATGCCATTGGCCAACACTGTGTTGCAGGTCTCTGCATTTGCTGCTTTCTATCACTGATCTTTGTTGGCTGCTAGTCTGTGAAGTCCTTCAAGGCTAACGGTCTCTTGAGTTTATAGATCTTTTGTTAAGGTAAACTTTCTGTGAATACTACTCAGAATAGTCCTGAGTAGGTTTACAGAACTTAGCCAAAATCATGAGATGTATAGGACCACAGGAGCAAGGCTTTATTTCAACAGGACCTGAGTTGCCAGACATGGATACTAGTACACCAAGGGGAACCCTCCTAGAACAACCAAGAAGTCTGAGGGAAGCACTGTTTTAATAGCAGCTGCCAGCCTGTGATTGATTGATCCAAATTTAAACCTGCTGATTGGTCCATATTTATGCATGCAATTGGTCTATGTACAAGCCTGGTGATTGGCCCAAATTTGAATCTGCTGGTTGATGCAAATTTTTCTAAATGCAATTCTTGCTACAGATTGATTCATATTCAATTTACTGCTTAGTTCAAGTTCAAACCTACTGTAGTCAGTGCAGACATGTGGGGTGGCCAGGACAGCTATAGCTGTCATGGCAGTGGTTAAAAAAAATACCAAACACTTGAACTGTTTGATTAACAGCTATCACACCTCCACAAAATGTGGTGGGACTCTTCAAGAGGGCTAGCTATGTTCAATGAACCTTACTGGGATTGGGGGAGGTTGGAGATGTTAATAATGGACTCAAATCCCTCCCTGATCTCTGGCGTATTGAGGTGCTTTGTGCACTACTTCTTTAAGCGGCTGTGAAGTAACCCAGGAAGACACTAAGGCAAGTTGTCCCAGTTCATCCTTGGGGGAGGTGCCAGGGGGACTGAAAGAAGGCAAGAGTGTGGAGCATGACAGCTGTTGGCCACAGGAAAAATGGGAGAGTCAGCACTTCTCTGCCTCACGGAGACTGAGGTAATCAGCCCTTGGACCTAAGGTGGCAGACACTGACCTAACAAAGAGGTGGGCTCAGAAGCTCAACTTGTGGGTACAAGCCTGGCCTAGGGCTACAGCAGCTGGCCTGGCCCGAGTGGGCTTGGGCCTGTGTCCACAGGGGTCATTTGGCTGACTACGACCTGAGTAGGCCTAGATTTGAGGCAGACTTGAAGCCTGGACCTTATGGTGCTATGCAGTGAGGGGACAGGACTAGACACCAAGTTCCTTGGGCAGGCCTGGAACCTGAAGCTGCAAGATGTCATCTGGTCCTGGACAGGCCCAGAGGCCCTCCTTAGAAGTCCAAAACCTAGAGAGCTGTTACACTTAATACACTGTGTCAACTTGAGAAGTTTACAAGTTTAACTGAGAGACTCAGCAGGGAGCCAGGATCCTTACTTTGTAAATATCCTCATCCTGTGCAAGAAAAGGGCACTGAGATTTTGTGAGTGCTACACCTGCCCTGGAAGGTGGGGGTGGCCTGTGTACAATATAAGGGAGGATAAGAGGCTTGCTCCTCCCTTTTGCTCTGACTGCTGCCTTGAAGTGTTGCCCCCCTGCCGTACCACCCTGCCTTGGAGCCAGCTGATTATGGACTGAAACCTCCACAAACAGGGAGCTAAATAAACCTTTACTTCCTTGTTTTTGGGTGTCGGTGCTTTGTCCCAGCAACATGAGAAAAGTAACCAACACAAGGGCCTACCAAGCAACGGATTTTACTTGAACAGCCCTGCTTCAGGGTACTATAAATGCTAATCCTCATATGTCAACTTTATTGGAATACAACAGCAGTCCCTAACATTTTTGGCACCAGGAACTTGTACTGTGGAAGTCAACTTTTCCAGAGACTAGGAAGATGGTGGTTTGGGATGATTCAAGTGCATTACATCTACTATGCACTTTATTTGTACTGTTATTATACTACAATATGTAATGAGATAATCACACAACTCACCATAAAATAGAATCAGTGGGAGCCCTGAGCTCATTTACTGCAGGTAAAGAATCCCATCTTGGGGTGATGTTGGGGACAATGACACCTGAAATATGTTGTTTATGCCCATTCTACTCCATAATCTCATTTTTGCTATCACTTCAGGAAACCCTGCTTCACAAAGACAAGATGTTAGAAATGGAAGCAAACTTTTTAGTGCTTTTGTGACAATCTCAAGATATTCTTCCTTCACTTTAATCCAGAACATATAGAGATTTGAAATTATCTCAAACATACTTTTAAGGTCATTGTAATTTCCAATCTCAAGAAGTTGATCTAGCATGGGAAATAAATTCACATTGTGTCAACTCAAGAAGTCTAAAAATTGAAGTAACTCAGCAGTTCTACATCCTTGGGCGTGGAGGATATTCCCTTACCACTCTAGGATGATGTTCATTGTGTCAATTTGCGAAGTTTCTAAGTTTAACTAAGTGATTCAGCAGGGGCCAGGGGCCTTCCTTTGTAAACATCCTCAGCCTGTGCAAGAGGAGGGCACCAAGATGGTGTGGGTGTAAAGGACACCCCCCAAGGGTGGGTAGTCTGCATACAGTAAAAGGGAAGTGAGGAAGGACTGACTTCTGGTTCTTTGGAGGAGCTCCAGTCTTCGCTTTCAGCTTGGACATCATCTCCTGGCATCTGCAGAAAACTATTTGGCTTCCAGCTGGAACTCTACAGCCTTCCTACATAGGCTCTAGCCTTCTGCCATAGGTTCCTTAGCGCTCCATCACAGACCCATTGGCCTCCTGATAGGGACTAGCATGGAACACTGCAGTGAGTTTGGGATCTTAGGCTGTTCCCTTCAGCCTCCAGCATGCAGACACTCTGCACGCTTCCTCATCCAACTCTGTGGCTGACCATCATAAGTCTATCCTGTAATTTCTTATACATTTGTGTATCTTATGTTATGTATGTTTCTCTAGTAAACCCTGATTGATACACTGGGTTTGTTCACAAATGGATCATGGGTCAATTCTTTCCCAGTTCAGGTGTCTTTTGGGATTAGGAAGTAAGGTTAGAGTTTTGTGAAACCTGTGATAGGTAATCAGGCACCAACTGGGAAGAAGACCCTGTCTCAATTTCCATGCATACACTGACACAAAATGATCAATTCTGTTTTCTTAATTTGCAATCATTCAAAGAAATACATATAACATATCACCATGCACATCCTCCTGGAAAGTGTATCACACAAAAACAAATCTTGTTGCCCTACAATCAACATCAGTAAACTTGTCAACCTGGATTGCATGCCACAGTGATTCATTAATCCTAACAGTTATGCTTCAATATCCTCTGCCATTTCATCAATTTATCTAGTGACACTGTTAGCCAAAAGAGAAACACGTGCCACCTTTTGAAATGCAGCTACTCCTAAAAGTTCATGAAAAATGTCCTTAGCAGCAGGTAGAATCAATTCTTCAATACTAAAGAGCTTCTTAGCTTTAGGAATGTAGTTAACCACTAAGAATTATGCTTTCAGTGCTGACACACTTGATGAAATAATGGCCTTCAGCAATTGGCTCTAGTGAGGTGTGGTGGTGCACACCCACAATCCCAACACTTGAGAAGCTGAGACAGGAAGATTCTGGGAATTCCAGGTCAATTTGGTCTACATTGTGAGTTTGAACTACACAGCCAGACCTTGTCTCAAAAAAAAAAAAACAAAAAAACAAAAAAAACCTGCCGCGTCCTAGTTCATCCACGCCTTGTGACAAGGTCCATGGGTGGAGGAGAGTGCTTCAAGGAATTGCTTCTCCAGGAAAAGGACACCACATGTGGGAATTGGGTGCAAGGATCTTGTAATGTTTTGTACTGATAATTGTAATTTGTGTAATTCACATATATATATTTTCATGTAATACTCAATATGAAATCGAAAATAGAAACTCCAGAGGAGTTACTAGAAACCCTCTAGATAATCCCTTTGTGAAAACTAATTGTGAAATTTTACCTTCTGTGAGTAGTATGAGAGAGTTTATACAAAAGCTTTAAATGAAAGAGCTCATGGAGGAGGATTTACAAAATTCCTGTGAGACAACTGCCCTGAGACACTGGACAGGCAGCCAGAAACGGGCAACTAGGACACATATGTTACACCACCGGCCACCTAAGACAGGCACAGGACCAATTGCTGTCCTGCAGGTCCATGACGGGTAAGGCCTGGTTGGGTTCATATGAAGAGTCCTTGACCCAAGACAGGCGCTGTCCTACAGGCAGCCAGAGATGGGCAACTAGGACACATATGTTACGCCACCGGCCGCCTAAGACAGGCACAGGACCAATTGCTGTCCTGCAGGCCCATGACGGGTAAGGCCTGGTTGGATTCATATGAAGAGTCCTTGACCCAAGACAGGCACTATCCTCACAGGGTCTGCCATACTCCCATAAGTGATAAGGGAAAAAATGTAGGGAGCGGCATGATAGCTTCACAGCTGCCGCTCTATCTCTCCCTCCTGTGGGCATCCAGGTGCGTCGGCTTACATTTTCCAAGCTAATTAAGTAACAAGAGTAAAGTGTTACAAAGGTGAAAAAAGTTGATTAACGCATATTGTTTAAGATTGTCCCTGCCTGGCCCTAAGCCTGGGATGCTTCCTGCTTGGGGTTTGGGTTGCTGCCAAAAGTTAGCAAATATATATTCCAGCTTCTGAAAAATAAAATAGATTCAGATTCACTCACAGACTGGAGTGCAGTGTCTTCTGTCTCTCACTCGCCGACTCCCTGACCACCTTTGGGACCCCTGAGCCCTGCCGCAGCTGGACTCTGGCAAAAAACCACTGTTCTTCATGTTCATATCTTTTCTTTTGAAAAGATATGAACAAAAAGGTTTGCCTTTTAATTCAGAGTGTTTAGTGTCCATGTCATAAAGCAATTGCAAAGATGCCATAGCTCCATTGGATAGCTAGCCGCCACATTTCAAACACAAAGTGGGCTTGAAGAATGTGAGTCACCTGCTACAATGATTCTGTGATTGATTTTCTTTTAAGTGCAGCTTTCTTTATGCTGGTAGTCTTAGAGTCTCTCTCTATCTCATCAATTGGGTCTAAATTTGCTTTCAAAGAAGCTTCCAGTGACTTTTGTTTTTCACTGATTTAGCTAAGGTTATCTTGTGAGTTTATCAAAATGGTGACTAAGATAATGGCACAGTGATTAAGATAAAGGCACAGTGCAGGAGAGAGATGGGGATGGAAGTGGTGAGTAAAATAATGAGCAAGCCATGTCAGACTGAAGTAAGTGTTGGATTATGACTTAAAGATGCAGCTATACAATTGAAGGACATCATTCTGTTTGCCCAGATCTTATTGAGAATTTTTGTCTATATGTTCATTAAGGAGATAAACCTGTAGTTTTCTTTTTGGTTAAATCCTTTTTGGGCTTTGGTATCAAGGAAATGCTTGCTTCCAGCAATGAATCTGGGAATAATGATTCCCTTTCAATTTCATTAAAGAGTTTTAAGAGTAGTGACATTAAACCTCCTCTAAATTTCTTGTAGATTCAGAAGAAAATATGTCATGACTTGGGCCCTCCTTTGTTGGTAGATTTTTAATTACATCTTCAATTTCATGGACTGCTACTGGGTTATTTAGAATTTCTGTGTCTTTTTGATCCAATTTTTAAAAGCTTTTGCACAGCAAAAGAAATCATCAACAGAATGAAGAGACAATCTGCAGAAAGGGAAAAAATATTCTTCAGACAAATGACTAATATCTAGACTACATAAAGATCTTTTTAAAAACTTCAAAAACATCAGACCCCCAAATATAAAGATCCAATCCAAAAATGAGCATCCAGCAAGGTGTGGTGTTGCAAGCCTGTAATTCCACCACTCAGGAGACTAAGGGTGGAGGATTCCCTTGAGTTTGATGCCATCCTGTGCTACACAAGCAAGTTCAAGGCCAACCTGGACTACATAGTGAGACCCTGCCTCAAAAAAAATCACAGAAATGTGCATCTGAAATAAACAAACACTTCTCAGAGTAAGAAGCACAAACAGAAAAAAAATATATATATATATATATGAAAAAAATGTTTAGCACCACTGTCTATTCAAGAAATGCAACTTAAAACATCATTGAGATTCCTTCTCACTCCAGAAAGAATGGCTGTCATCAAGAAATCAACCAATACCATATGCTGGCAAGGCAGTGTGGGGAAAAAGAGCCCTTTTACAACCATAGGGAAATCAGTATGGGATCCCTTAAAAAACTGAAACTAGAGGTTTTATTTAAGTCAGTCCCCTTTCTGGTATCACCCAAAAGAATTAAAAGCATCATACTACAGCAACATATCCATACCCAATGTTGTAGCAGCACAATTTGTAATAACTAAATCTTGGAAACAGATGCCCCTCAACAGATGAATGGATAAAGAAAAGGTGGTTTTTGTACGCAATGGAGAACTACTCTGCCATAAACTTGAGACTTTTTAGGTAAATGGATGCACTTTGAGATCATACTTTTAAGTGAAATCAATTGAACACACATGTTTAAATATCACATTATCCGTGTGAGAAACTGAAAGTATAAATCAGGAACAAAGTGGATGATAGATACTGGCAAGTAGGAGGACAATGTTCACATGGGAGGGGAACAAGAAAGGGGCTGGAGAAAGGAAGGAAGGAAAAAGAAAAAGAATAGAAAAGGGAAATGGAAACAGCTTTTGTAAATAAGAAGGAAAGAAGGATAGAAGGGAGAGAGGAATGGGAGGGAAAAAGAAGAATCAAATATATCATGTACAGTTACAAATTTCCTATGGTGAATGAGATCAGTATGTATATCAAAAGGATAGCAATAAAATTAGTTTTAAAAAAAGAAATGCAGTCTAGCGGACCTCCTGGGTGTGTCTGCGTGAGTCAGGGAGGTGTGGCTTTGAATCTCATCTACAATCCCCTGCTATCTCCCCTCCAGTGTCCTGCCCTGCTCTGCGTCCCAGCCTCTATGAACTAAGCAGCTTTTCTTCTCCACACCTTTCTGCCATGATGTCTCTGCCTTGGAGTCAAACATGCACTGAAACCAGGAGCAAATTAAACTGCTCCCTTAGTTTGTGGGTGATTAGTAAGTCTCAGCGGTGAGGCAGACAGAGGACAGAGGCAGTGTCTGGTGCTCTTGTCCTTCTGCTTCCCCCAAATGGAAGGTCTCTCTCCTGGCTGCGCTGTCTGAGGTTGGGGGAAGAGTGGTGTAAGTAATATAAAATGGAACTTCTTGTCCTCCTCTCTGCACCTTTTCCTGTTTCTGCACTAACCCCAGAGCAGCATCTCTCATCAGCACTCCTCAGCTCTTGCGAAGATGTGCTTGTGCATGGTCGTGAGCACTAGAAAGCCCGATTTACTATCTTGCTGACTTTGATTGTGGCTTTGAAAGCACTAAAGTTTTAACCATAGTAAATTCTAGTGTTTCACTGTACTTTTTAAACTCTCAAACACAAAGAATGAAGCTATAATTAGATTTATGTAAACTCCAGGCTGTGTGTGTATATGCATGTGCTGTGTTAGCTGTGTTGCTTGATGTATGCTCTTCTCAACTTAGCGTGGTCTTTGCTTCTTTCTTGCCATGATAATAATTACCACTGGGCTGGGGATTTAGCTCAGAGGCATAAGCGCCTGCCTTGCGAGCCTGCAGTTGTGAGTTTAATCCCCAGTACCAATTAAAAAAAGGATAATAGTTACCACTAATCTTTTTGTATACAAAAAAGGAGCTTTATGAAAATGAAAAAAACAATAAATTTCAGAAGTTTGTTTAAATAAAGAACAATGAAAATGTATCTCAGAAATGCACAGAAAAGACATTTTCCCTTTTTAAAATATTGTCGTCGTTTATTATTCTGCTAGCTTATCCATGTCAAGTTAATTTGAGTGGTAATAGGCATTATTGCACTATCTTCCATTTCATTTTATTTTCTGACACTGGAGATTGAACCCCAGAGCTTTGCACTGAATTATACCACTACCAGGGCTGATCAGACCCCTGCATACTTGTAGGAGGATGACAGGAAATAAAGACAAAAGACAATGTTCAGGGTGCACGGGGAACAGAAGGAACCTGTCTCTAGAAGACAGGAGTATTCATCTCAGTCATCAGCCCACTTTTATTAGCAAGCAAGGAGCACAGGAAAAGTGGTGGTGGACTTGGACTGTGGTGGACAGGCAAAAGCTAATGGAAAACAAGTTCTTCCCTGTGCCCCAGATGCCTGTGTCCTTTACATGACCCTCAGAGATGTTATGTTGCCTTCTGAGCACTGCAGTTATGAGCCAAGAGGCATGGCAGCCTTCCACAAAATTCTGTTCCTCAGGCAAGGTCACACCGACCTTGAGACCATAGGACCCCAGTCACACAGCCTGGTCCCTAGCATAGTGAAATGTTATTTCATATCACCTGGTCCCCAACATATCACCAGACCTTTTTATTTTTTTATTTTGAGTCAGGATCTCACTACATTACACAAGCAGAATTCAAACTTGCATTCCTCCTGCTTTGGCTTCCCAAAGTCCTGGGAATATACGTTTGAGCCAAGACATCTGGCTTACTTTTTTTTTTAATTGAGATATATTATGTGTACACATTTATGAGTATTGTAGACAGTAGAATAGTGGTCACTAAAGACTAGGAAGGATGGATGGAGAGAAAATAGAGAGATACAGAGATTCACTGGATAATGAATACCAAAACAGCTAGACAGGAAGAGTTTAGCTGTAGTGATCCATAGGGCAGTGTAGTAACTGTAGTCTACACAATTTATTACATATGCAAAATACCTAGAAGAGAAGAGTTCAAAGGTTCAACATAGAGAAATGACAAATATTTGAGGGGATAAAAATTCTAATTACCCTGACTTGATCATAATCCATTTTATACATGTATTGAATTATCGTACCACTAATTAGAATTAAGAATACAGATTTTTTATTTTGACACTTCAAATTAGTTAACTGTATTTTCACTATAAAACAATTCATTTTAATTTTTAGACATTATAAATAATTGTCCTCTAATTCTTACCATGTGGAAACAGCACAAAATGCTAAAGGATTGTAATAACATTATTTTCATGTTTCCCAGTTGATACAGTAGAAGAATTTTAGATGTTCCTGCGTGACCTGATCCTTGGAATCAGAAAATAACATTTAATGACACCTGGGCTTTTTATACTAGTCTGAATGTGTTATTTGTATAGGGCCTGTTTAGTGATAATATTCCTGAGCAACTGAGAAACTAAGGTTAAATTAGAATTTATCCAGGAAGCACAAAGTTCTTTGGGCTATGGCTTGTTTTAAGTACCTGGGCATAGAAATGATTCTTGAAATGGATCTTAATTGCTGTTATCATCATTATTCTAGTCTTTGCTAATTAAGTTTCACTAAGGAGCAAACCCTCTCTTTTTACAACTCTGTGCCTATGAGCTTGTTTTATATTACATTAGACATTACAATTTGTAATGTCTAAGATGTCAGGCTTTAAGAAACGTGTTTCAGAGGAGGAACATGTATGTAGTTAACATAATTATACTACTAAGGCCCAAATTTCTAAAGGCAAACAGCAAATTGCCAGATATATTTCTATCTATCTATATCTATCTCTCTAAGGGCTGTATTTGTCTCCAAGGCCCTCTCCAAGGGCCCTCTTCAGAAGTGGCCAGTGAAGAGCGATAAAAGCGACATCTCAGAAGGAAACGCCCTGAGTGGTGGAGAGAGCTGACGCCATTCTCAGAGAGCAGAACTGAATCCTTATCAAGGAAAGTCTCTAACCCCCAGAGTGTGCATAGCCTGCATCACAATGTGATTCAAGTTGCTATCGCCCAGCAACTGCTGTGTGCTGTCCATTCTTTCTTCTTCCAAATAGGGGCGTGATGGTTACAACATTATGAAGTAAATATTACATATAACGTGCTAGTTACATGATAAAATGAGCACATCATTCAACCATAAAGAAAAATGAAATCCTGTTGTTTTCACCAAGATGAATAGAACTGGGAGATAGTATGTTAAGTGAAATAAACCAGACACATAAAAACAAGTGTAACACACCACACTCTAGCTCCTAAATGTGGAAGTTTAGAAAATAGCAGTGTTGTGGGTGTGGTGGCACACACCTGCAATCCCAGCACCCAGGAGGCTGAGGCAGGTGGATCACTGTGAGTTCAAGGCCAGCCTTTGTTATAGAGTGGCTTCAAGGCCAGCCTGAATTACATAGTGAGATCCTGTCTCCAAAAAAGTCAATGTGAATGTATAATCGTGATTACTGCAGACAAGTGGTAAGGGAAATAATAGTGGGAGGATGGGTAACAGGTATCAAAAGGGAGTTAGATGAAATAAATTCTAGGGCTTCACAGCACAAAGGGGAGGATTTTGTTCATAATAATCTACTATATATTTTATGAAGAACTAAAAGAGAGGAGCTTGAAGATTCCAAACATAATAAAATAATAAGAAAATGGAAATGGTAATTACTCTCATTTGACCAGGGTATTCTTGTGTTCATGAATTGACATATTATGCTCTAACTCATAAATATATACAGTTGTTACACATTAATCAAAAACAAAGAAATTTTTAAAACCAGCATATCTTATTTAAGAACAGATATCAAATTATTCCTTTATGGAAAAAAAAATAATTTTAAATAATTCATAAAATTTTGGAGAATGCTCTAAGACAGATCAAAAATAAGGTATCACTAATACTGCCTGTATCAAAAGGGTAAATGGTGCCAATATAGGATTTTTGCTTAATTTTGTACGTAAAAATAGGGCAGAAAAAGAGACCTAACAATACTTCCCATACTCACTTATCCTATGAGTATGGAAAGAATACAAGAATAATAAGGAAACTAGACCCACCCAGTCAAAATAGAATTCAAGTTTTAATTATCTGTTTTGTAACAGATAATTCCCTGATACTAACTCACCCCAAAATGGACTCTTGTACTTAATGTAACAGGGGACTAACATAGAATATATACTTTAAAAACAATGGGCCAGACCCACTTCGTGTCAGAATAACAAAGTAGACACCCCCAAAATGTCCCTGAGGACACTGTGGTGGAACCCAGAGAAAGAGAATGTTACAATGGAAGATTTTCTTGTGTAAGCGCTATTACTAAGGCTCTCAGAATTCAGTTGAAAACATCTCTACATTAGTCTCTGAAATAACAAAAATTTCTAAAACCCTGCAATGAAGTCTAGTCATTTCTTCCTACATGTTTCTCCAGAATTCTCAAAAACCATAATACTAAAAGGAAAGTCCTCATGTGCTTTTGAAACTGTAACATCCCCATCTAAATATTTGTCTCTCTGTCCTCGCTCCAGTAAAATGAGATGATGAGCTGCTTATGGAGGAATAAGGTTTCCAGTTTCTTTAGCCCCTGTAAGTAATGTTGGTGCAGTAGTAATTTACAGTCTATGTTTTAAATCAAGCAATGACCACTAATGCTGCCACAGAAATTTCTGTTTTCCTATCTGGGAGCAATGCCTACCGTCATGACCTACTACAATTCTGTCTAGCTCACAAAGCACTTCTTAAATATGTTCCCTCATTCGCAAGGCTTTAAATTTCACACCATCGAGTAAACAGAAGGTACAATGCTTTTAAATATCCTAACCATAGCATTTGCCTAAAGATGCTATCAACTGAATGTGCAGATTGCTACTGAAAAAGGATTTGGGGCAGGCACATTAAATGAGTTTTAAATGATACACTGGAATTTTCACTAGCTGTCTTCACCACCCTTCAGATCTGCTCCCAAAAATATTATTAAAATGCTCAAATATTTTCTTCCCTTTAATTAATTCGTGGTTGTTAGAAAACCCTCTCCAAGGAGGTAGAAGGAGAGAAGAGAGACAGAGAGGAGACACTGAGGCATTCAGATTTCCTTAGGTATAATATATTCCAATTTTTCAAAAAAAAAAAAAAACCACACACACTTGAAATTCTGTGAAATATTGTCCTGTGTAAAACATGGAAAGGCCACATTACATCACCTCTCTACCTCCTGTCTCACCAGTGTAGCACCTTGAACATGGCAGTTATTCATTCACATTTGAAGCATTCCAAAAAATTAATATATCAACAAATAAGTATAGGCAAAAGCAAAGGGCTTTATTATGTGAAGAATCAGGTTCACATAAGGAAGTCGGTATATCTTTGACTGCTACCTACTGGGCTTGATGCACCTCCGATCTAGGATGAGTGGAGATCAGTGAAGCAAGTGCTTGACTCACAGGATTGAAACAAGTGTGACAGTGGGGTAAATAATATAGTCATACACCTTCTCAGCTGTCTGTTCAGGCTCTGGAGGTGGTTGTTGGAGTTTGTGATACTTTTTGCTTTCCACTTCATTGACACAACATAATTTTCCGTGTAGACATCCCATTTCAGATATTTCCCCTATTTTGCATTTCTTCTTGCAGTAGCCTGCCACGTTATTAAAGCATCTTGGGGGTTTTGCTCCAGCTGCGTATAGGAAAAACCATGGGAACAAGGTTAATTCTGAGGATGAACAGAAAAGGGATGTGGTTCCCCAAAAGTTATGGCCTCCTGTTATCCCCAAGTGAACCTTATGCTGATGGGAGAAAACTCAGGGCCCCTCATTGAAAATCATCCTGAATGACAGACTTTTGACACCTCAGGCTCCGGGCCAATGCCTAGATGGCACTGGGAACATTAGAACATACGTGATAAAAGAGAGAGCTCAATTCCTGGTCATGGGGCTATGTAACAGGCCCCGCTAGGGCCCTGGAAATCTCTGCTCCATGGTCTAAAGTCAGCATTGCCTCAGTTCTGTCTTTGGAGAGCACCAACTTGTCACCATCAATACAATTTAGTCAAATCAACTTTTTTCAAAAATCTCAGATTTTTTAAAGTAACCACATAATTAGGCTTCACAGTCACTGATATGGACATTAGATGGTTCCTTACCAAGCTCTCTTTGGTCTTAGCAATAACGGCTATTAAAAACTCCTTCTCCTGTTCAGCCTGTAGGACCTCTCCAGGACTTGGCTCCTCTCCTCACTTACCTACCATATGCCTCTTAATCTCAGATAAATGTTTTACCTAGAGATCAGACTCAGCTCCTCATGGAAACTGTCCCCCTTAATACCCAAATTGTCACCTATTTGCAGTAATACACTCAGGTCCTAAAATTCTTGTTCCCAATTCTAATTTTCACCTCTACAAAAAATATGCATCAAAGATGGAGACAAGAATACATTCTCACTACTCTAGATTTCACAATATGTGAAGTTTCTTCAAAGATTAGAGAGGTGCATTTTGAGGCCCCCAGAAAGATTCTTCTTTGTCTTCTTTCTAGCAAAGGAGAAAACACCTTTCACTGGCTTCTGCTATGAATTTGGTGTTTCATGTTTCTCAGTTTCATATCCTCACTTTAAACAGAGGCATTACACTGGACAGCAGTAAAAACTAAGACCCAAAGGGAAGAAGTCATCCATGATGATGAAGATATATTCTAACCTCACAAGGACATGACTTTGAACTGTGTAACATCCCATTACTGTTGTAGCACAGGTTGAACATAAATTGGGGTGGAAGGGGATGGCCAGGTTCTTGGGTGAAAACTGTGTTTGGCATCCAAAAGATAATTCTAGATAACAGGTTCATTGATACCTTTGGAGAGAACTCAAGAACTCAGCCCTCCTCTAACCTCCCTGGCTACTCTCTTCTAAGACACAGACCAAGACAGATGCCTTGGAGAATAGGCACTTTTGATGATACTGGTCAGATAGCAACAATCTCAAAGGTTCTGTCCCCACTTGCATGAGCAGTGTTATCTCCTACATTTTTATGGTGCATGTGGACAGTTACCTGTGAGTACCTGAGACAGCAGAACAATCAGAATCAGAAACAGCATCATGTTAACTGATTTTCCAAGAGAAAGAGTAGGAGGCCTTCTTTGTCCACTGGTCTTTGTCACGCAGATTTTCAAAGTGAGCTGGGGCTCCAAGTGTTATCAGCACTTCCAGCTCTAATTTTATCTCACATAAACAAGCAGGAAGTGCAATTTCACACCTACCTACATTCCTGATCATGAAGTTCAGAGTCACAGAATGTTCCATCCTATCATGCCTACGCCTCTTTCCTCAGGATGTGAACTCCAGACAGCAGAAACTGTGATTTCTCCACTTGGCTGTCCATCATTTGGGTCACATTGTTTGGGCATGTGCCCTTGTTTGGGTGAAACAGTCCTGGCTTGTTCCTTTGATTGTGTCTCAATCACAAAAATAACCCAGATTGGAAGATAAATGTCTATCATCAGTCAAAATAGACACATAATATATCTAATAATAATATTGAAACTTTATGAAACTTCCAGGTAATTATTTTAGAAGTATGATTGCTTTTGTTTGGGGTAGATAAATTTATGTTATTTGAGAACTTCCCATAAAGCCTTGCTCATATAGCACAGCATGATTCTACAACTGAAATCTTTTACAAGATATCCCTTTACATAGTATTCAACTGACTATGAATTATTCCCTGCTCTTTTTGGGCTCTTTTATAGAATCATTTACATTTCAGTCAAAACAATGTGAATGTTCCTACCTGTTTTGGCACTTCCATCTCCTGTTTCACTTCACATTTAAATCTTTCCTCACAAATTATATTACCTGCCATGCATTCCATCTATTTGACTCCTCATTTGCTTTCAAAACCAAATTCAATCATCCCACATCTGTGAAACAACACAAACTGGCCAGGTTTGCAGAATCTCATCATACGATGGGTTGATCTTACAAGGACTATGAAGTTCATGGTTCCAGAAAGTGTACCCTCTCAAATCTCAGAAATATAAATGTTTACTTAGGCTTTAGTGGGTAGATTAGCCTCTCATTTTTTCCTCTCCACATTGTATAATTACTTGTTTTTTAAGTTTTTTTCTCTCTTAACCAGAACAACCTATCTTCCATGTATATTAGTCAGCTTCATGTTACTGTAATGAAATATGTGAAGCAATTAACTTATAAAGAGAAAAATATATTTTGGTTCACAGTTCTGGAGGCTTCAGTCCAAGATAAAATAGCCCCACTGCTTCAGGCGTCTGGTGAGGGCAGCATATCATGGCAAGTACACATGGCCTAATATGGGCAAGGAATGTAGAACAGACCACCAGAGAAATAAAAACGTTAACAAGTCTGCTCCATGCAGGGAAAAAGCTCAGGACTAACTTACCCATGGGTAAAGAGGAAGACACAAGAACGATGGAGGAGCCAGAGCTATAAAGAAGGATGATTTTTTTAAGATACTGATCTCCACCTACTACTCATCTGGAATTTGGCTAAAGCAATTACCAACTCCACCAGAAGGCAACATGGACAGAGATCAAGAGGAGAATTCAGGGAAAGAAGAGTTCTTTTAGGATGAATGGAAGACTCTTCTAGCTCCCTAGAGTCCTCTGCCTATGTCATTTAACACACACACACACACACACACACACACACACACATCAATGAAATAGTAACTTTTTGGAGAGTAATGACTATATGCCTAAGATCACAGAGCTGTTAAGTGGCAAAGCAAGTACAGTAATTCAAGCTCCCAGTTCTCTCAATCCTTCACTCTTTCTATCTCATCTTATTGGCTACCATCAGCGATTAATGTCTTATAATCCAAAGCAAAGAGGTCAGACCTGGGAAACCTACCTAAGCTGTTAAAATCTAAATATATAAAGCATAAAGTAAAAACCAAAAAGAAAAGGAAAGAGTCACAAAAAGACACTACTACAGTGTCCAGGTGCCCACAATTTCAATCACAGACATAGGGTTAAATTCAGAAACCAGGTAATAAGCTTAGGAAAGAAAAAGGTATACGAGTTACTTCTTCACATAGCATTAAAATTGTTTCATGTTGCTCTTTTTCATATTCTGTCCATTTGTCTCATCCCACTAGAATGCAAGATACTTGAGAAGAAAAATGGTCTTTTTATCAGTCTATCTCCATTTAGAGGAGATAGGCAGAGAAAAGACCCTTACAAATATTCATTCAGTGATTGGTTTGCCTGTAGATCACAGGGAAGCAAGCAGTGTTTTGCTCTCACCCAAGGGTTTCTTGAATGTCCCTGGTCTACATTTGTTCTGAACACAGAGACTAAGCTACATTCCAGAGGCCTAGGTACCCCAGATTCACTGCAGGAAGGAAAAGAGGTTAAGTCAGGCATGAGCAAGTAAGGATGAGAAATAACTTTCTCCTTTAAGACAACCACATTCGATTGGTAACTTCCCACAGCCCAATCTGAAGACAAATTCCTTTGCAATGTCTGACCTCCCTGAGAAAAATTGAATAACACTGGGTACCATGATCTAGAAATGGGGAAATGCTTACAGAACTTCCATCCCTGGGGCAAGCTTTAAAAATATAAAGATAAGTATAATCTGAATGTCCACAAGCAGGTGAGGTATGACCGAGGAACATTTTGCAGCTCAAATGTCACTGACTTGTAAGCCAACTTGAAAAGAGCTATCTTATGGCAACTGCTCAAAGCATCCTTCAGTAATTTTTAAGAGTTCCTGAGGACAGCTCATGTTTTGGAGCATGAAGTTCTATCAAGTTATTGCTCTTCAATTTCTTGGTTGAAACGTACCATTCTTGGAGGTAATTACAATATTTTATCCTTGACATAGTATCAGCTCCTTCCAGACCATGTTGAATTTTCCCTTGGGATTGAAGCCTCCATGGATACCAGAGATGCAGTAATTTGTGATTCCAAAAAGGGATGTGCTTGCATCATGGCTCAGGAAGCAGAAAAACAGTAAATGAAAGAAAGTGGGGGGAGAAGAAACTGAGTTTCCTCCAGCCTTTATGCATCACCCTAGCAATTCTTAGGGCACTGATCCTAGGATCTGGTACCTCATAAAGTCTCTTCTAAAAACAAATGCTTCCATTTCTGTTTTACCTCTCTTCTTCCCTGCAAAAAGATCAGATATGGGAGCTGGGGTTTTAGCTCAGCTGCCTAAGTTTTTGTCTGGCAAGCACGACATCGTGAGTTCGATTACTGGTATAAAAAAACAAAATCAGATATGGTCTACACTGATTTGTACAAAAACTATATGTTAAGGGTTTTGTCCCCAGGGTGGCACTACTGGGAGATGGTGGAACCTTTAAAAGGTAAGACCCAGTGGGAAGTCTTTAGGTTTCTGGGGACAAACACACAAAGAAGACTGTGTGATGCCAGCCCTTTCCTCTTTCCCTCCTTTCTTTCCTTCCTTCCTCCATTCCTTCCTTTCTTTTACCCTTCCTCCTTTTATTTTGCTGTTTTTCTGCTCTGTGAGTCATGAGATAAGCAGTGATACTCCACCATGCACTCCTGACACTGTCCTCTGGTATCCCCACTAGATGACCAACAGTGATTATAGCCTGAGGACTTCAAAGCTATGAGACAAAACACCTTTTCTTTTTATGAGTTGATTATTTCAAGTATTCTTTCATAGTGATAAAAGCTGACTAACCTGGTGTATATTTCCATCTCGGCTTCTAGGAACCCATAACTAACCTCCTTTTTGCAATATTTTCTTCACTCTATCCTTTCTTCATTACATGTACAAAGTGTTCATTTAACCCATAAATAAACTTTGAGAGCCTAGTATGTCTCCTCTTGGTCCCCTCTTGATCTGTTCATTTCTCAGCTCATAACCTCTTACAGTGTCGCCTACTGGATAGTAAATGCATGCACATGCCTTGCATACTTTAAACCACACAAGAACACTTTGAAAGCTAGGCATGATGGCACATGGCTGTAATTTCCACAATTGGGAGACTGAGGCAGGAGGACGAAGAGTTCAAAGCCATTTGAAGCAGAAATTAACACTTTTTTTTGCAAATTGGAATATGACAATTTAGAGAGTTTATAATGTGTCCAGTGTCACACAGCTAGTAAAGAATGAGCTAGAGTCAACACAAGCTCTCATGAAACTAAAGTTTAGCACTTTGCTGCTATGTTGAACTGCCTTTCCAACTGCCTTCTACAGGTCAGTCTTTGGGAGACTTTTGGACAAAATACTCCAATACAAAATGCTTTACTCACAGAGTTCATTGGCCATGTGCTTAGCTGGACATTCTCTTCTATCCACCATTTTATAATCTATTCATAATTTGAGACAGCAGCCTGTATTTCTAATTTTCTACAAATGACATTATACATCCTGGAAGTAATATTTTTCTTTTTTTTTGGAAGTAATGATTGCCTACTTCAATTCATTCATAAGTCTCTTTGTTCCTCTGTGCCAATTCTTGAACATCAGGAAGCTTTTATGCAATCTTCATTAGATATGAGGAGTGCACAATCTCATTTTCAAAGCTCCTTGTGGTTAAGCAATACAGCTCCTCTTAGGTTGGCTGGAAAGGATAATGAAATGTATTTTAGAATGGTTGGGGTTTTTTTAATCACTTATCAACATTTGTTACTCTACCTCCCACTGGGATTGATAGCAGCACAATTTGCTTTTAATATCTTACTTGTAAGTGAATTTTAAGTGTTTCGTTTCTGAGAAGTATTCTCTCAATTATACATAAGATTTACCTTTCCAAACTGCTGAATAAGCTTTGTCCAGGGGAAAAAATAAATAAATAAATAAAAAATAAAAAACTCAGGTTTACTAATTTCTATGTACAAAGACTGGGTGAGTCAGAGCAAATGCTTTAATTGTTCTTTGTGTAAGGATGAGAGAAAGCTGGATATTTCATATGAGAAAAAAATCAGACACACATTTATTGAAATGAAGAAAATAGAAATTACCCATCAATCTCATTTCTCTGGGTTAACATTTCAGTCTTTAGCTTTTTAAATACGCTGTTGCAAAGAATTTTGACAGCTGAGTAAGAGGTAAAATAAATCAAAGTAAGTTTCTCTGCTTTTCATCCACTCAGTTTAGCATAAGGAAGAAGAACATCTTGAACACAAACAAGTGTGCACACACAATGCCTAGAGTAACCCATCCAACTGAAAAAAAAACCTGTTGATAAAACAGATATACAGCAATGCAGAAGAAGCTATGTCAGATGTCTATACTAATTTATGTTAATGTCTAAATATGTTAGCAGGTAGTTTAAGGAAAATAAACAGTGTGAAAGATAAGAAATTAAATGAACCATAAGAATGAATTACTTTAATTATATAATAAAGTTAAAACTGAGGACAGAAGAGAATTATTAAAAACAATCAATGACATGAAATCTATGACATCTTCATAATGAAATGCAAGTAGGACAAGGCATAACACTATACAAGATCAAAAGAAAATCTGAGTAGAATAAAATTTGTATAAGCATTACATACTATAAAAGGGCTGGGGCCCTTTTAATAATGTGTGGATTTAGCTTAGCGGCGTAAGCACCTGCCTGGCAAGCACCAGGTAATGAGTTTGATCCCTGGTACCAAAAAAAAAAAAAAAAAGAACATCTATAGATCCAGGATTTAGCACAGTGGCACAAGTACCTGCCTAGCAAGTGCAAAGTAACGAGTTTGATCCCCAGTACCAAAAAAAAAAAAAAAAAAAGGTATGAAGAATCTATAAATATCAAATGACTTAGTATTAGAAAAATGAGAAAGATAATATGTGAGCAATTAGAAGTAGTCAATCCATAACTAGTAAACCTAGTTTCAGCAGACTAACCTTAAACACAGTGAAAGAAGTCTACAGTATGAACTACACACTGAAAACATTAAAATCAATTTTTTGAAATGGCTTTATTATGTTCCAAACATGTTATTGAGAGATAGTTCAGTGATAGAAACTGTTTTTAGAATCCGATTATCTTTATTTAACGTCTTTGAAAACCCACCAGAATTCAGATTTGAAACCATATATTGTCTTCATGGCACCCCTTCCCAAGAAAGACTTTGGGACTTATTGGCCAAAGACAGCAAGAATCCAAAGGTAAAGCTGTTATGTTATTGTATGGTTTCATTGATACAATTCTAATCAATCACAATGTTTAAAAGGTGCATAGTTGTCACTTTTCAAACTGATTATTCTTTCTGCACTGTCACTTGCACCCAAATTGCTATAAATGGCCACTAGCTGCATGATGGCAGCTCTCCAAAGCAATGAGATGCTCTGGTTACTCCAAACATTTTCTGTTGTTAACACCAAATTTTTGATAATCTCTGGGGCTCTGTAACTCTTTAACCTTCACACTCACCTGTGAAACTTAGAAAGGGATTATGTGGACTGCTACACACCACAAAGTTTTCATCAAACTCATGGGGACCACCCACATTTCTCTTTAGCAGTCCACAGTCGTAGATATTACAGCTGAGTCTCTCTCCATTGAAACTTTCTTCTGTTTTGTTTTGTTTTTTTTCTTGTTGGTCTTCACATGATCAGAAAGACTGGCTAGTTGATTTCTTAGTGGCTTCTCCCAGTTCCGGCATTATCGATTCTCAAGAGATGCTGGGTTTTCCCTCCCTCGAACCCATGTAGCTTGCATGGCTTACCAGAAAGGCTGGCTAGTTCATTTCTTGGTGGATTCTCCCAGTCCAGCATAGCTGATTCTTTAAAATCAATTTTTAACAATAATTAAGCTTAAAGAGACTTGAGTAAATCAGATTGACCCTGTTCTGGCATAACTTGAATGGCAAATCATGTATGGACCTGTAGTGGGTAAGCTTTGTCCAGTACTAGTGGGTTTACATATCTTCCTATTTCGGACCCTAGAGATTATATGGATCTTTATCTTTAAACAGAAACTAAATCTATCAATCAACAAATGACATGTCTGGTGCTTCTACATATCTAAATACAAGTTGATTCCAGACAAATATTCCCTTTTTCCTCCCACAACAATAAAAATGTATAATAATAACAAATTTGTTATGCAATCCAAACCAATTCTAAATGCAGGGGGAAAAAAGTATGTTAGTAATATCTGCCATACCCAAAATCATGGTGCTCTCAAGAAAGGTCCACAGTCAACTCCCAGAACCTGAAAATGCATTCCATTACATAACAAGAGAGATTCAAAATTATGAATGGAATTAAAGTTGCAAATTAGTCGACCATGAAATGAGATTATCTTGGAACATCTGGGTGAACCAATATAATACAAAGGAACATTTAAATGTGGCAGGAATAGGCAGGAAAATCAGAATCAAAAAAAGATCTGATAATACTGCATGACCATCTTTAAAGATGAAGAAAGGGAACATGAGCAAAATAATTCAATTGTCTGAACACTGTAAGTAGAGAAATTCTCCCCTAGAGCCTACAAAAGGAACACTGTCCTACCTACACTTCAATTTAATACCAAGGAGATCTATTTTGAACTTCAGATGTATAAATCTAAATTACCTTCAACACCACATAGCTGTAAACTTGTGTTGTTTTAAGCCACTAAATGTGTAGTAATGTGTGATGGCAATACGAAGCTAATGCAATATTTAGTTTCATGTCAAGATGTCAGTACTCCTTACACAGATCTAGAATAATTGCATGACTGGATAATATGATCACAAAAATTATGCACTGTCAGACTTTCCAACAAGCTTCCACTCCTTCACAGAGATTTTATTCACACTGAGCAACTGATTAAAATTCAGAAAGTGAACTCCATGATAACTTAGTGCTGGAATTTTCCTCTGAGAGTGTCATAGTTTAGATTAAAATTTTCAGGAGAAACTGGAGGAGACAATTTGGGTGGCTCTCCTTGAATGCAGAACAATTGCTTCAGCATTAGTTAAATCAAGTCTTGTTTCCATATATTGATATGTACAGAGCTGGATATGGTATTTCCTTCTCTCTGCAACTGCCTATAAGCAATGCAAATAAGGCTAACTAAGGTACTGACATGGAATCTTTAAGGCCAACTAACATTTTCCTGTTTCTTCACATTGTGTTCCCTGTTAAAACTGTTGAATGCAGCAGGATGGCAGAGCCAGTCAGCTCCAGGAATGTCAACTGGGTGCAAGCCTCAGAATAAAAGGCCCTGACTCCCCAAGGAACAAAAGTTTATATATCAGAAACTGAAGCAACAACCTCCTAAAACCATTCAAATGCTACCCTAACTGAGTTACACAGACTGATCCTTCTGCATATCATTTTCTCTACATAGTGCAAGGATGCTTTCCTCCCCACCTGGCTAGCCAGCCCAGGTTACTCACGTAATTCCTGCATCCTCACTTTCACACAACTTTGAACCACTCTCTTCCTCACTAGATAATAAATTCTGGGAGAGGCCTTGGATCAAAGCCTTTGTCCATATATCCTCACTTGAATCAGCCTTAGGACTCCTCAACTGCCCATAAATGAATATGAATACGTGAATATATCTTAGTGTCTTTACTCATACCACGGGTTGCATTGGAGGTGATAGATTAGAATTAATTTGCTGGGATTCCAATTACATTTCAATGGGATTACAAACACAACTTTCTGAATTGCGAGGAGGACAAAAAAAATGGATTACAATGTTTGGATTACAATAGTCAATATCTGGATTACAATAGAAACTAAGAAGAATGCAGAGGAAAAAATGAAGCAGTCTGATATGCTAATTCTGACTCTTAGTAAGGGGGACTTGGTTCAACTAACACAAGAGATCTGGATGCTGGGACAATTACACTGCAATCTACTCTCTTCAAGTTAACAGAGGTAGTTGGATTTTGAGACAGAGGCAAAGCCCTAAAGTTACCCACACCCAGAGTACACCACTGAAAGCAGACATTAAAGACAGCTCCATTCCAGTAAGAAAACCTTTCCACTATAATTGACCTTCCACACATTAAAAAAAATAGAAACATAGAAACATGAGAAAACAAGAGCATTAACTGCCTCTAAAGCTGCAAACTCCCCCCAAAAGTGGCCCATGAAGTATTAATGAAAAGAAAATCAAAAGCCAAACACCTGAATTAATAAAAGGAGACAAAAACATCAACAAGGTACTCAGTAAGCTCAAAGAAGATATAATTAAACAAACAGTGAACTTAAAAATGTATAATAGATATTGTAATAATGAAAGGGAAAGAAAGTGCTCTAAAGAATATAACTGTATGTATGTTTAACTGTGCAAGATAGATAACCATACTACTAAGTTTTTATTTATCAAACAGAATAGTTTGTAGAGTCATTGTCCACTTTTTATGCTTTGATTTTGTAACTTGAACAACTACTTGTAAGATAACCATATGCAGTTTATCAACTAGTGATTTCTTATTGTTATTTTTTTGAAATTCTGTATTATTTCTACCTTTTTTCTGTTTTGCTTTTTTTCTCTAAATAAATAAATTAAATGATTTGTAAGCTTACAGAAGACACTAATAAAAATCTAGCTGAACTAAACAAAATAATACAAAACATGAACAACCAGTTTAGCAAACAATTAGAGTCCATGAAAAGGTACCAAACTGAAATACAGGATATAAAAAAAAAAATCAATTGAAAGTATGGGCAGCAGAAGTGACCAGTGTAAGGACAGAGATGCAGAAATAGGAGATGGGGCTGATGCAGGTGAGCATATACTCAGAGATACCCTAAAAACAATAACCGGTCATGACAAATGCATCCAATGGCCACTAAATAATGCAAAGAAAATTAATCTAAGAGTAACTAGAATTAGTGAAAAACCAGGAGACTGTATGAGTATGAATGGCATAAAAAAATCCTTTACAGAAAGAGTACCAGAAATGTTCAGCATCATTGGTTATTAAAGAAATGCAAATTAAAACCACACTGAGATTCCATATCACTCCAGAAAGAATGGCCAGGATCAAGAAAACCACCAATAACAAATGCTGGAGAGGCTGTGGGGAAAAAGGAACTCTTCTGCACTGTTGGTGGCAGTGCAGACTGGTGCAACCACTGTGGAGGTCAGTCTGGAGATTCCTCAAAAAGCTGGGTTTGGAAGTCCCATTTGACCCAGCTATTCCACTCCTAAGCATATTCCCAGAAGAACTGAAAACATCATACCACAGTGATCTATGTGCACCCATGTTTATAGCAGCACAATTTGTAATAGCCAGATCTTGGAAACAACCTAAATGCCCATCAACTGAGGAATGGATAAAAAAGATGTGGTATTTTTATACAATGAAGTACTACTCAGCTATAAAAAAGGATTGCATTGAGATATTTATAAAGGGATGCAACTTGAGACCATACTCATAAGTGAAATAAATCAAACTCACATGTGTAAATACCATATTGTCTTCCTAGTGTAAGAAACTGAAGGAGTAAATAAGATACAAAATCTTCAATAAATATTGTGAAAGGGTAAGAAACTGCTCACCAAGGGGGGAAAAACTCAGATAGAGAAAAGGAGAAAAGAAGGAAGGGAAAAGAAAAAAGATATAAATTTGTGTATATATACTTAAGATAGCTAAGATGATTGTACTACTAGTTCTATTAGTTCTTGGAACAAAACGGCTAACATTCATAGGATTAGATGAATTTTGCATGTTTATATCTGGTAATCTGAGTAACTCTTTTGAAGATAACTATGCAAAATAACAACCTTAGTTATGTTCCTACCACCTTGTTTTGAAAACCTATATTGTTATTGTTTTGGACTCTTTGTTATTGTTGTCTCGTTTGTTTCTTGTTTTTCTGCATTTGTTTTGTTTTTCTCTGTAATACAGAAAGGATATATGAACATGTATAGGCTTATACATGCCTAGATCTTCTCCTAAAGAGTTTACAACCATCAATTTTATTATGTGTGAACAGCTACTTAGAAGAAAAAGAGACACTGTAGTAGCCATTGTTGATTACCTATCATCTTGTTTTGAAGTCCAATAATGTTTTTATTCTTTGTTTTGAGTGGTTTTAGTCTGTTTTCTATTATTTGATTTCAATATGTGTGAAAGTATGGACAGCTATTTTGAGGAGAACAAGAGAAATTATTGTAGCCATTGTTGATTTTCCTATTGTCTGATTTTGGATGCCTGTAATGCTTTCATCCTTCTATTTTTAGCAGTTTTATACTATTTTGTTTTGTTTGAATTCATTGTGTGTGAAGATATGGACAACTATTTCAAAGAAAATAAGGCACATTATGGTAGCCACAGTTGATTTCCTCTTGTCTTGTTTTGAAATCCTGTGTTGCTTACATTGTTTTGTTCTGATCTACTCTTTTCTGTTTTGTTTTGTTCTCTTTAAAATAAAAAAGTACCAGAAAACATTCCAAATAGGGGGTATTAATTTAAAATACAGATAGACAAGTGATACATACAGAATCCTACATAAACACAACCAGAAAAAAACTTCTCCATGACACATCATAGTCAAAATCCAAGAAGATCAACATAAGGACATAGTGCTGATTTTTCAGACATGCAAAATGCAAAAGTTATGGAGGGCTCCCACCAGGTTTCAAAATATGTTCTAGGAGGACAAGAAATGTGCTCTTGAGAGGGTAATGCATGAAGCTGTCATAGTTAAGCCAATGATGCAGTGAAAATCCCATAAAGTGGAAATTCCAGAATCATTGAACTTCTGCAGAGGAAGGCCACAGGCAGTAAGTGCCACCAGCATAAGACAGAGGTCATGTGGGCTGCAATCATAAAAGTCATAAGAGTAGAGCTGTTCAAGCTCTTTGGAACTCCATTCTCACCACTACCACCTGCCCCCAGAACTGGACACAGAACTATAGGCTTTAACATTTGCCCTGCTGGGTTTTGGTGTTGCCTTGATCTAATTCCTTTCTATTCCTCTATTCTTGCCTTTTGGAATGGGAGTGTTTATCCTGTGTCATTACGTGTGGAAGTGTTTAACTTTTTTTCTTTTTCTTTTACAAGAAAAAGAACTCACAACTAAAAATTTTCCTTGTATCTTAGAAGAGACTTTGAATTTGGACTTTTCAACAACTGTGAAACTGTTAAAATTGCAAGCCCTTAAAGATGAAGTTTACGTAGTGAGATAGACTTGAGGCTTTGGGGGAATGGGCAGAATAGTATGGTTTACATTAAAGGTGGCCCCCAAAGTTACATGTGCTCAAATATAGGGCCTAGTCAGAAGGTATGGGTCATATGTCATAGTTCATGACCTGGAATTGTGTGTATTCTTGTCCCTGACTCCTCCATCTCCCAGACCCCTGTGTCCAGTAGCTTGAGCAGATTTCTTCTGCCAGGCCCTTCCACTCTGCTGTTTCTGCCTTGGAGCCAGCCAACTATGGACTGAACTCACTGGAACTGTGAGCTAAATAAACCTCTCCTCATTTAAATTGTTTATGTCAGGTATTTTTCCTAGTGATGAAAAAGTGACTAATACAAAAGATTCTCCAAGTTTTGAAATCTACAGTAGAGACACATCTCATCTTTAGAAATGAGGCCCCAGAGAGAGAGAGCAGAATTATCTCTAGGCCAATTTATAACCAGTCACCAAGTGACAAAAGTTGATGTTCCTGGGCCGGGGATTTAGCTCAGTGGCATAAGCGCCTGCCTGGCAAGTGCAAGGTCGCGAGTTCAATCCCCGATACAAAAAAAAAAAAAAAAAATGGTTAATGTTCCTGAAGGACTCTATACACTACAGATGTTCAGAAACTGAGCTATATACCCAGCCCAGAAAAATAATTACCAATATCAAAATAATTTGGATTTCAAATGTTATCTTGAAATCTCATTTATTGAGGGAAAATTATGTATATGAGTAAAATAATAGTTGCAAAAGTTTTAAATTTGGAGAAGCAATAAAATTTATATAGTTCAATAAATGTATATGAACTTTCAGGTTAACCAAAATATTTACTTTTTTTGAATTTTATTTCAGAGAATTTTATTCCAAGCAAAATAAAACAGAATAAACCCAATATGAACAAGACGGTGTACATGACACAGGATTTCAAAACAATAGGAAATCAACGATGATTACCATAATGCCTCTTGTTGTCTTCAAAATAGCTGCTCATACTTTCAGACTTAGTAAAATCAAACAAAATAGAGCAGAATAGGGCCAATAAAAATAAAACAATGAATGCAACACAGGACTTCAAAACATAATAACAGTAAATCCAAAATGGCTACCATAATATATCTTGTTCTCCTCAGAATATGTGACCATGACATCAGATACAACAAAATCAAACAAGATAAAACAGAATAAAGCCCAACCAAACAAAACAATGAGAATGATACAGGATTTCAAAACAAGTTAGTAGGGAATTAACAATGGCTACCACCTTCAGAAGGAGATTCCCCCATAGATGCTAAATTGCATAGTGTTATCCCCTAAATAGTTGGTCAGACTACTGGTCTGCAAAGTCAGTGAACACTAAACACTACAAGCATAAAGTTGCGTTTTACCTCATTAGCTATCATCACAGCCTGTGTTTCTCCAGATCAGTCAATCACTTGGGCGGGGTGGGGGGGAGGTACTGGCTCTTTTTGTCTCCCTGCCCATACACCAGGACGGGCAGGCATCTGGCTCTCCCCTAATCAGCCTTCACATGGCACTGACTCACAGGAGGCCTTAGCTTCTTGTTGACTTCATCACCAGCTTCCCTGGCTTCCTCACAGGCTTTTCACTTTAATCCATTCCATTTATATCATATCAACAAGCAATGGAAGATACTATGCCTATTTTTCCCAATTAAAATACTAAATTCAATAATCCTACAGCTGTTGCAAAACTTAGTGTTCTCTCCTGTCATACATTTTTATTCTTGTCTTCAACCATAAACACCTGAATGAGTTGGCCTAGATTTCACTGTCCTTTAGGCAAAGGCCAAATTCAGATATTCTGAATTTTAAGTGCCACCTAGTGGGCTGAGAAAAGTCTCTTACAAGCTGTTCAAGCATACAAAATTTCAAAACTTCAAGATAACTTCATGGAAATGATAAAATTAATTCTTCTGTGATTGTCTTGTATGACTATGAACATCAAAAAAGTTCAGTATTTACCAAAGAATGTTCTAGTATTTGGGAGAAACTTAACTAGAAACTACTATTGTTTTCACCCTCTTTAGGCAATTCAGGAAATTTATGTCCACAATCATCTAAAATTTAAAATAATCTTGGGCCAAGGAGATAGCTCAGTGGCATAGCACCTGTCTAGCAAGTGTGAGGTCCATGAGTTAGATTCCCAGTACCTAAATAAATAAATAATCTTAATGAAGAAGCTGATGGTCTCAAACACATCCCTAGCACACTTTTCCCATGGAGACTTTGTGTTAAGAGAAAGCTCTAAATTTGATGGTCCTGGACTGAGTCTTATTTGTAAAACACACTGTGGGAAAATTGGGAATAGTTAAAAATAAACCACATAGTAGATCCTCTTTAAGGAATTTTGCTAGGTGTGATATTTTGCTGTGTATGTTTTAAAAAATCTTATCCTTCAAAAATGATCAGTAGTATTTGTAAAAAAGGAACATTGTAACATTTGTATTTACTTTAAAATAGCCTACCAGCGGAAAACCAGAATGGCAGAGTAGCAATTAGCAGCAAAATTCAGGCTTTCTGAGGCTGAGATCCAGAATCCAGACTTCTGGAAAATAACAACTTGATGAAGAAAAAACAAAAGAAGTAGGTCTCTGGGAATTGGGAAGAAACTGATGGAAAAGAAGCTACAGAAAAGTTGGAGAAATGGACCAAAATGCAGAAAAAAAACAAAGTGGTCTGAAAGCTTCCCTTGGCTCTTGGGAAGGGGAACCTGTCTGCAGATGCCGTTGTGTGCACCATCATTTGGTACATATATGTTTATAATTGGTAACTCTCCTGTTGAATTTCCCTTAACCAATATGTGATAATTTGGCCTCTTCTGATCAGTCTTGGCTTGAAATCCACATTGTCAGAAATTAGGATAGAAACATGCTTTTTTCCCAGCTTCCCATTGGAATGGAATCATTTTCCATCACTTGATTTTTAATCTGTGAATTTCTTTTTGGATTAAATATTTTTCTTGTACATGGTATACTGTTGGGTCTTGTTTCTTGACCCATTCTACCAATTTGTGTCTTTTGACTAGGGAATTGAGACCATCCACACTGAGAATTACTAAAGAAAGATATTGACTTATTCCTGTCACTGCATTGCTTTTCTGTTATTTTCCTTTTTGCTTAACTACTCCTTTGTGTATTCATACTGTTGTGTATTCATACTACTAGTCTTCTGCATATTCATACCATTAGTCTTTTTGGCATTGTTGGCTTCATTGTCTCTTTGTGGACAGCCTTGAGAATTTTCGTGGTGCTGATTTGGCGATCATGAATCTCTTAAAATGCTCTTTGGCACAGAAACATCTTATTTCTCAATCAATTTTGAAGGATAGTTTTTCAAGATATATAATTTCTAGGTAGGAAATTGTTTTCTTTTAGGACTTGAAACACTTTGCTCCAAACTCTGCTGGGCTTTAAGGTTTGTGTTGAAAAGTTTGCTGTAATTTTAAGGATTTTTTCTTTACAAGTCTTTATAAATGATTCATTGCTTGAGCCGGGCATGGTGGCTCACACCTGTAATCCCAGCACTTGGGAGGCTGAGGCAGGAGGATCGTTGCGAGTTTGAGACCAGCCTGGGCTACAAAGTGAGCTCAAGGCCAGCCTGAATTGCATAGTGAGACTCTGTCTCAAAAAGCAAAAAAAAAGATTCATTGCTTTTCTCTAACAGCTATTAAGATTTTGTCCTTGTTACATGTCTGTAATTTGAATTATGGTGTGTCAAGTTTTTTTTTATTGTGGCTATTTGGGATTATATGTGCCTTAGTTACCTGTATGTTTAATTCTTTCTCAGTAATTGGGAAGTTTCCTGCTATTATTTCTGTAAACAGGTTTTTATGCCCTTTTGCTGTCTTCTGATTTTTTTTTTTTATACTGGGGATTCAACCCATGACCTCACACTCACCAGGCAGACACTTGTGCTACTGAGCTAAATCCTTGGCCTGTCTTATGATTTTTCACTAATTCCCGTTAATCTTAAATTAGTTTTCTTTGTTGCATTTATGACAACTTAAATATGTATCCAAATTCCAAACACACCTTATTTCATATAATTACTGCCATTTTGTATACCAATTATACCTTAATAAAACTGGAAAAAAAGAATATAGGGAAAGAAATAAAATAAAGGCAAAGCAAATAGGAAGGAAATAATAAAGTTAAATCAGATATCAATGAAATAGAAAGCAGAAAAATTATAGAAAAATTCAGTGAACCCAAAAGTTAATTATTAGAAAAACAAACAAATCAAATTAGTAAAATTCTTGCCAGAATAATCAGGAAAAAAGAGATAACCACCAAATTTTTTATATAAGGTATGAAAAAGAAATCATCTGTACAGACCCTTCACATGCTAATAGTTTGGTAAAAGAATATTTTCAACAACTTTAGCCTAATTTTTGTGGCACTTATTTGAACGCAAAGGTGCTGTACCACTGAAGTACTCCCTCATTCCTTTTTATTTTTTTTTTCAGATATATTCTTATTAAGTTTCTCAGGTTGGCCTTGCATTTGCAGTCTACCTACCTCACCTGCCTGAATAGCTGGGATCACAGTCATGCATCACCTGAAATCCCAAGCTGTGCCACAATTTTTGAAAAATATATGAAATGGGCAAATTTCTTTAAAAATACAAATGACCAGAACTGGCTCAAGAAGAAATTGAAATGTTAAATACCATCATATTAATTGAAGAAAATTAGTCCATAATTTAAGACTTTCTCTCAAAGAAACTGCCAGTTCTAAGGTCAGGCACAGTAGTACACACCTGTAATCCCAGTTATTTGAAAGACTGAGATAGGAGGATCACATGTTTAAGACCAGCCTGGGCAATTCAGTGAAACCTTGTCTCAAAAAAAAAAATCAAAATGAGCTGGAGATGTAGCTTTGTGGTAAAGCACCACCTGAGTTCTATCCCTAATTAAACTCCTCCCCAAAACAATTCCCAGGTCTAGATGATTACACTGCTGAATTATAGCAAGAGTAATAATGGCAGTTCTATACTCATTTTTTAAAAAAACAAAAGAAGGAATATTTACCAATATTTTTTGTTGGTGCTGATAGTGGTTGGTTTTTTCTTGATTTTGCAGTGCTGGGGATGAAACCAAGGACCTCATATACACTGGCCAAGTACTCTGCCACTGAACTATATCTCCAGCTCAGTGCATTCTTTGAGGTCAGTCTTATCCTATTTGAAAAAAAATTTTTTTCAAAGATGTCACAAAAAAGGACCATAGACCATATTTCTCATTATATTTCCAACTCCATAATAGATTAATAGATTGAATTCAACAATTAGTAGAAAATATAAAAGACATGACAACATAGTATTTATCTCCCAAATGCAAAGTTGATGCAACATCAGAAAATAAATCAACAGAATTCACCATATTTATATAAAAAGGAGAAAATATGTGATCATTCCAATGGATATAAGAAAAGCGATAGACAAAGCTCAAATCTTTTTCAAGTTTGAAATCTCAGTAAACTAGGAAAGATAGTAACTTTAACCTGAATAATGGAATCTACAAAAAAATCTATACACTACATAATTTTCAATTCTACCTTAATCAGGAACAAGTGGTAATAAATATGACTACTGTTACCACTTTGACTTGACTTTGTCCTGGAGGCCTTAGCCAGTTCAAAGGGTGAGGAAAGGAATAAATGCAAACATACTGGAAGGAAAAATGCAAAAATTTCTTTACTTGCAGATGACATGATCATCTAGTACACAGGAAGTCCTAAAATATCCATTAAAAATTACACTGAAGGCCAGGTATAGTGGCACGCACCTGTTATCCCACTCAGGAGGCTGAAGTAGGCAGACTGCCACAAGTTCAAGGCCAGCCAGGGTTACATAACGAGTTCAAGACCAGCTTGCACTACAAAGTAAGACCCTGTCTCAAAAAAACAAAAAAAATTTCAATTTTAATAAAATTATGCATACAAAATAAATATTTGTATAACTTAGAAATAATCAGAAAATCAAATGTTGACAAAAACAACCTTTTTAAAAAAATTTTTAAAGAGAATAAAACAAAAGAGAACAGAACAAAGAAATCAGAACAGGACAATGCAAGCAACACAGCACTTGACAACCAGGCAATCGGACATCAACAGTAGCTACCATAATGTCTCTTTTCTTTGAAATAGAAATTGAAATATCAAACATAACAAAATAGTATAAAACCATTCAAAAGAATGAAAGCATTACAGGATTTTGAAACCAAATCACAGGAAATGAACAATGGCTATTATAATGTCTCATTTTCCTCAAAAAATTTGTCTATACCATCACCCATAATAAAATCAAATAAAACACAACAAGATAGAACCAATCAAAACAGAAAAAAAAAAGCATGGTAGGACTTCAAAACAAGATGATAGTAAGTCAGCAATGGCTGCCATAATGTCTTGTCTTCTTCAAAATAACTGTTCATACCATCACACATAATAAAATCAAACAAAACAGAATAAAAACAATCAAACAAATGAATGAAAGCATTATAAGACTTCAAAGCGATACAATAGGAAACCATGATTACTATAATATATCTCTTTATATTTAAAATAGCTTCCTCTACCATCTGATGGCATAAAATCTAACAAAACAAGACAGAACAAAGCCAAACCTAACAAAATTGTGTAAACAATGCAAGAGTTCAAGACAAGACAATAAGAAATTGACAGTAGTTTCCACCTTTCCCTCCCAGGTATTTCCTCCCCTTTGCTCTTACATTAACTGTTTTGCTTTTGGATCCCATTAACTCTTCTGTTTCTTATGCTAGGGTTCACGCATATGAGGTTGAAATATTTCAGCCATGAACATGATCTCCAGCTGTATCCATTTACCTACAGGAGCCTTGAGATTATTGTACTTTATAGCTTTCCACTGCATGAAAATACCATATCTTTCTTATATATTCTGCAGTTGAGGGGCAAGTTACTCTTGCTTTTTTTTTTCTTTGTCTCCTGTCACATGAAACAATTGTTTTCTCTCCTTTGATTTTCAGTCTATGAATTTCCTTTCCAGTTAAATGTGTTTCTTGTATACAGTGTATCCATGGATCTTGTTTCTTGATTCATTCTCCCTCTTTCTTTTTATTGCTGACCTGAGGCCATCTACGTTAATGGTTATAACTGGCATACACTGGTTTCTCTGCCCTGCTATCCTCCTGTTGTTGGCCCTCCACTTTTCCCCTTTATTTAATTGCCTGTCTTGTTTGGTGATCCTCCTCTGCTGCTGTTCCTGGAACCATGGTCATCTTTATCTCTCTCTAGAATATCCTTTAGCACTCTCTGGAGGGTTGGTTTTGTAGTCATGAACTCCTTCAGTTGTTCTTTATCGTGGAAGTATCTTATTTTTCCATCAGTTTTGAAAGATAGTTTTGCAGAGTTGAAAGTTGTTTTATTTCAGGGTTTGAAACACTTCACTCCCAACTCTTCTTGACTTGATGGTTTGTGTTGATAAGTCTGCTGTGATTCTGACTGGTTTTCCTTTATAGGTGATCTGTCTTTTTTCTCTAATAGCTTTTAATATTCTATTCTTGTGCTGAATTTTTGGGATCTTGATTATTATATGTCTGGGTTAAGCAGCTTTCTTTACTTCGGTTATGGCTAGCTGGAGTCCTATCTGCCTCACTTATCTACATGCCAGAACCCATTTTCCATGTTTGGGAAGTTTTCTACTATTACTTCTGTGAATATCCTTTTAATTTCATTTGTATTGACCCCTGCTTCTTCACCGACACCTAGCACTCTTACATTATGCTTCTTTGCATCATCTTGTAGCCATTGAGCTGTTATTTCCTGATTCCATGTTATTTTTAAGAGATCTTTCCTTTCACAATAACTAACTGCAATCCTATCTTCAAGGTATGAAAGTCTATCTTCAGGGCTGGGGATTTAGCTCAGCAGCATAAGTGCCTGCCTGGCAAGTGTGAGGTTTTGAGTAGAATCCCTGATACAAAAAAAAAAAAAAAAAAAAGGAAGTCTATTTTCAGTCTCTTTCAAGTGGTTTTGCCAGCTTTTGATTGAATTATTAATCTCCTGTATCTCTCTTTGAATCTATTTCATGCATTGTAATTCCTTTCTATAGTCATTCAAGGTTTCCATTATTTTCCTCCACTCCTCTTTTTGTCTATGTCTTCTTTAGACCTGCTGAACAATTCTTTCAGTATGTTTGTGATTTCTTCTTTTACCTGAGACATTATTTCTGATTTGACTGCTTTTACAATCTCATAAAATTGTTTCCTTACTTCAGTTGCTATCCTCTCAGAGATTTCAGGTGTGTGACTTCCATTTTATTCCATGACCATATCTCCCAGACTTACTGTGTGTGGGCTTGAGGTCTGAGTTTGCCTTTTGCTCCTTCCTCCTGGTTTCCTCCCAACAAGCTGGTTGTGGGGTCCCAGGCACTTCCCATGTTGGCTGCCCCTAGGCAGTGTAGGGAGCTGAGGCAGGCACCTGGTTTCCTCTAATTCCAGATTTACAGGGAGGTAGTAGGGTGTGGAGCAGGCATCTCCAGAGCTATGCAGCTACACTGTGGCTTCGCTGATCAGGGGTGCATGGAGATGGGACTGCTTCTCTCAGCCTGTGTGTCTACACTGGGATTCCCATGGTGGTGGCAGACACACAGGGGTGTGTTTGTCTGATTCTGCTAGTGGATGATGGCTACCTGAGGGAACCAAGGGCCTCCAATGGTGGCCTACAGATGCTCAGGGCTTACCTGGCTGTGTGTCCCTGCTCCTGCTGGCTGCCTGCAAGGAGTTTTCTGGTGGCAGCTCCCTGAGGGTGAAGGTAGATCTGCTGGTTCTCTCTGCCCATGCTGGCTACCTGCAGGACATGGCCTTTTGGTGGCAGTGCACAGCAGGCAGAGGTGGGTCTGTCTGTCTCCCTCAACCTACACTGGTCTCATGAAAGAAAGGGCCTTCCAGTGGCAGTGCCCAGGAGGCAGAGGAAGATCTCCTGGTTCTCTCTGCCTATGCTGGGTTTGCAGAGGAAAGGCCTTCTGGTGGCAGCGCCCAGCAGGCAGAGGCAGCTCTCTTGGTTCTCCAAAATAATCTTTTTTATAATGACATCCAAATAAAATGTTTAGAAATAAATACAATAAAACCTTGGTTTGTAAACATAATTTGTTCCAACAACATGCATATAATCCAAAGCATTTACATACCAAAGCAAATTTTCCCCTAAGAAATAATAGAAACTCAAATGATTCATTCTACAACACAAAAATATTCATATAAAAATGATTATAATACTGTAATATAATTCAAAATAATAAAAGAAAATATTTTTTAAAACGAATTAACATGCACTTACCTTTGAACCCTTTGTGGCTGATATGAAGAAGACGAGAGAAAGAGGAGGGTTATTGTGTGGGATGACTGTCGCTATCACTGACGGAGTCATCACTATCTACTGGGTCATTGGATCTTTTTCTTTTCCTGCAGCTTTAACAAGGAACCTGTCCAGTGACACTTGTTGATGCCTCCTTTTGAGGATTTTGTGGAAACCTGACATTGCATTGTATTTAAACAGATTCACCACATTGTTATGGCATTATTCAGGTGGTACTTTTCTTTTTTAGAAATTTATTTATTTATTTATTTATTTAAAGAGGAAAAAAACATGAAAAGGGTAGAAATAATACACAATTTCAAAAAAAATAAACAGTAAATTATTGGTTGATAAGTTACATATTGTCCTCTTAGAAATAGTTGTTCAAGTTAAAAAATTAAAGCATACAAAGTATATATTCAAACAATGAGAGTGTAAACAGCTACGTATGCATGAGTCTCTACATGTATTTCTATCCTTTCTGTATTAGAGAGGAAAAAACAGAGCAAGGCAAAACAAAACAAATTCCTACAAAAACATGAAACCAAAAAGTCATATAAATCCACAATATGAGGTGATCTACAATGGTTACTGTGTTGTCTTTTATTATCTTCAATAGAATTGTCTATATCATCAGACATAATTGAATATAGCAGTATAATTGAATATAACAGTACATAACAATATTAGTAAAAATAAAACATTGTAGACAGTATAAAGCTTCAAAGGCAGGTAATAATCAAACCAGAGTAGATATTCTAGTGAATCTTGTCATCTTCAGTGTAGTTGCCTGTACTCTAAGACTTGATACTATCAATCATAACAGCTTTGAATAAAAACTATCAATACAAAACAGCAATCTAACAAACCAGATTCAATTAAGATTAGTCATGACCAAACAGTGTAAGTTATACAGAGCTTTAGATTAAGTTAATAGGAAATTAACAATGATTACCATACTATATCCTGTTATTTTTGAGATAACTGTGCCCTCAAATCTAGTACAAGTAGACAAACTGGAACAGAATATAATCCATCTAAGCAGAGTGGTATAAGTAATGTGGGTTTTAAATCCTAGTACACTGTTTACAATATCCTCTGCCTTCTTTTTTTAAGCTATTACTCCCCTTTCATTCCCACAAGGTACTGCACATTTTGGGTCCCACCAACCTCCTCAATTTTTAGATAGGGGGGGAAACCTGCTTTTTACCTAAGTGGTTCCGAACCTTCTCACTCCTTAAATTGATCTCAAGTTGTATTCCTTTTCCTACAAAAGCCTCAAGGTTTTCCTTCATTATAGCTGAGTAGTTCTCTACTGCACATAAGTATCCTGTCTTTCTAAACTATCTGCAGGTGGTGGCCGAGTTGCTCCTATTTCTCTCTGGCTCCCTATCAGATAGAGTATTGTTTTCTCATATTTGATTTTCAGTCCATAAACCCTCTCTCAGGTTGATTATAGTTCCCATATAGAGCATCTCAATGGACCC